>CM036617.1:89437972-89897972 GCA_020746105.1 Trogon surrucura | reverse complement strand
CATCTCCTGAAAATACTTACCACCTTCGAGTACCATGAGAAGATGGCATGAAAGCCCACCTCCAGCTCCTTAGCACCAAATTCAATCAGGCAAGAATCAGTCAGCAGAAAAGCAGGCAGCTGTTCTTGTTTGGGAAGGTTAGTTTTGTTTGTCTATTTTAATTTACCTGTATTCCGGCAGCAACATTCCAGCAAATTCTAGTTTGCTGACCAAACGTTTGTCAGCTGGAAATTTTCCAAACGGAGCAGCTGCATGGCATGCTCTCTTCACAGCAACGAGGACGCAGCTTAAACGTGGAAAAGCATAAACAGCCCCCTTTAATATACTAATTAAAAATTCCTGCTTAATCCTGCTACCTTTGAAAGGCAGAGTTGAGAGAGAGGCAAGCTTCATGAGAATATTGCTCCACTGCTGTCACAGTTTTGTCCTAAAACACCCACCTCTGGTCTCAGAACAGCTTTCCTGCAGGCCTGGCACACAGGGCCACCCCGCGAAAAACTCAGGGGAAGTCGACGGGTTCGATTTTGGCAAGTCGGCTCCTCACATACCAACCAACCCTGTAGAAAAGAAGAACGTAGAAGAAAATCCAGTTTAAGTATAAATTCCAGTTATAGCTTATTTTTACAACACCTAAACAATGAATCATAGTCAAGAAAGAAAAATACCCACGCAATTTTAACATCATCTGTGAAGGTGATACAGTAATACACATGAAGAAGTGAAGGTCCTTGTTTAAGGTAACACAATCAATGGTGAAGAACAAAGTTGAAGTCTTCTTGCTTCAAAATTCTACATTCTGCACAGTACAGTCACCCCTTCCTTGAAATATACTGAAACCTCTGCTCTTCTTCAGTTCAGAGAGTGTTAACATATAACAGATTTTATACAACTATGTAGACCAGACGGCAAGACACTCCAGAGACCTGTAACAAATTAAATTCTGAAGTAAAGTGGCATTTCCTTGCTTGCACTTTAGAGGAGGAAAACAGTCGTAACTTTTACATTTTCTGATGACAGCCAGAAAACGGACCCATTTGGGAAAAAAATAACATTTTACTGAGTTAAAACAAAATAAAATCAGAGCCAGTTTGCTCTATGACAGCTCAGGGAGACAACTGATACCAGGTCCAACCACAGGTTAAACCAATGCCACACTTCACCTCTAAAAAAACACCACCAGCAGATACCTCAGGAAAAGCGTAAGAGAAAGCACACAGTAAAAATTTTCTTAGAATATTTTCCCAGCTTTTGGAAAGGGCTCAAAGATCTCCTGAATTATTGCCTCTATATTCAGTGTGATGGATGTGCATTACTATCATCATTCCAATGAACTTCAAGTGCTTTTTGAACCAGTGTAAGCATTTTAGCATCTACAATATCCAGCAAAAACCCCACAATATCTTATCTTTCTTTACCACATACAAAAAATATTTTCTCTTTTAACGCCTTCTAGTTCTTCTATCAGGAAAGACCAAGAATAATCCTTCTGCATTCACATTTCCATGTCATTCATGATTCTATAGACCTCCACCACATCACCTGCAATCAAACCTTTTTCCAAACCACAATCCTAATTTATTTAGTTGTTCTTTGCATCAAAACCACTTGTTCTTGTTGCCCTTCTCTCAATCTCTTCCATGTTCCTTTTGAAATGAAGAGGCAGGTGAAGATGAGACAAATGGGGAGGGAGATGAAATCAGTATTGCACACTGTGTTCTGGATAGCAGATGGACATGAATTTATAGAGACCGTATCTGTATAATACCTATATAATCTATACAAGATGGTATCTTGTCCTCTACTCTTTTCTTTCCTCAAGTTCTTGTTTGACTTCTGACTGGTTCTTTAACAAGCTGTCTCAACATTATGCTCTGCTAGTACCTACCTAATATTTGCTTCTACCTAGTTTTCACAGTAGCAACTCAAGTTTCCAATTATTATCATGTTTTCTACCCTTCCAGATTCCTCGGCTCTGCTCAGAGCACTATGGTCACTGTCACCATCTTGGTTACAGGTCAATAGTGGAAGTCTGCAAACATATACCTTTTCTAGCTTTCATTTCCTGGAGATTCTGGTTTGCTGGCAAAGCAATTTTGTTAATAAAACATGACTTTTTTCACTGGTATGGCCAAAACTGAATCTGTATTTTGTATCTCAGTAATCCAGTATCCTGACTCGATATGACTATCGATACTACTATCAGTAGCTTAGTTCAATAATAGGTGTTTGAGTTACTTCAAGTGTTTCAGAACTTGTGTGTGGGAATACATAAACTCTAGCTTTCAATTTTCCAAAACTTTGTTAAAATCAGTCTTGACTATGTCTACTCTTAAAAGGGTTTATTTATTTTTAACATTTTTCTCAATGTCTGTCTTATCATTTGCTGGAGTACGCAGAGAATTTTTTGTTTGGTTGGTTTGCAGCTTGTTCTCTAATAAGGAGCAGATAATCTGAATATTACGTTTCTCAGCTCTATCCCTCTCTTCAACTTAAAAATATATTCTATAATCTTTTCAAAAGTGCTAGAAGTCTCATTCAGGTTTTGGTTGGTTTTTAAGACGAAACCTCAAATCCTTTCCAAATAACTTCATTTATTCCGGAGACCTTTCTTCTTCCGCTGTTTCTCCAGCCATGTCATACTCTCAATACTACCCCACTTGGTGCCGAGTCCATCAAAACACTTCCTGCTGCTCTTGCAAAGAGGAGCTTCTATGCCCATACGGGTAAACCAGAAAAACTTGGTGTGGAACTTCACACCAACAACGAGGCACCCAGCACTACCTACTACCTGTGCTCAAGTCTGTAACTCGGAAATGGGAAGAGTCCAATAAGATGTGCAGTTACGGTTCACTTCACCCGGTGTTGGATATCTAAAAGCCTGATACACAGTCTAAGCTAATCACCCCATGGTGCACTTACAGTAAATGGAGGAAGAAAAAAAGCAGCACCAAAAAGCCTTTTATCTAACAGGTTTTGGGATGAGGCAAACCCTGCTCTAGACTCTCTACATAAAATAAGGGTACAACTAATGTCAGAGCAAGCTTTTTGGAAACAGTATGATCCATGTATCTGATCACTGTGCTTGAGTTTTATCATTATATTGATTAATAATGTAAATCATTACATACTTAATACTGCAAGGTGAGAAAATTCCAAGAATTCATAAATCTTCTGTGGATTTAATTCTGGTCGTGTGCACAGCTGTTGCCCTAGCAGTCCAAGTAGTAGCACTCTCCTTGTCACATACAAATAATTCACGACAAGTATTTCACAAGTGACATTAGAAAGATAGATGCAGCTCATTAAGACTGAGCTACCTCATCAGTAGATGCTTCACAATGAAAAGTCCTAATTTAGGACCTGACCTAACATAGATACCTGATCTGTGTCTTCTGGAGTCATCAGATACAAATGAGCCTCAAGTGAAAAAGCTAGATCTGGTTTTGCAAATGAACCTGAGATTTACTTCTAAAAGACGAAGGTGTTAATCTGTTGCCTGACATTTTTATAGTGACTTAATTTTAACAGATATAGAATAATTTTTTTACCAAAAAAAAGGCCACCCGAGGATAGCACTGAGGTCTTCAGGCACTCACTTATGCGAGTATTGAGAGTATCATTAGAGACACTGAGAGGGAAACACAGAAACATTTCTGGGAAGGATAATGAATCATCACAGAATTTCCATTAAGTTAATTCTTAGAGACAAAAGTTATGCTCTGTGTGGAAAGCTGTTTATACCATATTTGCTCATTATGTGGCACCTCTACCTTCCCACGAAACATCTGGTAGCAGTCTGACAAGATCTTAAAACACACAGCCAGGCACGGGGAGGTGCAAAGGGTGTCCTCACCCATTCCCAAATCCTCCTGTTTAAGAGCTTAATTGTTTCAGCTGTAACTATGAAAAGATTCTGTGTGCACAAAGAGAACACTCATGACTCAAAACATATTAAATTACTGCATTTGAACTTTAAAACAATTCATTATACTAGAAAAACAAAGCATGGAAACTGACGGATAGTAAGGTATTTAGTTAGGGAATGCAAGTGCAACTGAAAAAACAAAGCCTGGAATGGGAGCAGCATCCTGACTTCAGCTGAGCAGAATACTTAAAAATAGACAACCATGAAAATAATGCGTGATGGAAGTGTGTTTTCTGCCATCTATTGGCATTTTTAGCTAAGAATTAAGAAACAAAGGACTATGCCACTTACAAGGTACTGCCTCCACTGTCCTATAAGGGAATGCACAGATGGTCCACCCAAAACTACCATCGAATAATGACATTGGAAGGAAGTTTGTTTATGCAGTTGCTTCAGTCTAATGCGGAATGTGGTCACTGTTCAAGAACGTGCTGGGAACTTTGCTGGTCACAAAACGCAGGTGAAAAAAGACTGGAAAACCCTGCTTAAATTAAACCCAACAGCTTAGGATAAAAATAAGATTCAAATTCAACAGCTTACTATATTACCTGTTTTCATCTACTAAGAAATAATGGTCAAAACTTCCACTGAGCAGTACATTTCTCAGTAAACTATATTTAAAAAATGGAGATTTAAGTTGTTGCCTACAATAAAAAAAAAAACGACCGCATTACATAGATACCAAGTATCCCTTCAAGTTCATACAGAAAACAGTTAATGTCATTTGTATAGACTTCCTACCAGTTATAATTACCGTTAAAGAGGTCTTTTCTTCTTTGTCACCTCTCTATTCAGGTCTTATTTGTGTTTGTTTGTACTCAGTATCTGTTAATCTCTCTTAACAAACGACAACAATAACTGTTGCTATTGTGTATTGAAATTAAACACGTAGATAACTGTGTGAAGGGAGCTATTTTTGAAAAAAGTCGTATCAGTAGCATGTAGCTCTTTATGTCATTTGTTTTGCTTTGATAATTAAGCCATAGCCTTGATTTGTTTTCAACAAAAAAGTTTTCCATGGACATGCATGTTGCAATCAAATTCAATACATGCATTATCTTCTGATTCAATTTGCTCAAGTGCATTATTGTTAACCCTTATTTGATCCATGCCTGTCGTCTTCACTGACCAAACAAAACCAGTCCTTCATTTCCCAGCAGCTATCACGGAGTCTGTAAATTAATTTGCAACAGATCAAATAAAATCATAATAGGAAACCTTCAGTTTCGTTCTGCTTGGCATCTGCAACACTGTGGGAAATGACATACAAGTTGATAGGAAAAAAAACCCAACTAGCATTTCCAAACATTCTCTCTACAAATGCTTAGTTCATTTTAAAATATAAAAAATGTATGCAAAAAAAAACCCCTGAAGTAAATGCACAATATAAAAGAAAATCCTTGAAGAGTTCTATGTCCACAAACTGTAGCTAATGGGGAGAAATTTGCAAGTCAAAAGTAATTTTCTTTCTTTGTAAGTCTGTTCTTGAGAATTAGCCTCTCATATTCTAGTGATCAGCAAGCATTATAAATATTACCCCAAAATACAGAGGCAAGTGGTTTTGGAACAGCCTTTCAAGCAGAAGTTGCAAGAGTCAACAACATACATTTATCGAGCTTTATCTCAATAGTTTTTACAAATTGCATTTCATAGAGTAGCTTGGTTGCCTGCTACAGTAGAGGACTGGATGTGCTTCTCTACAACACTTACAGTTCTGTATCTGGTCCTGCCTTCAGACGAGCCCGGATGTGAGGGCCTACAATGCTTTACAAGCCCACGTGGAACGAAAAGATGCGGCAGTAAAAACAAGAAAGTGGCATGTATTGATAATTATTTAGACTTCGCTACCAATGACTTTGGAGTTGAATTAAAAATGTAATTAATGCTTGCTTTTCTACAATCCTACTCTCCATTGAAGACAACCTTATTGTGGATTTTTGCAAACGAGGTCTTGGTGGATGATGTCCAATATCCAGATGGCTGCAATACCCAAGCTAACCCACTGGACTTCCTCACTGCAGAGTTGCAATTATCACCTTAAATCATCAAACCTGTCACAAGAGAAGTGTAGGAGCACAACCTGGACATGCTTTCCTATTCAACCAGCATAAGCTTGCAGTTCATGTCACCAATCAGCAAAACAGCTTTTTGAAGGCTGAACGTGACAGACAACATGAATGAAAACTGATTTTGGCATCATCGGGAGTTACTAATCAAGCCACGCCTCAACTTCAAAACTGACCTCTCCTTTCAGACTTCTCTTACCAACCCATATTATTTCCACTAATTCCAATGCCAGTTCAAACCCCATTTTTCTGCCAATGTCCACGGACAGCGCTGCTTAACAGGGTAAATCCAGACAAAGTAGCTTTAAGCCTCCTCAAAGGATGAGGTTCCACCAATACCGCACTACTAAGTAAACGATCAAATCTACCGATACCCCCATGTGATGTTAAAGATAGATGATTTTATGAAATACTTTATATGAAGTTCCTCATGGCTACAGTAGACTTGGCTTCGCGATCTGAAAGTTCTCAGTTCCACTTGCAACAACTTGTTCTGCATCAGAGTTGCAGAATTCTGTGTCAGCAACTTTTTCAGGACCCTGCAAAGCTTGATATTCCACAAG
Organism: Trogon surrucura; assembly: GCA_020746105.1. NCBI lineage: Eukaryota > Metazoa > Chordata > Aves > Trogoniformes > Trogonidae > Trogon > Trogon surrucura. The sequence continues at coordinate 89,891,418 of CM036617.1, read as the reverse complement.
CAAACCAGACACCAAGCACTAATAAAAACATCTATCTGTGAGACCATGAGAAGGACCTCATCTTACCTTTGAAGGAAATCTAAGGGACCTGCAAAGCCTCTTCAGTAAGTAGGTTCAGACATATTTAGGTCTCAAAGTAGCACGTGGACAGACATTGTTATTGATATACTAGCCACTCTCTGTTAAAAATTTAACAAATTACTGGGAAAGCTCTCTCAATTTCTTTGATATGTTACTACAGATCAACTTGTGCTAAGTCAGAAGTCCTAATGTTAGGTTCAAGAGATCCCTTAGCAGAGAAAAGGTATGTCATAATTTCATCCTTGAATTTCAAAATGCAAATGAATTTCAAAACGAAGAATGAGCGTAAGTTCCTTTGAACTGCCAGGCATAATTGAAACTTTAAAGGCAAAAATCTCTTTAAACTAAGCTATCTAAGACATTTATACTCAAATTTGAGTATATAAACCAAAGATTATCTTTGAGGATGTTTTGTTTTAAGGCTTTATGCTGTTGTCCTAATTTAAAGATCTGTCAGTAATAAATTCCTTTGGTATTTTCATAGACTCTTCAAATGAATTGTTTTATAAAAGAAGCTGGGTGAAGAGTCTATTATTGATGCTGGCTTACTAGAGTTTTTGTCTTGAAGTAGGATAGGTACCACGTTAAACATGCTGCCAGCTTGTTCCAGCTGAAAGCAAAGATATTGCAGCATATGCTTAGAATGGTGAAGCACCTTAGGTTTGCATAAATTCCTTTACCAATTTATCCTACAGCTTAAATCCCTTACCCGTAGAATGCTTATTTCATGCTCTCTGGTATTTTGTTAGCTGCTGTGTACATATTTGGCTTTAAATTCCAAAAAGCAATGCAAAGAGTAACTATTATATTAACAACAACTGAAAGCTACTCCTGAAGTTTATATATAAAGGTAATGATAGTGCATTAAGAGACTTGATGGCAGATCCAGTGTGGTATATGACTATTCAGATCACAAGATAAGGAACTATTTTATCAACTCATGCTTGGCCATTGATTTCACATTCATTTTTCTTTTTCAATACAATAAATATTGCACCTAGTTCCTCATCCAGAAAAAATAGGTTACATTTCCCAGTACGAGTATTTTTGGGGTCTGATGCCACCTGATCATCCAATTTAGGGAAAAAGTAAACAGTGACCATGGCATTTCACACCCCATTTCATGCTGCCTCACTTCAATGGAAGTTGAAGATACGATTTCAATTTCTTTTCAAAGCACTTCCTCATTTCAGAGCTTCTTGAGTTTTGGCCTATATAACTGATCTGAATTCAGCTGTGGGATGGAGTGGATAAAAAAGCTCTTATAAAGAAAGGAAATGCCTTTCCCGGATGGTTCATTCTGCTCCTCTTGAATTCAGCATTATCCAAGCTGATTAATGGACAGACGTGATCTTTCGGGAAAAATACAAAACTCTCTGTTAAACGAAAGAATAGCAACAAGGAGATATGAATTGCTTTTCAAAGTGTACTACTTGTACCGACCCTGGAGGTGGTTGCTTATATATAGAGTATTATTATCACAGGAACCACACTGAAGGACGTTATCAAACTGAAGCATCTTAGCCAACAACTTGTTAGTGGAAGGCAAATGATCGCTCTCCCACCCAATGCAATAGTAGTGCTGGTAAAAGAGAAGGACACCCTCTCCAAAATAATATCTACTTAAACCTCCTGTTCTCAAGAGACACTCCTACCTGTTGTCTCAGTTTCCCACTGGAAAGCCATCAGCCCAAACTGACTCAAAGGCAACTGGAGTCAACGGGATCCACACCTTCAAAGGAGCAGGTTGAGAAGCTCTAAAGCATCTCGACCAACTCCAATTGAGGGCAACGCAGCTACACTAACTTGCTACCTTGAAGAAAGCCTGAGAGAGGAAGTAAATTCTACCCGAGTTTTTCAGAAGGACACAAAGTGCCCTTCTATCCTGAAAAAGACAATGAATACTAGAACGACAAAAGCACTTGAGAGTATTTAGCCTATGAGAAAATTCTGTTCCATAAGCACACGTTTCAGGAGTTCTTTCAGTACTCTCAACACCTGACGGTGTTATCAGTAATGCATCAGTCTTGTGATGTGAAGTCAGCCACAAAATATCATATGCTTATTTCTAGGCTATTGAAAAGAAAGTTTGTACATTTCCAAGAATGAGATTTTTTGATTTGGATACTCCAGAATAATAGAATTTCAATTGTGTTCTAATCCAGAATTGAAAAAAGTTTTGAAAGGAATCACCCAAGGCTGAAAGAAGACTTCACTAATCTCTTGAAAATATTACTCTCAGCAGTATCCATCATGCCAGTTTGACCGTTAAAAGTCTTGAGGCAGTGGGGATGGGAAAATACATCAAAGTAGGAGATAACAGAAGAAGCAAGAAATACACACTATTCCCCCTGCCCCCCAAAGAACCCAAATACTCAAGCTAACGTAAAAAATGCTTTAAACAAAATTATCGAACAAGACAGAAGTGAAAAATATCTTGTAGGTTAATGTGAGAGTTTTACATGTTATTAAAAATTGATTTTTTAAAAAAGTAAGACATCTTTAAATGTACAGTCACATGTCATTTCATACAAGTTATTTGAAACTTATCGATCTCATTTGTGCAAAGACCAGGCTCTGCCATCAGCCTGCTGAAAGGATAATAGAGCACTCCAAACCCTTATGATAGGTTTGATGCAAACCGTGGCACTCATTTAAACACATATAATAGCACCACAAGTGGACAAATTTCAACCTTAACAGTTGTACATTATAAACTAAATCAGCAAGCATGTTCTGCTTTACTTCACATGAAAGCCAATACCTCGGTCGTCTTATCTTCAGTAAAACAAGGGCCTGGGCACCAAAATACATACCCCAAAACAATTAAAAGGTAGAGCACAAGTGTTCATAGGCTAACATACTGCTCACAAAGAGAACTAACAACTATCAACAATTTCATTTTACTTAAGACAATCTGTAAAAAGCTGAACTGCATTTCAATTAATCAGCTAGAAGAAGGCATACTTAAAATTACTACATATGGAAAACTAGTGAGGAAAGGACCAGTGAAATATGTCCTACGTACTTCTGTATGGAGAGCTAAAACCTCTAGGAGAATACCCAAGTCCATTCTGCAAAATATTCTCCCTATTCACAACTCAAAGCAACCGACATTCTTAGGCCGTAACAGGTCACAACTACGTACAGCACATTGCTTCACAGAAAAATTTTGCTTTGTCTGTCAGCTGTCAACAAAGCACCAAGAGCTCATACAGCTCGTCCACATATTGCTTGTTAAAGAATCTAGCAAGATATAAACAGTAAGGACTCAAGATTTCTTAAAAATCTGTGTCTCTACTCTGCTTAGAAAGCTAAAACATTCTATTACCCTTCTTCCCCTTCCACAAATCTGTCCTCTTCCCTCTCTCCTCAAACATTTGCACAGTCTCCCAATTTTTTTCTCCATCACAGACTTGTCTTGCAGGAAGTTCAACATGACATTAGATATAATGCAGAATACACAGAGGTTTTACTCATATACATGGCAATAAGAGTAAGGTTCGTAAACTGAAGTATACAGTTCAAGTTGGCAAAAAAGATTGTCTATGTGGAACATTTATGTTTGCAATATGGTTAGGAATGTCTCTATATATAAAGTATTTAATACAGTTCTGCAAACTTAAAAAATGATAATGCACACACAAACACAGATATGCAAGTTTAGAGGAGCTCAATGGAGTGAAAGGTAATGGCAGAGAAAGCGGCCTCAACGGTCTGGTCACCTTAAACTAGAAAAGTTTAAAGCATCACTAAGCAGTGTTTGTTCATTTAAGTTTAATTATTTTCTCCTTGAGAACGGCACTAATGAAACTGAATATCTTTCATGGTTTCGAAGAGCAGTCTGAATGGTCTGTCAACAGGACTGGGGGCAGACAAGGGAACTGGCTGAGCCGGGGGGTTGCTAGGTGATGCAGAATGTAAACCCACAAACTTGTTCAGGTTTACTTTGCTTTCATGCTGCTCTCACACCGGCTCTCCAAAGTTTTAAGAATTAATTTCCAGGTAGCTATTTAAAAACAAAAAGTAGAATAATTAAAAAAGAAAACCCCTTAATCCTCTTCACCTCTTGCCTAGCACACACACACCGCCACCCCCCAGCAGGAAAAAATGGGAAAGAGGAACGGAAATTCATGGCGTTAAAACGCAGGAAATCCAGCCAGTGCTGTGCATATGACGATGGGAAGAGGATCATTCCCTCTGAATGTAACTGGTGAGGGCTGGTGATTAATCAGAACTTTTAATATTTTCAGGCTAACTTTTACTTTTGTAAATGTAACTAAAAATGATCTCTGGAGCAATATGTTTGCCCTTTAAAGTACTTAAACAGAAAATAAACTCATATTTACTAATATTTCCACCGCAGCTTACAAAAGCAAACTTTTCAGTACAGCCATGTGTTTCTCCCCCCATCCTTTTCAGAGCTCTCATTATTTCTTTTTTTCCCCCTAAAGTATCTGATCAGAGATTGTCCGGTAAGAGCACTTTATTAGATCATCAGTCAGAGGGTTTTACAAGCACCGAGAGCCATGGGCTCAAATGCAGCACATCAGTTTTAATAGCCGAAGGTCTAATCGTAAACTGCAGATACTGCTGAGAACTTTCCATGCACTGAACTCTTGAAAAAGCACCATCTCTCAAGCTTAAATGCAGCTGCCTCTTTCAATGCCGCAAATGGGTAAATTTGACAAAAAAGCCACCATTAAGACTACATGAAAGGCTCAAGACAACATCCTTTCAATGCTTTGTACTTCAGTAATCAGATGTACTTACTCACCCCCTCCCCCAAACCCGATCAAGAACTATTTCTGAATGGTAGGAAATAATTCCACTTTGTACATCTTTTAGTTAATCAAGACTTTCTATTCAGCAATTTGACCTTTTGTTCAAAACAGGATTATCAGTTTTTTCGCCAGTTACCAAGGGCGACTCGCATGGTGAACATAATTGCAATAATTTGCAAAACACCATGGCAACCCACATTACAACTAGGTAAATACTGGTCTTTTGTGCTACATTGTTATTTTCAGAGATGCTGAAGTCAAAGAACGAATGACAAATGAACACAAAATTTATATTTGCTTTGTCTCAAAAGAGAAGAAAATTGATAACAAGAATTGGGGGGAAACCGACTACAGCTGTAATTTCTAACTTGATTAATTAGGATGGTAACAGTCCTTAACAGTATATTCAACAAACAGCCCTGACTTAGTCTCTCCACCCACCTCTCTCTCTTTCTACACTACTACCACTAACCCCCACCCCAGACAAATTTTTTCAGCTAGGAGAACAAACAACTCCATTTGCTCTTTTCTTCAACTTAATGGAATCCTTAATTACAGAATATTGTTCTCCTGTTCTTCATTACACTGAAAACTGAAAGTGAGAGAGAGAGTGAAGGAGAAAGACTGTGCCAAGCAGACAGGGTAGCTACAGTCATCTTTGCTTTTTTTGTCCATAGCAAGCAGACCCAAGGATGAGATGGCAGTTTTTGTAATTTTTTTTTTTTTAAATATTAGCAGCTGTTGTATAGCAGGTAATTAAGTAAACTATTTAGTGCTCAAGTTCTCTCACTGGCAGCATTAGTAAGACACGAAAGCTTAAGTCAAGACATGATTAAAATACAAAATCAGAGAGGAAGCTACTGCTTAAAAAGAAAAAAAAAAAATCTCCTAAAATTATCAGATTGGGTGGTTCCTAACAGAATATCTACTGTTTTAAAACATTTGCCCGTGAACAGTATTATATACTTAGTAAACTAATAATTTTTAATTTATTCTCTTTATAACTGTAAAGAACTTATTGTTTTAGTACAGGCTTCCACTAAGACTTGAAGAAACCGCATTAAAACTAATTATTCCAGAAACATGTTACGAATACAGAGAAGTAATTTTGCTTAAGAAAAAAACTGCTGAAAGCAGTCTCAATATATATTACTAATTGACTTCACAATAAATCTGCTGTATATATTACTAGAGCACGAGTTCTGTGCTGAAACATTTGTCATGCCACAGTGAACTGGCTGAATGGTTGAGAGCTTAATTTCCATGATACCATTAATAAAAACAAGTTATGTCTCTATGCAGGTCAAATTCTGTCACCAGATGTACGCACATGGTTCCTATAAAATGGAATGGCACCCTTTAGCAGTGGATGTTCACACAGAGCGTATATGAAAAATACATTAAGCTGCAAGAAGCGCGCAATCAGAAGCCAGCGTATTCCTCATTTCACTTCCCTGTACATACAAATCATCTGTCAATTTACAGTTCAAGGACCACATCTGTATTTTAATTCTCATTAAAGGATTGGATTGCCATTAGGATAAGATAGGCCTGCAAAGTGAACAGGTCTACTGCTGCACCCCTCCCTACTGTGAACACCGGAGAGCACGTAGTAAAATGCACGACAGGAAAACAAAGTGCTAAGGGCAACCGAATCCGGCCCCAGGGAGCCAAAAGACGCTACTGCCTCTGCTGCCCAGGTCCTCCACGCTGCTGGACAAGTCGCTTCATTGATCGAAAGGATTCACAAGTAACAACCACCTGAGGAATCAGTCTCTTCTCCCTGAATTCCAAGGTCTACACTGCTGGAATTTGAGTAGACCCAACCGAAACTGGAAAGCTGTACTTTGGGCAGTTACACACTACTACACATCCTGAAAAATCAGGCCCTTTGTTTCACAAACTGGGCGCCCAAACCTAGGGACACGTTTGATGCTCATTCCCCTATGCTTCATTTTGCAAGAAATAAAAACAATCATTTGTTCCCTCACTTTAAACAGCTCTTGTAAAGATGTTCTTTAAGAGCCACTTGATCCCACATTGAAGTGTGCCACAGAAAACTCCATGAGAAAAATAAAGAATTCTGGGCAAAGTTTCAGAAAGCGCACTCAGTAATGTACAGGGCACCCACTAAGCAATGGAGAGAAGTGTATGCAGACTAGTTGCTCGTCTAACGAGTGCTGTCCATCCTATAGGCTGCCATGTACTACAAAAAACAAGAAAAAAAAATAGAATGGGAACATCATTGAAAATTACGTTTAAATTAACTTTCATATGTCAAATTCTATAGTATCATGATCCTATTTTTAAATTTAAATAAACAAATGCCTACTGTTCTTCAAAACAGTGTTTAAAGGAATACACAGATTTTGCTGCTTGAAATCAAGAGAGGAGCCCACAACAACAGTGAATTCCCACCTTCTCTGTAAGCTACACCTTTTGCCCAGTATTTGTCAATGACAGAGGGAAGCAAAGACTTAGAAATTGCCTTATACTTTTCTTTTTTAATTAACCCAATCACACTGAAATAAAATTTATTGCTTTTCTTGCACAAATTTTCACAAGTGATCTTCATCCACACCTCATGATATTTCAAGCCTACCTGCCCAGTCAGGTACTTATCCAGCAAACACCCCATCTGAATATCCTAATTCAGCCAATTTCATTCGACTCAGCTTCTTTGCTTTTAATTTTCTCTATATCTATCCAGGTCCAGCTTCAGTCTCATGTGCCAGGTCTAGTCTCTGCTCACCTATACTCAATTCTTGCAAGCATACTTTGTTTGTGGGCTTGTTGTGGGTTTTTGTTTGTTTGTTTTTGTTTTAAAACCATGCCTAGTTCCTGCTCCATACTAAGACATTTTCTTAAAGGTCTGTAAAATTATCAAATCTAGATGGAGTTTCATAGGATGACAAAACACAACCAACAGAAAAGAGAAAGGAAAGATGAAATTTATACTCTTCTTCATAGCTAATTGGTAAAGACTTCAAAGCCATAGCACCTGCATTTCAGGTATGGTAAGGTCACCTGAACAATTCTTAACGCTGCTATTACTGCAGTATCATTCAATAAGCAAGTCATTATAACTGAAGCACTTTTCAAGCCTGTGAGCTTCAGCTAAACTAATTTATATTACATCAGATTTTCCCTTTTCCTATACATTCCTCCTCAGATGACCGCTACTGAGCATAAATGTAGCTGCTTAGTGGACCTCACTAGGCAGGTTCGTATATTAAGACGTATAGATTCCAGCTGCAACTTCTGGTTTTATAACATTTTGATTTGGAATAGTTAGAACATATCTGTAGTATACTTTATTCTGAGATAATAAACATATATTGCCCTACTCAACCCCACCTCCAATGACTCCATTTTCTTCCTCCTACTGTTATTTAATTAAAATGAGCATCAAGCAAGACACTCGGAAGTCTCAAAAAACCTTTTGGTAAGTATTCTGAGATGGTCAGGCTTCCTCCTTAGCCTCCCCTCCGCTACCCATCCATTTCTGTGACTACTTGAAACAACCTGCCCACAGCTCTTTCCCTGCAGTCCTCTTCAGTCCCTCTCAAACTTTCCCTTAGACCTGCCTATTCCTTTTGAAAAGGGAGCTCATTCCGCCTCCTTGCCGGCCTTTGATTTTCCCACTCCAGTTAGACCACAGTTATTCACTTCTTCAGGAGACAGATTTCTTCAGAAATATCTGGTAGCCAATGCCACATCAATCTCTGTGTCAATAACAAACATCTTTCGAGGGAAAAGTCTCCATCCACAGCACACTGTCCAGATGCAGACCAGAGATCGTGACAAGACAGGTCAGAGAGAGATAAAATATTGAGAGACAAGAGTTTATAGCCTTTCTATTAATAATTAAGTTTTTCAAGGGCTTATAAATTGGGCATGTCTGAAGAACAAAAAGCACTAAAAATCTAGGCTGATCTGCTCACTCACCTAAGTGAAACCAGAAAGGAACAGCATCAGCTCAGAAGAGCTGATGCGTTAGTTTAAGATAGAAACAACATGTTTTCCTTAATCTTGAAAAAACCACAAATCCACGTTAGGCTAAAATTTCAACTAGAACTCAGTTTTAGACATATCTGTCATACAAAATGACAGGCCAGACACCTCAAATGTGGAAATGTTTTAAAAATTTAAACTTAAGTTTTCAAAACTTACACCAACGTAAATGTATTAAATAAAACTGCTTTGAGGCTACTAAGAGAAAAATGAGAAGGATAAGGGTTCAGGGAGAACAACAAAAGGTAGAGGTTTGTTTTGTAATAGCAGCCACGGTAGCAGCGGTGAAGAAAATACTATGAATCACATCAGTGCAATCGAGGTCCCAGATACACAATCAACCCCCTTCCTGTCCCCTGATGTAAAACAACTTACATTAACTCATGCGGATAGAAACAAATTACGTAAAACAGATTATTAAAAATATTTCAGGATGGACTGCTGTGAAGCCAAGCCAGTACTGCTCCTTTATCACAGAAGTGGACAGGGCCATCCGCATGACTACTCAGGACGAGCAGAGCCACGTTAAGAGTAGGAAACAGTGCTGCACAAAACTGACCTGTCTGCACCCACAGTGCTCTTGCTTAGGAGGCAGAACCTCCCTGAACAACCTGACCTAACGTCAAGGTTGGACCTGCTTTAAGTGGAATAGTTGGGCCAGAAGAGATCCACGAGTTTCTACAAGCTAAATTATTCTAGAAGTAATCAGATGGACCTCAAGCAAATGATGCTCCTGTGTAAGCATTAAAAAAAACCCACAAAGTCAACTCAGCAGAAATACAGGCCTGTCACAAACTCACTGAACTAAGAAATCTGAGAACGGTGAAGAGATTGTTTTCTGTTGCTTATACACTGGTGATAGACACAGCAAGCAAAATAAGCAGGACTTTTTTGTTGCAGAGAGTTTTATTTTACTTTTTAACATAACACTAAGAATTTTTATTTAGCAATTTCCATTCCAGAAGAACAAACTGCATAAAAAAAAGCAGGTAAAGTATGATCCCTCAAATACATTATCCTTATTTTTAAATGGCTACCTGCTACTGAGACCTGCTGGGCCTTTAAAGCCAACAGCTCAAATCTGAAACCAGGAGAGCGCAGGAGAGCTTGAGAGCAGAACAGGTTCCTTGTTACTTCCTGCTAGATAAAAATTTGCTGCTGTGGTGTTACTGCTTTGAGCTTGTGGTAGACATACACGTTGTCTCAAACTTCTAGAACTAGCATTTTCTAAAGTCTAGAGAGAATACTTACTATAAAAAAATAATTCCATGTCTGAAACAAATTTTGAACTTAATTATGACAGGCAAAGGAAAATTAAAATGACTGCAGTAGAAGACTGTGACTACTTAGCAACCAGTATCATGACCTTTTATGTGGGTAATAGAACAGTTACGATCAACTTCAAAGTCCCTTTTCTTAAGGTAAGGAAAATTAGAAGCACATTTTAAGTTGGCAAAATGTACAAAACCTATGTATAAGAAATGGAGACTGAAAGCAGACAGCTGCAGACGTATAGCAAAAGTTTTCTGAAGAACACTAGTAATAAGAAAAAATGAGGCCAACGTTAACTAAGCACCAAGTCAATAATGTGATAAAAACAACAAAGCACAAAAAACCTCACAAGTGTAACTTCTTCTTGTATTTTGGAAAAACAGTGACAGACTAGTAGCAAGTAAGGATGAAGAACTACCTTCTGGTTTGTCAGCAATGACATAATTAATAGGTCTTCAAAATCCACTTGCTGGCCTTCTCAACACTTGAAGCTACCTCAAAAGGCAGACACCCGTATCACTTTACTTTATTCATTTTACTTTAAACAGTTACACAGGCAAACCAGAACGATCTGTGTAACTATTCATATGCATCAGTCTAACAATAACTTGAGGAAAAACAACAAAAACATGGACAGGCACTTTAAGTGATCAAGAATTTAAGAAGAGGAATGTAATTAGCATCAGTCGATATCTTTTTATACAGAACAGCCTCAACCAAACATGACAGTTCATTTTTCCATAAGACTACAAGTTTGGTTGAGGAAGGCAGACATACTATAATTAATCTCTCGAATGTTATTCGATTTACTTCCAAAGGACACTGAAACAGAATCAGCATTGCGCAGTGCTAATAAAGTATACGTGAAATGGATTAAGAGGCGCAAAGTTGAAGCATCTCAAAAAAATCAATTGTCCATGAGACACAAAGTGATGACAATCAAGTAAGCATTTGTCAATACGGGATAGAAAGGGATTCTGGTGATGTATCACAAAGAAAAGGTTACACTCACGCTCTTCAACATTTACATCGGTGATTAGTAGAAGAGAGAAATCAATTCAGATATAATTTACAGATGACAAAAAAAGCAGAACAGCAAATAATGATAAGCATGAGGAAATTGGTTTGGTAAATCGCGCTCCTTCAAAACAAAATGCATGTTAGTACAGCAAAACAAAACCAGCACGCTGGGAACAAAGCCTACAGTTCACACCTACAGAACGGGGATACTGTCTGCCAGAAATTAGCTGCTGAAAAGGAGACATGGAAGTTAAGTTATTCAACATAAGCTTTAAAGGCAGACATAGCAAGACATGGTGACTGAATAACTGCGCACAAGTATCAAGGTGAATTTCTTCAAAGTTGTTAGTGAGGATATTGGAGCACATACATTTGCGGTGAGTTTAAAAGAAAGTAACTGGTACGCTGAAGAACCATAAACAATATTTCAAGGCCTTGAAATATGCGTAACAGCAACCAACTTTGAAGAGCAGTCTCTTTACCATCAAAAAATAAGACTAAGTGGTGACTTGATCAGAATGTGTAAGTATACTCATGGGAGAAAAGCACTGGTGACACAGGGTACTTAAATGTAGAGAAGAGCCAGTCGTTAGAAAAACTTAGTGGACTGAAACATGGCTCACTGTCCAGGCCCAGAGGGTGGTGATCAGGGGAACAAAGTCTAGTTGGAGGCCAGTAAGTAGCAGTGGAACCCAAGGATTCAGTCCTGTTCAACATCATTTAGTGATCCGGATGATGGTGCAGAGCATGTATCCTCTGCAAATTTGGTGATGACACAAAACTGGTGGATATCAAATTGAACATGAGTCAGCAAAACACCACCATGGGAAAGAAGGTCAATGGCATCACGGGCTGCACAAGGTGGAGTCCTGCCAGCCAGGCAAGGGAACTGATCCTTTGCTTCTCCTCAGTAACAAGGTGGGAAGTGCTAAGATACATCTGCCAAAGCAGAAGAATGGCATCTTCTCCATCAAGCTCGCTAACCTAATGAGGAGGACTTCAAGGCAGGTTCTTCAGGGATTGTGACCAAAGCCTGGAGAGTACAAGGAGCAGTGAGGAAACATCCAGAGGACAGCATGATGAGGAAGCTCCCACGTTTCCCTTGAAGGCAGCACAACTGAGGGCCCATCTCAAATGCCTCTACGCAAAGACACGCAGCACAGGCAACAAGCAGGAGGAAACAGAAGTCCATGCGCAGTCTTAGAAGCCGATATCCTCACGGTGACTGCACAGATGTGGCACATGGGACAGCGCATGATGGAGTGCTGTGATGGACAGTTACAAGGTCTTCAGGAAGGTCAGCCCAAGAATGTGAGGAAAAACATGGCTGGAGAAGGACCTGAGCAACTCTGAAGCTGCATTTAACATCAAAGGTAGCTCTCCCTGAAGTGAAGAACTAGACAAGGCAACTTTCTGAGGCCCCTTTCACTGTAAATCCTTCTATGATTCTACACTAATTTGTTTGGAAACTATTTTAGATATGGAAATTATTAAAGCCATTAGTTTTTGTGTTGACAAACTAAGCTAGATGTTAAAATGAATGAATGGGTGGCCATATAAGTTAGTTGAGATTAACATCTGCAAAACCCCCAATATAATTCCCAATGCTTATCCAACTCTCCATAGCCTTCAGAATTGACTATAACTGATGTTGAAGTAGTCACAGATACTTGATGTTTGCTGCTTATAGTAAGTCACTCTCATGAGAGCACCAGGGTGCTCTTCTGATAGTGGAAATAATGTATAGATAATGGAAATTAAATCTTTCCCTTGAAAATTATTGTCAGTGAATGTTAGCTGATTATGGCCTGTGTCACTGTAGAAGTTCAGTGCTGATGCACGACTAGTGACCGGCTGGAGGACAGCAGTAGCACTGCAGAAGCACTGCAGCCAGTCCTAAGAACAGTGTCCAGCTTTTTCAGATATTAACTTACGACTGTTAACCTCACAGATGGGAACTAACAGAAGATGCACAACTCACTGAATGATGGCAGAACTACTTAAAAGAGAAACAAAGTTAATTAATGTACCCAAAACAGAACACACGTTTCAGATATTTGAGGCTGCGAAATAAAAAATCAAAGACATTAAGGCTTCATATGACACCTGAAGATGTTCTTGGGAAACATGTTAACTTATTAAAATAAAACATCACTCAATCCATCAGAGGCAGGTATCATCACGGGGTATGGTCAGGAAGGTGAAAAGCAAAACTAAAACAATGAAAAAGAAACTTTGACTGCAAATCATCCCTCTTTTGTCTCACCTACCCCACCCCATATTATCAGCAGCAAGTCTTCTGGGGCTGGTTGGCATGATTTTGTTTAGAGATGTAAAGCAAGAGAACAGGGAGAAGGTTTTGGTAGAACCTCTCTTCCCATCCTGTGTGACAATACTTAAGATCAATGTCCACCTTAGGCCAATGCAGCTGCTTAAATACTACCAGGGAAGACTGTAAGACTGTTCATATACGCTGATTCAGTGAAGACCAGTATCTTTAGATGCAGCCAAATGAAGACATCTACAGCAATGTCTTATCATCTAGGTTTTCAACTAGAATAATTTACCTTAACTTCCTTGATTAGTTATCTCTGATCTTTTGGTTAGCTACCTCTGATCTTTATGAATTAAATCTTTCTCTCCTCAAATACCGATCTTACACCAGACATGTCTGTTTTAAGTCAGGAACTTCTATAACATGCCAGGATACTTTCACTCACGTTACAGTGTTTTGAAGGTTTTTTTTTCTTTTAAATTAGCTTTAGCACAACTTAGGCACTATTAACTTATCAAAACTGGAGAAGACAGCAACAGACAAATGAGAGAGGTCAGAGAGTGGGAAAAGTGGGCAAGAATATCAAAAGCAAACACTAGGAACAATCAGAGACTTAAATTTTAGGGTTCAGTATGTGGAGAATACTTTATGCGTGTTTTAGAAACATTTAAAGAAATATACTAACCTAATGACTTCCCCCAGTTACTATGGTAAGAAGCATTTTGTAAAAGCACATAAACATATAAATGTCATTTTACTTCATACTGAGATAAATCTATTTTCCTATATTATTAAACACATGAAGTAACAGAAACTGAGGAAATAAGCTAAGATTCTACTACTAAATGTGACTTCCTACAAGAGACTTTTTGGAGACTAAACAACAAACAATTTCCCCTTTTGCTGTGAAGCTTCTGATTTTTCAGAAGGAAACTTCATATAACCCATGCCTGAAAAACATCATTCTGTGCAGATGGGATAATTAAAATATTACAGAAAGCGTAAAACTAGAAGATATAATATCTATACTGTTATCAAGATCCTGGTCTAACTAGTAAACACAACTAAAAAATTCCCTGAAAGTAGTGCTTACACTGACAACACAACCACTCATAAATGCAATTACTAGTTAAATGAAGAAAAATGTATTTTTAGAGGAAAGGACCCCAGAAAACGTGGATGTTTCAATCTTCAGGACCAGTCCCACAAAGGGACCTGCTGGCCTCTGCCTTCCTGTGAAGTGAGGTGAACTCAATGGCGAGCTCACCACGTGCCAGTGGATTCCAATCGGAGACCGGTCCTTAATTTTCCACCAAGGTAAGTTTACCCAGAGTTTTCGTCTCCTGCCTGTGGATCCAGAGCTTTTGCTTTTTTGTTGTTGTTGTTTTTTTTACAAGGTGCAAATCATACTGCATTTATTCTACAACTCTACAAACTATTTTTAAAACAGGAGCAAAACACAAAAAGCAGAGTCCCAATTACGTATATAAACTTTGAACGCTTCTTCACAAAAGAAGGATAGCACACTTAGGAGTTTTACCAGACTCTCTCATCTTGCACGAAACTATTAAATTTGATTTTCCTCTTTTCTATCCTTTTTTAAGAGATTAAAATTTCTTAATGAAATTATTCTGGCTCTCCTCTATTTGCATGAAGAAAATATTCAAGATTAAACTTGCAAGATGACAAAACCTTAATATGCAGTTTGGTAAAGTTCTAGTCAGTCTTTGAACAACACGTTTATCTATCCAGTAAAGCTTGTGTTAATGTGAGGTAAGAGTTTGGCAAATTCAACTCTAATGGAGCATAAAAGTGCTTTTGCTTGAAAGTGAGATCATTTTTAAAAATTCAAAGCATGATCACTTTTTCCCTTTTTTTTTTGCAGGAACAATCTGATACAAGCAGCAAAGCTTAAATAAACTAGAAACATTTCAAATGATCCATAAAGGATTAATAAGCACTGCAGGAAGTCCTATAGGCTCAGCGTATACATTTTTCATCTTTTTCTCCTGCGACAGGCATGACATGAAATTCTAAACAGAACTCAAGTTTCAAAGTCACTGAATGTTAAGGTCTGCAGCTTTGATTCTAGGGTAGAGTGAGGTCACCATCTTGGAATATTTAATTTAAATAGATAACAAAATATTGATTTTATTAGCATAATAAAGCTCCCAAATTATGGCCCTTCACAAAATTTTTTTTTTCTACTCACAAATAGACAAATGGACAAAAGCAAGGCAAAAGGGGTAGTAGTAAGCTACAGGCCACTAATATAACAAGAACAAAATGACAGCTATTATTTTGGCAGAGATAATCTATGCTGAAACACAAAACACACACGCACACAATTTCTTTCAATACAATTTTCTTGTCTTCCCACTGACTTCTATGATTACCACAGAAAGCAGGGTTCTAAACACATTTCTCAATTGAATCTTCAATCAATAACGGGAAAAATTTGAGAAGGGAGATATGGGAAAATGTATTATAGCATTAGTAAGTGTTTGCAAAACAGACTGAACTTATCAATATGCATAAAAGTTGAGAGGAATAAAAGAGAATAAAAATGTATCGGTAACAATGCACCATATACCTTCAGTTTACTGAAATCAGTAAAAAAAAAAAAAAAAAGAAAAAAAATCCACTAAAACTCCAAAATGCCAAAACGCAACCAACAGGAGAAATTGACCCAAGCCTCATTCAAGTGATCAAACTATGTAGTCATACTTTCTTTCGTTTGTCATACCATGGTTGTAAAATCAAGAATAATTCTGAATTATCAGATTGTTTTTGCAATACGTGAACATTCATAGATACTTTTTAAACAGTGAAAAAAGCAACCATTTAAATAATTTGCAGAAAGTAACAGAACAAAGCTAATAGAGTCTATCTATGGTATTATTTTCACGTTATAAAAGACAAATCCTAAAAAAGTAACAATTTGATGCGTGCAAAACCAAGATTTCTGAGATCTCAGACGGAGGTCAGCCTGACCCAAACAAACTCAATTTGCTAGCAAGAATCCAGACTTACTTTAACACTGACACAGGAGAAAAGACAAATAATTCATATCAGAATTGAGAGCTCCTCGTGTTGGAAGATGGAAAAGTTAAGCCTCGGCAAAGCTTATAAGGCTGTTTACCACCCAGGCTTTCTGTTCAGAGCCAAAACAATCAACAGTAGAAACTGTTTAGGTGACAGTTACATACAAATTGGAAGAAGTTCTTACAGGAGGAGAAAATAGGAAAGATTGAGAAATGCAACAGACAAACACAAAGTTATAAAAGCGCATAAATACAAAAAGCAGCACAGTTAGCAACTGGCCGTACTCAGGAGGGAGGAAGGGAGGGAGGAGAAATGCGAGAATGACAAACGTTAGCTCACAGTGAGAGCCTGACGCTGAAAGGCAAAAATTATGCTAAAATAATACACTAATCAAAAGGAAAAGTGAACGAGACCAAAGAAGCAGAGAAAAAACGGAACAAAGGACTAGAAGTAATCATTTCTCTCTATAAAGGCAGCAGAGAGGCCTCGCTTTAAATGCCGCCTATAATCCTGGGTGCATCACTAAAACCAGATAGAAGAAACCGATGTAAAGAACAGCAACAAAACCAGCTCTACAAATACAAAAAAAAAAAGTACAATGCAATAAATTTTTCAGTGGTTATAAACACACCAGTCACAGTGGAATAATACCACTTGCTACTAACATTTGAAAATAAAGAAGAGCAGCCTCAGAGCAACTCCAAGCATGTTACAAAAAGTAAACATATGTATCACAGAAAAGGTAAATTTTGACTAGCTGAAAGAAAGGTTTGCATTCCAAATTCACACAATTAACAGAAGTTGAAATGCGTTTAATCCAGTAACTGTCATAAGTTTGATCATCTGCAGTGCCAAAACCAACCTATATTAAGCAATTCTATGCTTGAACGTTGAGAAACATACAAGATGAAAAGGATTTTGATAAATAGCTATAGCCTTTGTGTAGCCATCAAAACCACAGTTCACATCAACGAACATCAGTGCCTGCTGATACTTAGTTTTGCCACCACTATCATGGCAGAAGAGGAACAAAAGGAGTGCAAAAGAAAGCCTGTGAAAGCAGAAGTTGACGAAAGAAAGCCTAGAAATGTGAACAATGAGTATACAGATGATGAACTTGCAGTTTTGTTGCTTTGTTTATCTTTCTTTGCAATTTAAAATAGAATTGCAATGAAGCTGAAATGATGACAAAACCACAGCAGTGAAAACCAGAAATATTTTAAATACTGTCAAATAGCCTTTGGAACTTCTTGCCATGAAGGGCCATGCAGAAGCTGCATCTGCACTAGACCTGCGCAGTCATACTGGTGAAAATACTCCCAGTTTTATCAGCAGTCAGACACTAACTAGGAACTCACATCTCTTGTAAGAAGTTTTATTGCAAAAATGTTCTCTTCGAGGGAGTCCCTTGAATCGTTAAGCACCCAGCTAATGTCAGATCAATACTACACTGGGCAAATTCCATCATTAAATAAAATTCTTATGTTCATAACCAGGTTGTGGGTTTGGGGTGCAATGACCTAACGAGCACAAAAGACTTAACATTGTTCTCGGTATTTAAACTCGAGTACTTAATTCCCTATGAGCTTTAAACTTGTTTCATCTTCAGGATGCATCACTTTATGATTGTGGCAGTGCTACAGAAAGTAAGTGGTACTGCTGGAAGAAAATCAGCGCGGCAGCACGGTTTGCAATGGGAGAGGACTATACTTGCAAAACTTGACAAAAATTTCAGGCAAAACTATGAAATGCATTACAGACATATTTTTCTACCTGCAGCTTCCCTCCTGTCCAAATTAAATAGTTTGTTCATACAACTTTAAAACTCAATATAATAATATATATCTAGCAAAGAAAACATATTTTTATTTGCATTGTTTTAATTTCATTATACAACGGAACACTGTATTTCCAAGGTCAGTCTTGTTTCTCTCCTCTCCTGCAAATTCCTGTGTCTTACAGCCACATGACAAACAGTGGACCAAAAGAAACAAGAAGAGAGAGATGGGTAAGTTTAAAAGGCACGTGGATGATGGTGAAGGAAAGGCCAACAGAATTAAGGCAGGATGGACTGAGCACTTTTAAAAAATTAAAAACAGTTTCAAAGGATAACTGTGAAACAGAAAAAAAATATTCTTCTTCACCATACAGGACAACAGAATGTACAAGTTTCTGTGCTCCTAGTACTACTTCATGAGGAAAAAAGTTACCTGCTAATTAATTTATTCATTTATTCAATAAATGAATGTCAATGAATTTAATCAATTTTTACCGTGCAACTTTCATACATAACTGCTGAAGCACTTTTATTTTTCAGAATAGTATCCTTCCCACTACTTATAAATAACTGGTAAGCAATTATAGAGGTGAGGTGGAAGAAAGACAAAAGAATGCCTTTTGTTTTTATTAACAGCTGATCAATTTGCCTGTTCCATAAATAAAAAGGTAAAGATGTTAGGTGTTCAGAGCAGAAATATGTTTTGCCAAAGGCATTATTAACAATTAATAATCATTACATAGCGTCTTGTTTACCTGACCTTGTGCAAATTTAGCAGCCTTGTAATTAGACCCATATTTTGCATATTTGTATATTTCCACGCACAGGATCTGACTCATTCATTCATCCATTAAAATCTGCTTGACAGACATAGATGGATAATCAGGGTACAATTTGTATTTACTGGATTATAGAAAATTGCCTAAACTGTTAAGTTCAAGGAAAGCGCATTCTTGTCTTCCTCTTGCAAAAAACGCAAAAGCAATTAAATGTCCAAGGATGGTCCCAAGGCTCTCTGAAGAAGTAGCAGAGATTTAATAATCTGATAGCTTTAATACAACTTTGCTCTAAAAAAATGACTGCTGGGTTAAAAAAAGTAAAACCAAAACAACTAAAAAGGAACAACACAAATGTCTACAACTTCTTTTAGGCAATGCAAGAAAGTAATTCTTCAGTAAGAAACACCTCCTATAAAAGCTGACATCTTCGTACTAAGCACAACTTCGCTGTAGTAGATGTCTTGTAGTCTGGAAAAAAAGAAGATTTTTCTCCCATTTTCTAGTAACTTCCTAACTTTCTGAGCAGTGAAAGAAATATCTTCCTACTTTCCTCTTCAGAAAAGTGTCTTAAAATTCAATTTTTCAAGTTAGCCATAGTAATGAAATAACTGTTAAGAGACATGCTAAAACGTTTGAGAATAAAGTTGGTTCTGAGGCAGTTCAGTATAGATCATCTTGTCCCCCGAAAAAAAAAAAACGACGTTGTGGAGATGGCAGCTGCTGTCTGTAACACACCTCTGGAAACAGAGAAGGATGGATCTTTACTGAGGAGTCAGTATGGAAAGCAACAGTACAGACCAGAACAGGGGAATACAGGAATTCGTTTACTTCTGTGCGTGTGTTTGTATCTCATAAAAGTGAGACAGCCTTGTCCAACAAGATAAACATTTTACAGGTTTCTTCTGAATAAACTGGCTTCTGCCCAAAAAGACCAGTCAGACATATGCACTAAATGTGTAACACTTTACCATTTTTTAACAACTTACATAATCCAAAGGAAATGTTTCTGCAGCTTCCTTCCTAACTCATGTAGTAAATGTCTCAGAAAAAGCCATTTTTCCCTCCTATGAATCCACAGCTCACAGCAGAGTTTTGTTCTTTTAGTACCAAAAGTCAAGTCTTTAAAATAATAAAGCAGTGGTAAGAGAGCAAAGCATAATTTTTTTTCTTAAACCTTAAATTAGTTTACCTTTTTCACAACCCTTTTAAGATCCCCTGCAAACAAAGCATCTGAAGTATCTACCAAGTAACAAATATGAAAGCAATTTTTTAGTAAAGCACTAAAAGATAATCCAACAGATTCTCCTCTCTTGGCAGGCACTTTTGAGGGTTTTTTCCTCCCCATCATCTGGCTACAGTTCTTTGCAGACTCAGTTTTCTGCGACCAAACAAACCGCAACATAGTGATTCTCACCCAACTTTAGAATTTTCTATTTTCCCCGTCATAAGCCTTGAGGGAGAAGGGAAGAAGGGAAGAAAAGAATATCACCCCATCCCCTTCTTTCCTAAACTAGGAAATCTTAATTTGAATCTGAGTCATTTTAACTGGACTTTAACTGCTCTCCTGGCTAACTGAAGGTATTAAATGTACAACTAAAGCAACAAGACGAGATCAAAAAGGCATCATCTTCCAGAGTTCCCAGGCTCCTTTGTCCACTGCCCTGCCAAGGGGGTGGAAGAGGTGACACTTCCTGTTGGTCCTCATCTCTTCACTGGAGAGAACCAAAACTGTCATCTCTTCCCCCAAAATCCCCTGCTGCTGAAATAATTCTGTCCTTTTTCAAACCACCTCTCACCCAGTGTCTTTTTGTGTTCAGTGCTCTTTTCACAAGGTCAACGCTAACAGAAGCTGAAAAAGCTTAGTACCAGTAGAAAAGAAACCTCTGCTCCAATGTGATTTCAGTCTTAGTACTTTTGGTGCTCATAAAGTTTCTCTGCTCCTTCGGGACTGAATGCCAAACTCTTTGCATATTGAATGAGGAAACACACAGGCAGGGCCAGGCTGGCTTCCATTCCAAAGATCTGAGTGGAAGTGAACAGCGAGAATTTTATTTTCTCTGGGGAGGAAGGATGTTATATGAAATAAGCATTACTTGAGGGTATGGATGCTTCCAGCATCAAGAGTAGATTTTTGCAGTGCTTTGTACACTGGCAGATTTCTCATCCCTCAGTTTTTGGCAGACAGCCTTTAAGTGAGGGGCAAAACAGGGGGCAGACTTTAAAGTTTATCATGTTTGTAACCACTAGGAATGATGTTTTCCAAATGTCTACTCCCATCACCTTCTGTAAACAGGGCAACACTCCAACATAACAATTCCAAAGATGGATGCCCCAAGAGTTCCAGAACACTGAAGAGACATAAAAAGCAAACCTCCTTTATTAATATCACTACTCAGACGCAGTTGGTACATCCTAAAACCACTTAATGAAGTCTGCTAGAATTAATCACCACAGACAGTGGGTGAGGTGCATCTTGCATTTTCTTCCACTAACCTATTTAAGGATGTCATGCTGCCTCTGTTTTTGATTCTGAAGATCTCTCCTATTGAAACACAGTTTTTAACAGCCTCCTAGTGCTGTATCACATTTGATCCATTCCAGAAAATTCAGAGTCTCACCACTAGAGGATGAAAAGAAAGTGAAAAAAAATTGTAGCCAAGGAGTTACCTGTAATTAAGATGGAAGTGAAGAGGAGGGAAGAAGTTCTGTGTAGATGCCTTTTATCTGGAAAAAAGAACTGGCCTGCAATCACATCAACTAAGCCTTGGTTTATGATGCTGGCTTTTCATGCTGATCTGCATCTAGAAAGGCACCAGTTTCATTTAGATAGAAACTAAACTAAAGCTTGTAACCACTCCTAGATTATTTTCCTTATGTTCACTACAATCTCTGATGCTCCTCAAATAGATATCTGCACCTCAGGCTTTTTTCTGAATGATACCTGATTGCTGAGTGGCATCTTGCCACTAGCCTCATGAAGCCCTTCATAAACGGACTCAGCAGAAAATGTTGAAAATAAAATCGTGGAGTAATTCCTGACTTTTCTTGGCAGATAACACAAGCTCATTTTGTTAATTCTAAGTCCTTAAGATGCCTGACTCACTCTTGTTGGGAAGTCTCTAAAGACAAGTCAGATCATACAGAATTTTAATTATGAATTCCCTACAAGGTATTTCAGTCCCTCTCCCTTCAGGGGTTGGGGATGGAGCAGGAGTGTTCAGTCCTAAAACTAGCTTATGTTTAATCAGCCAGGAAACTCTCTCAAAGACCATATCACAATTCAATTTACTCCGCTACTGCTACTTCACTGATTGGGTTAAAAAAATAACAAAAAAACCTAAACAAGGTGATCCCCAAAAGATGCCTCATTAAAGGAACAAGACAGTATAAATGCTGATCCATTAACACAGAAAGAGAAAAAGAGAGGCAGAAAGCAGTAGGAGGGAAGGAGAACTTGATTAATTGCTTCCTTCAAACAGGCACAAAACCCACAAGCAAATACTAAAGAATAGCATGAAAAAGCATCACCAACACTGCATGAACAACTGGAAGACAATCTAGTGATTTGAAATACTAATCTTGTACTAATCTTGATGTCATGTTTCTTCCACACACATATACACACATACATATAAATAAAAAGATAAATTCTTTCAAATTGTACATTCAACCTTTGTGCTTGATAGGTGGCCAATGAGTAGGTGGTATCTGTTACTCTACTGCAAGATTCAGTGTGAATTGCTCCAGTATGAAAAAAAAAAAGTATTAGCCAATAAAAATTACTACAGTAATTACAAAGTTCTTGGAGAAATCGAACATGATATTCTGCAGCAGAATTCAGCATATGCCATTTTGTGTCTTTGTACTTTGGGGGTGGAGGGTTCTCTGTTTTTAAACAAGTCTGGCCCCTTTGTAGTATAGTCAAATGTTGCTTTGGATATTAAATTGGGAATTTATCTTAAATGGAAACAAACAACTTCGCTAAAAATTAGACATTTATGACTTGCAAATTACAGATACTAATTATTTTCAGTATATACAATTATGATATTCTCAAGAGGTATTAATTTTGGGACAGATGTGCTTTCATCATGTAATTTGGAAATTAAGTTACACTCTCACGTATGGGAACTCAGAAGTCTGAATTTGTGGAAAGACAGGATTGATAGAGAGGAATTTTGTCTTGCTAATTTTCTCTCTCTTTCCCGCCCCCCCTCCTCCCCCCCTCCCTTCTCTCTCTGATGAGAGTGTGGCCAGCAATCCTCACAGCTGGGTTGCCTTGCACTCAAAGGAATGGGGACTGACTGCAGAGTTGATGAGGATACACTTCCACTTGACTCCACCTCCTATTTCGTCCTTTCAGATAATTCTTCCAAATCCAGTAACTTCAAGAAATTTAAACAATAAGGAAGACATATCAACTGTAAAATATGCACAATGCCAAACACTTCACATTCATGGCAGAGTGCAAAAAATAAGTGATGTTAATGCAAATATCTTTGAAGAGACATTAAAAATACATATAATCCAAACTGAAGGCATTAATACAGGAACTTCCATCAAACGAGGGGAAAAGAAGCTACATTGCTCTGCTGGCCATATTTTCATTAGGAAAGCATATTATTACAAAAAATGCTCTCAATATGTGCATACCTATAATCTTCAAAGACAGGACGTGACAAGTGAAAAAGGAAAAAAGACCACAAGAAACATGCCAGTAAAATATATCTCTGGGATCATATTGTTGTCAAGTTTAAGAAATCCAGTTACGAGTTTGTACTTTCTTGGTTTCCACATTCAAATTGCAGATACTAATACAGAAAGGAAAAAGACAAGACAAGGACTACTTTCTGGTACAGTAGAAAAAACAAACCAATCTTCAAACATAAGCCTTTTGTTTGTACTGTTCCACAGGAGGTTGAAGAGAAAGATGTAAGGCATTTGGAGTATCTGCTGCAATTCTGAATGAGGTGTTAATTTTCAGATGGAACAACTGTGTGATCTACTGTAGGTGATCCTGCTCTGGCAGGGGGTTGGACTAGATGATCTTCCAACCTCTAACACTCTGTGACTCTCTGACTCTGTAACTTCAGTCACTGCATAAACTCTTCTATCTGGAGATCTTTACCAATAATCATGGAGTCTTCATACCTCTCTTGCAGATGTCACATATGAAGATAATGATTTTGCTCAGGAGAAAAGGAAAACATCTACTTGTCAAATTCTGCAGAGCCTTAATTTTCAGGTAGAAACCTGGTATACCTTTGGAAAACGTCAGAAATTTTCTTCTCTCATACATTTGTGAATTCAAAGCCTAACAGAAACTACTAGGCTGCAGACACCTGAATAGATGAAACTCTTCAGATGAAAGAACATGAACAGGACTGTCATTTAACTGCACTAGCAGTTTTAGGACTACACATCTTTTATTTTCCCCCTGTTATAGGATGCTGCAGCAGCGGGCAGACTGAAGAGACAATAACCTTCAGCATGGCGTGGAAATAGGAAGGGGAGGTTCATCTTCAGCCATAAAAGGGCCTTTAGAACAGTATGCCATCACAGAATGCACAGAACTACAGCACAGGCACAGTTGCCAATTCACCAGGTTCAATGTGCAAAAACCCACTAAGTTCATAAAAATAAAAGTTACAGGGTAATTAGTACTCAGTAAAAAGTAGGAGTAAAGTGTATCAGCAGATGCCTTATAATGAAAGGTGATCTGAAGACAAATCTAGCCAACCTGACAGATAAGCTTCAAGGACTCTTTACAGAGACCCAGACATCGGATCCTACACATGGGCTCACACGTGGTTTGGAGCACAGCTCTATTACCCGAGTACACACTGGAACAGTGTTCTGCACTCAAATCATACTATCTCTCAAAGTAGGCATACAAAGCAGTTATTTTCTTAATGTCTGGGGATGGAAAAAAAATAATCAACTTGCATACATCCACTGAAGGAAATACTGAAACTCTGTAAAAAAGAGACTGCAGAGCTTAAGACCTTGTCTTCTGTACAAGACACAGCAAAGCAAATGCAAAACCCTTTCATGAAGCCATGTCTAACGTAATACTATTTTGTGATTTCTTTCCGCAAACAAACACTCTAACTCAAAATACAGTAACATGTCTTCTCAATCTCAGATGATCCAAAACTTTACTGGCTCTTACAACTGTTTCTCTTAAACAAATCTGTAGAAGTACAGGTTTCATGAGTCAAGAGCAGCAAAAAATGTCAACTCTAACACGGCAAAGGCTGCTAGAACTGACCCCAGTGCTTCTTGGGATATATTATAGACAACCTGGTACCATTTAAACTTCTCTTGGTAACTCTAGAAGAAAAATGAGCAATTGTCTAGCATTTAGCTAGAAAGTTGCCTTCCCCATCTCTAAGCAAGTGAATTAAGACACAAAGGCAGAGGAGTTCAGTAGCGCTGCCTATATTCATTACTCTGAGAGTTCTTTTCACATATAAAACTTATTTCCAGGAACCAAGCTGAAAGGTCAGAACCACCCACTTGATCTGTTCCATCCTTGAATGCGTACGCATTCACCCATGATTTTTCTCTAGCTGCACCAAATGCTCAGTAACAAGAAGAACTAAACAGTTGTTTAAGTTGAATATAAGTTTTTGAAATAACCTTCTAAGTACAAAGTTTCTATATGATGTGATTTTGAATACTTGGAATCACTTCTGCTGAGGAACACCTTATTTAATTTTCCTAAGACTATTTTAGCAAGATATAGAGCAGTGACTAAACATTACTGAGAATATTTTTTGACAATTTTAACCACTTTAAACCAGAAAGTGAAAATAATTCTTTTAACATCTCAGGCTAGGAGAAAATAGACATCCACAAGACCCATTCCCACCATGCCAAAGAAAAGCATACTGAGGAAAATGTAAGACTGAGTTTTTCGTGTATGTTCTTTGTCACCTTCCAACGCCATAGTTTCCTTATTCAATAATCTTCAGGAATGTGGACTAGGGAAGACAACATCAAACAAAAATGTTCACAAAAGAAGATAAATGCATTAAAATATTTTAGTTTCCCAAACATGGTAAAATTTATTTTAAGGTTTTTTTTAAAGCTGAAGGCAGGTTCACAGCAAAGACTAAGAAACTTTAGGACAAGTTTTCCTTTTCTTTAGGACAAGATTTCTTAGTTATTATAAACCATTCCGTATTTTGTTCTTTTATACACTCATCCAACTCTGAATTAGTGCAGATGGATCTGCTTTAATTTGGTTTTTTTTTTTAAAAAAAAAGGTTTAAAGAAAGCAATTTTCACATTCTAAAATCAGCGTTGGACCACGGATTTCTGTATTACTAGTGACTTCTAAGAAAACACTTCTGATAACCACATTATTTTTAGGTTGTGAATGTCAAACAAAATTATCCTTGTGAAAAGAACAGTGTCCAGCAAAAATGTGGTTTCTTCAGCTTCAGATTTTATCTTTGCTTCACCTGAGGGATACAAGGTGCTTGAGCACTGTAAGCACTCATAGTTCTGCATACAGCAACCAGCATGGAGTAGTCAAGGCCAGGTGCCCTTGTTAACTTAAAACGAGTTTTCTAGGAGATGAGACAAGTTTCTGTACGATAATACAGATTTAATCTGCACTGATATTTCAACAACTTGTTGTTCCAAATTATTGTAGTATAAGGTATTAACTGTATTAAAATTTCAGGAGAACTGGTGATTTTTAGAGCTTACTCTGATCCTTAGTTAGTCTACCTGGGCTTCTGCTTCTTGTCATGTCTCTAATTAGAGACTAGTGGTATGCTTTTCCACCAAAAATTCAAATTGAACTCAAAAAAAACTTAATCAGATTTAAAATGGCTCTCTAAAACTACTGTTAAAACAAGATGAACATTGATCCTTTCAAGACCAGCAATCTGACAGAAGTTATCTCATGATTCACAATTTGTTAATAAAATAGTCTTGGAAGAAACAAATCCTACAAAGCTAAAGAGCATCCTTCTGTCAGTCCAGGGCATCCAAAGGAGGGCACATTTGCTCACACCCTCTCAAAGCAGCTTCCTCAGGCACTATTAGCAATACAGGTGTGGCAGACTTCTCCACAGGCTGCAGATTTGCTGAAAATTTTAAATTCTTGGCTACAGAATCTCCTAACACCGTTACTAGTACACCAAGGCTACACACTTTGTGGTGAGTTTAAGGCCAGATCAGATACACACAGAGCTGCAACTGTATCTCTATAATGCAGCACAAACACGCTCTCCAAGTGTTGCCAAAATTCATAACGGCTTTGACTGGGGCAACAGCTCAGTTCCAACAGAGTACCTTCAAAGACAGCGCTTTCCGTAATCTTCCAAAGAGAGCAACATCTTGTTATTAGATGAGTGATTCAATCACCTAGGTAAACATTACACACTTGGTGGCAATCATAACCATGACCACATTTACCTCCGGGCACACTTCCTGTAACCTGATCCTCACAATACTGCCGTTTATAAGCCTAAGCAGCCAAATTATCGTGATAATAGAGCCCTCACATTCCTGTGTTCTACCTACAGAGGAAATTACAAAGTTAGTTTTACTCTACTGAAGCAAGCCCCATTTCTTAGAACCTGTTCCACGCCGTGGCCAGCCTGGGGTGCCTTTTCTACAAAGAGAGGAGAGGGATACCTGGTGTCATTTAAGCCTCCTCCAGTAAGGTCCCAGACTGTGGACTAAGCACTAAGAAGAACTGACAGTAAACATATACTGCGCCTTTGCTTATGTTCATTCTGTCTCAGTGGCTAAAATTCAGAGCGCAGAGAGTCACACCCAGCCTCACTCAACCGTCGGTGAAATGGATGCAAGTCCGTCATGGCTAGTAAAATCCAATGAAGAGAGTTAAACCCTTTGTAAAGATGTATCGATCATTACTTTGAAACACTTCACTAAAAATCATATTGATGCTCTAAGTCTAAACCAAACAATTCCTTCACAGGGCACATCATGGAGAAGTTGCAGTAATAGTGAATCAATTCCAGTTAATAGACGCTATGAGTGCTGTGACAAATAACTGCTTACTCAACTCTCAAACACACTACACATGGTGACCAAAGGGTTATCTTTTATTATTCAATAAACATAAATTATATCAGAAAGACAGACGTGTAATGCTTTCATACTGTAGAATGCTGACTGCTCTGTTCAATAATCAAGGTACTTCTAATTTCCTCCTGGTTAACCAAAACATGGTTGCAAATACAACCCATTTTTCGACCTCAATCAAGGAAAGAATCGGAAAATGCTACTGTGGAGTGGAGGAGAAAACTTAATAATCTGGTGGCAGCCTCCCTTCCCTCTCTCAGGTTCCCAGTAAACTGTGAATGGAATCACATTAATCTTTTATCTTTCACTCCAATTGCTTTCCATTCTGCCTTGGCTTGGAAGCTTTCAGTCCTAAAAATAAACGTCTCTGTTTCTGTATGTACAAACCAAAATGACAGTGATAGAAGCTCAAACTTGGAAAAGACTCAGAAACCTATTCCCACACAAACAGGAAGGACTCAAAATAATCACGAGTTAATCTGAGGGCAGAGTCTAGCCATCTGATTGTGCCTACTGCATCAGCTGGTGTCAAAATTCCTTCTATTTTCTGGCCCTACCTATTCTTCATCACATGCCCAGCTACTTGTAGTACTATCAGCAAAACGATAAATGAAATGTTGTGCTATTGCCACTACTAAGCACCTTTCCCTCACGCCACAGCAACTTCTTACCCCAACCCAAACAAAACAGCTTTCAATACGTGACTGTTGCGAGAATGCTATTCCAAAAGCCATCACCACCGTCTACAATCATATTTTCACCTGTTCATGCGGTGCACACCTGTGGGTTGTTGGCAATACACTTGATTGAAGCGTGGGAGATTCCAGGTTCACAATGAGCCCTGTCATCTTTGTTCTTTTTAGCAAATATGCCATGCAATCCCAAAACCTGTGTGAACGCTATTGCCTCTTACAATATTATCTTGTTTATAAATCTTTTACCTTTTTAAGTGCGCAAAATACTAATGCAAACCCCAAGAACATAGATACAATAGTCAGAACAGCAATATATATATAACAAATAATAATTCAAAGATCTTGAAGAGTGTACCAAACGTGCTTTTATACCGCGACCTAATGTGCAAGCAGTAGACCACCCCACCACAGGTAAGAAATGAGAAATTTTGAGGGCTATTGAACACTGAATTTTCGCAGCTGAACAGTATAAAGTTATTTAGCAGTGTTCAATAGCTTTCAAACTCACTTCTGCCTGTGAGTTAGTGGTCCAGTAGAAAAAGTCTGTAAAACAAGAACACTGTAATACAGAGTGGACCAAGATTTTTTCAGTATTTTTCTTAAATCCTCCTAAAGTTCGCAGCATTTTATGCACTTCTAGAAAAAAGAAACAAATCTAAACATGCTGTACACTATTGATGAGAGAATATATAAACACCATCTATACAAAAATAGGTTGTAGCTTATAAATATACTACTAATAAAATCATAGGTGCATATTTAAAAAAAAAGATTTAAAACCTGCTGCCTCATGGACAACAGCTTCCCAGTCCGACCAGTTCAGTACGAATTTTGCTACTGCTCGAAGGGCATATAGAATACGTTGGGTTTTTTGTTATTCAGCTCTTTACAGTTGGCAAAACACACACCTCAACAGCTGAGTAAGACAGGGGATTCATTTTATGGATGCGAATACTAATTTTTACAGGGCTTTTGAAAAGGAGATCTAAGAGTTGGCATTTATTTACCAAGTGCTCCACAACGAGCGTTTGAATATTCTAGTGGGAAATACAAACCAGCTTCCATCGTAATAATCAGATCCACTTACTAGAAATGAAACGACAGTTTCCTTATGCACAGGAGTTGGTCAGTTTTCCCACTTAGGCTCGCACATTTCGGCTTTCCCCCATTCCCTAGCCTGGATGTTTCATTGATGGCTGAGGGTAACACTTCAGAAATGAACTAGCTAAACAAACTTCCCAGCAGCACTTGACAGAGCTACACCTATTCTTCCCCATTTCCAAAGCAGTACAGAATTAATTACCAGTTCTATGGATCTATTGTAAGTATAATAGACTAAAGAGCTATCACAGACACATTTATTGTAAAAGCACAATCCCAAGAGTGTCTAGTAGAGGGCCAAAACGATTAACACAAATGCTTTGTCAGATCAAAGATAAAACCTGTACCGCCCAATTGAGGAATGAATTAGAACAGTGGGTTATCTTTCAAATTAACCAGGGCAGTTAGTGAGGAAAATTTCATGAAAGTGTAATTCTTAGCCTTTGTGAATCCACACAGCAGGCATTCTGCCAGCTGACAAGATGATGAAATTTTCATGCTTAAAAAAGCCCTCTTCATTTCCCAATTTAGATTAGCTAGCGTTTCTCTCTCTTTTCATCTATTTGCTCTTCTGAAGCAGAATTAAAAAAAAAAAAAAAGCAAGCACACAACAGGATCAATCTCTCATGGAATAATGCGTTTCTGAAAAGAAATAAAATCTTCGCATGTCATTTTTAGATATATTTACAGTTAGGAGTAAGATTATTAAAATTGGCACTGTTAATGCCATTAAGAAATTCGCAAATACTGAGCAATGGTAGATATGTTTTGGAAGACAGATATAAAACATTTAAATGTTTAATGGCAAAAAATGATTGCGGAAACAGAAAATTTTATATAAAGACAAGCAATTTACAAAAACAACGGGATTGTAGGAGGCGTACAAAATTCTATTTACGTGCCTACGTTTGCATCTCTTTAAAGGAAATAAGTACATCAACATCGTATTTATTTATTTATCAGTTTCACGTGCCAAAAAATGGCAAGCAGATTTTCCACTTTTAGATTTTATGGCACATCCCCAGTCTCTAAATTTACACAGACACATACAAAAGCATTTCAGTAGACTTAGAGGAAACGATACGCATTGATCTTTAACACTTAAAAAAAATAATCTGATTCAAAGCTGGCTGACAAAAAGTAAGCTTACTTCATTTCAGTGAGCTGCAAATCAGGCTGGAAGGCTCTTTATAGGGCTGTCTGCATGAAAGGTAGCTTATTATTTTAAAGGCTAAAAAATCAATTTTCACATTTTACGTTTTTGTATTATGTGCCATTTAAACAACAGAGACAACAAAAATATCCCCCCCCAAAAAGATTAGTGAGGTGACAAAGTCACAACAATATATTTGCTTATTTTAAACCGGTATTTCTGTGCCTTTCAGATGCAACCACTACCATATGAGACTCTTACTTAAGAGTCTCAAAGTTTCATGAGATGCTTTGTTCAGACAATTCTTTGCCATACTGCTTCTGGGTGTGTCTTTATGGCTTATAGGATTACATATATATTAGTGCAAACACCCATTTGATGAATTTCAACTCCAGCTGTTATACAGTCACTACAAGTACTTGATGAAAGGAATAAGTAAAGCTCACAGCATCTGATCTTCTATGAGCTACACAGGACAAAAAGTTTACTTGCCCAGCTCTGTGGAAAGCCCTTTTTAACAATGAAAATTATTGTGCAATTTGGAAATTACTTTTTACAATGAAATAAATTCGCATTTTCAGAGTCTGAATTTGTTCCACAGTCAAAAAGTAGTTCTAAATCTTAATTCTACAGATAACTAGGTTAAAAGTAAATTCTCAGTACTAAAAATATAACGAAGTTTACAAAGCGTTTACTTACAAGGACAAATAAATTCCCTTTGAAGGACACTTTGTTATCCTATATAGCATGTAGCAAGACACTTAATAGATTTTTAATACAATGTAAGCAAACTGCAATGTTCAACATTCAAATAGTTCAGAGTTTGGTTCACAGTTTGGTCTCAAAAAAAAAGAAAGAAAAAAAGAGCAAAATATTACACCACCATTTGTTCTTATCAATACTAATAATTTCTCCTGTTGTTAAATGTATCTTCTTTGATCCATCAAGTTTACTACTGCACATCTGATGCACGTGTTCTCTGGCACTTTATATACCAGAAATGACTTAGCATGTGGTATTGTGTATTATCATAATGTACACACATCAAATCTGAAAAAGGTAATCAGAATCAACTTTTATACAAAATCAGGCTGTGTAAATGTATTACTTTGTCATATTATTTAATAGCATACTGGATCATTTAATAAGTACATCAGTTGAGTGACAAATTTGCAGCCAGTTCGACTTGACAATAACGTAACGTGAGATCTCTCAGTAACTTCTCCTGTCACAAGTCACTTACCTTTAAACTGCAATGGAAAGGAACAACCTATCCCTACCTTGTGAAATACTGCCCAAATTTAAATACTCTAAGCAGGCTTTGTGCTCCTTTCGAAGAAAAGGCCTCCAAAGGAAGTATTTA
Source organism: Trogon surrucura (assembly GCA_020746105.1). Taxonomy (NCBI): domain Eukaryota; kingdom Metazoa; phylum Chordata; class Aves; order Trogoniformes; family Trogonidae; genus Trogon; species Trogon surrucura. The sequence goes on along the minus strand of CM036617.1, from coordinate 89,858,990 downwards.
TACATTCAGAAAATATTACATATCCAGAAAACAGCTTAGAAAACTCTTACCTACACTTGCAACAGGAACTAATATAGAAGGAAGATAAGACAAAATGCACATTTAGTATTAAACTATAACGGTAATTCCTAGCATTGTAGCTACTGCCTGCCAAAGCAAGGAAACACACCATGAGCTAGGTAAGCCATTCATCTACGGGACAAATTTTCAAAAACAATTTACATTTTTGAGTTTATCAAAGATTATGAGCACCCAAAGGTTACGAGTGCCTTCAAAACCGATGTGTACCCTGAAGCTGTGAAAACAGGTGACAGTGGACAACCAAAAAAAGGCGTGCAGGTAATAGGATGAGAAAATCTATGAAAATTTGGCTGAAATGTTGCCAAAATATGATGCTTCCGGCATATGAGAGATATAAACCATACTGATATATTGAAAAATCACATTTTTTTTACCTAACTGGTCACCACTTGGGACAGCGCAAAGATGGGAATTTCGAATGTTACGCATTCTTTTTCCCCAGATGCCTTACAGAGCCAACCACCCCTGTTGGCACTATGGATTTCTTGCCCTGTTCACCAACAAAACAGAATTACATAAACTCACCTAACTACCCATTTTCCTCTTCTTTTTCCCCTTCCAATCATTATGAAGAAAGATTCATAGTATTTCCCTTCTTATTGCCTTTCAAAGAATTTTTACAGAGCTACATTCAGTTTTCCTTTTTACAGTGTCTCATGGCATACATCAATTTCGGTTGGAGAAAGAGAGTCAGATTTCAATTACATGAAAAACTGATATCTGCATATTTGATAGGTTTCACAGATTTTCTCAAAAGAGAGACAATCAACTCTGCATTTTTTGTCTAAAAATCTGGGATGTAGAGCTACTAGATCTGCAATAATGTTGACAGGCACAGTTACAAAAATCTGAATACTTCTGCCTATCTTGACTTGAGACTGAAGTGAGAAAATAAACATTCTAAATCAGTATTTGAAATCATTAATTGATTGTTTTATTTTCGTAAAGTTGGCATGTGACATTGCATAGTATTAGCTTGGACTATAAAAAAAAAAAAAAGTAGTATGACAGTTACTAAAAACCCAGCACCACTTAGAAAATTCATTTCATACAGCAGAGTATTTTCTGAATACTTACATTATAGTATTTCCTGAGGTGGCGTCTGATATCCAACAGTAATTTGTTGTTCATCTGAACCACATAGTTGAAAGGAGGCTCTTCACATTCAGTCTTACTGCACCTTTGCAAACTGGGTTCAATAAATCGCCCCTGAAAACAGAAACATAAACCCAGCACACATCGTTACAACAGAGGACGGCAGCAGAAGTTAGCAAAGGAGTTTAGTTGTAACACTTCTTTTTTTAAGTAATCGTCTTAAAGGGCCTCTAATATCTAGGCCTTCCTTCTTCCATCACAGTTGGCCACATGCACATGGAGACTTCTCTGAGCTACAGTTTTCCCATTTTCTTCTTAATGAAAGGTCTTTTGGAGAACACGCTTCTCCACTTGCTACGAAGTCAATCATTCAAAGAAAGGATATTGAGTGAAAAAATATCTTCTACAGACAAATCACGCTTCCCCATCTCCCCCCCAAACAACACAGGTTTGCTCTTTCATCAGGGCCGTCAAAGTTCTGCCCAAGCCCACTGATCAGAACGTTGAAATCAAGTTTATAGATAAAAAATGATCAAATTACCAACAGGGCTGTAAATACAACCCTCGCTGAACAAGAACTACATCATCGTCTTGTTTTCTCCAAGTGCAACGAATAGCTCTTACAGTTTCACACCGTCTCATTCCCCTTACTTTCAAAACCTTCTGAACACCTGACATTAAAATTTCACAACTTGGAAGTGCTGCATGAACCGCTGAAATTAAACTGGTAGAATTCTCATTACAATAAGAACAACCCAGTAGGGTGGGCAGTTAAACAAGTCTTAGAATACTTTCTTTCTGGGTTAAGACAGCTTTTGTGAACCGTCTTCGCTAAACCTCGATCCATGAAACTAAATAAATCCAGGTGGAAGAGAAGTAGGGGTTTTTTTAGCTTAGTTTGGTTTAGGGGTTTCTTTCAGTGGTTGGTGGTTTGTTTTGGTTCTTTTTTTTTTTTAAGGAGCTCGACACCCTCTTCTCTCCAGTTTGCCCATCTGCAAATTGTCAAGCCTACATGTAACTTAACTATCTAATTTACAGCTGTAATGAACAAAAGTCAAGGATTCACAGAGCATCACTCAATTTGTGTCTTTTCCTCTTACTTCCTTCCAAAGATTGCTTTATTTTGATTCAAAAAAATGCAAAACATCTGCTGTTTGTCCAAATTAACTTAAAATAATTACTTTTAATTTAGATAAAAGATTTATTTGCTTTCCGTTTCAAGGTTTTCCACTACTCTGAAGCTCGCTAATTTGCCAATGACTAATACATAGATAACATCGCTGTAGAGTAAAAGACTTGGCCCTGTTTCAAGTGGTGATCCAAGGTCAGAGATTCATTTTTTGGCAGAACTTCTCAAACAAGAATGTACCCCTATGACTTTTTATGCTCAATACAGAAAGACCGAAGGAAAGATAACACAGAAAAACCTTACTGTCAAGAAGGGAGGTGGGATGCAGAGCAAGATAAACACAAGTTTCAAACACACTTTGTTCCAATTAATATGATTTAGGATAAGAAATCACCATAGCTGTAGGGAAGTTTCATTAAATAGAGAACTGGAAGTTACTAAGGTGTTAAGATAAGGATTCCTTAAAAAGTTACCAATCATTCACGACCATGGGCAAACAGATTAATGAAGCCAGATTAATGTTCTGCTACACGACGCAGCTGAAATGCAAAAATGGGGAAAATATTTCAGCATTATCCTATCAGCAAATTTCTGTTCCAAAGCTATAAATATCAGGACTCATACAATACGGTATCTTCTCCTGCATGATATGAATCGTATCGGAAAAGCCATTCTCTCTACAAGTATTTTTCTCCTTCACCATGAAGAGAAATGAAACAGGAAAAAAAAAAACAACAACTAACCGAACCATCAAAGACATTGTCATAAATATTTTCTGTTCCGCACTTGAGGCAGCAAAACTTGAATCTTTCACAATCCCTATATTTCTCCTCGTCAGTGAGCTGAGCTGGGCCACCAACCAAGGCATCATTCTCCTCATCTTTATGGTAATGGTGAGGGACTCTGAATTGAGAGGGATCCAGTCCTATTAATAAGAAACAAAAATTTCAAAAGACTAAGAGGTCAACCATGCAAGTAGGCTCATTTTTCATATGCTTGGTGAAGCAGATTCAAAAGAAAGTTACAAGATGAAAATTCAGAAGGTGAAAATCTCTCCTTAGCAAAACTTCCTCCACAAAGCACAAATACATTTTACAAATTTTAACCACGAATAAAGGTTCAGGGAACATGAAGAAATCTTCTTACTTATCTTCTTACGCAAGATTGCTTTATAAATAAAACAAGCAGACTGCATTATCATGGGAATATGCAACAGAACATTTTGTTTCTGAGGAAACCACTCCTAACGGATGGCTTTATTGTTATTTTCTTCTTAAGTTACATTGAAAATATTTCAATAAAAATGTGCATCGTTATTAAGAAACAGTCTTTAAATCAAAATGGCACCATTAAAACTGAAAACCGAGAATAAAAACCCCATTAAAGAAACGCGGGTGCACTGCTATTACCAACTCCTTCAAGTCCGTATACAACTGCCAACTCTGATTTCAATGCAGTGGTCGATTTCATTTTGGCTCAGTGGTTAACAGCATGTAGGTTTCAATCTAATGTAGTGGTTAAAATTCAGCAGCAGCATTTAAAACAGCAGCGCTGGAGACAAAACGCTTTATTCCTCCTTGCCAGAACTCCAGATTTTAAACAAATAAATACACAAAAGAGATCCTAAAAATACTGATTCAACCACAAATAAGTAAATAAGCAGGCAAGCACGAAGTTCACTGCCCTAGGAATAAGACGGGCAAAGTAAACTTAATAAAAATCCATGGGTTTTGTCATCCTTTGTCGTGTGCAACCGTTTAAAAGTCCATGTATCCCATTTACAGGGTTTTTTTGTTAACCCTAGGAAACAGCACATACTAGAGAAAAAAAAATAAACGAATGAGCATGTAGAAGAAAATGTTCAGAAAACTATGGCTTACTTTATTATTAAGAAGAAAAGATCAAACAGAAAAGCACTTTAAAATATTTTTAACAGAGACTAATTAATCCAAGTAAGACTATCGCATATTAACCCATATCTTGTGTAAATGTCACTAACAAACATAATATTTACTATAGAAGAAGCAAGAAAAATTACAAACAGAAAGTGAAGCTAGATTTTACTCTTCTTATTAACCTTACTATACAGTACTGGAAGACTTAAAGACAATGTTTGGGAACAATATTCAGTTGAACTAGACAAATATTATTGCACACATAAAGCAGTTGTGTTACACGGCCACATACAGTTTGTCTTTACATAAGAATGGATATGTGTGACTTTACTATTGCTGTTCTGAATTTTTATTTTGCAATCGCAGAGCAAAATCAAGGACAAGGAAAAATTCCACTGCCAAATAAGCATATTTGGTTCTTGACAGAATAGGGGTTTCACTAAAATTTAATCAGTCTTCCTGATTCTAATTTTATCAAAAGAAACAAATGTCAATGCACACGGGTAAAGAATTGCCTCCATGAGATTCTTAAATTTCTAATACAGTTCTCTACTATTCATTAAAAGGAAGAGCAAACAAAACAAATACCACTGCTAATGGCTTATTTCACACTCCAATACATTTGGTACCCTAAAAAAAAGCCTGTGGGGTTTTGTTTGGGGTTATTTTTTTTACTCTTTATTTTTTTAAGGAGATGGCAATATATTTGCTGATTTCAAAAACAAAGAGTATGTTTTGCAAAATACAAGTAGTAGATAAAAGGTTTCAAAAGTGGACTTGAGTTTTGAATTAAGATATTGCAAAAAAATCAATTAAGTATGCAGTAGGTAGGATCTAAGGTAGTATTGGGGAGTACAAATAAAAATTCTCAGTGTAGAATTGAGTTCAGAGTGGAATGAAAAAACATCATTGCAACCTTCCGATACAGATGACATTGAAGTTGAGCTAGAAACTTATCCTTAGTTGTTTCTCAAAAGGCAAAAATAGAACAAAGTAGTTCACTAAACAAAAGATAAAAGGAGATAAATTTTGGTCTTCGAACAATTGCAGTTTTCCAATATTCAGTCAAAACCGGCGACAACAAATATGCAACTGGGCATTTAGTGCTAATATAACACACACACAAAAAAATGTTATCCATTGGAAGAATTTAAGTCATATCTATCTGAACTTTCTTAGCTATTTCGGCTGCAGAAAACAACAGGAAAAACATTGTGATGATTCAAGTGTAGATCTAACTTTTGGTGTGCAAACAGCTCCAGTGAAATCAAAGGGACTACAAATCAGGCTTTCAGAAAACATGCCTACATCGTGGAATTGAGACCTATTTTATGTATTATTTCCTGTCAGGAATAGTTAGTTGGTTCAACTGATCCATTTCAGCACACTAACCAATATCCTCTTGGACCAGGTCACACTTGGTAGACAAATCAGGGAGTGATGGGTGGGGGTGGAAATACCTATTTTGGGTATTTTTAAACTGAATAGCATGAGACCAATCAGTGAAATTCTTTGAATTCTTCCGTTTTTATCCCATGTCGTCATGAAAAATCACAGGAACTTTAACTTACTCTGGCATTAAAACTTTCAGGGCTGTCATTAAATTACCTGCACCGCAGGTTAAGTTTTCCAACCTCACCAAAGCCGCAAGGTTGTACACAAAAGAAATAAAACATTAAAATCACACTGATGAACCTACCATGACAGAATAACAAAAGTAAGTTCCAGGACTTGTTCCTGAATGGTTTAAAGAGATTTATTAAAACATTTGCTAAGTCGCAACCAAAAGATGACCCGAGAAACTGGGGGGAAAAAAAGTCAAGTAAGTTTTACTAATGGCAGTTTTTCAAGGACAACGTTTTTACACGTTTTCCCGGGCACCCTCCCCAGGGCACAGCACAGCACCGCACGGCTGCAGCGGCTCCGGCCCCGGCCCCGGCCCCAGCCGCCGGGGCGGCGCTTGGCGGTACGCCGGCCGGCTCCCCGCCGCAGACCGCTGGGCAAAGCCCCGGGCCTTTGCCCCGGGTTTTGTACCTCGGCTGCGGGTCGGTCGGGAAGCCCAGCAAGTTCCCCCGCCCGCACCCTTGGGCCGGGAGGCGTTTCTGCGAGAGGCCGGGAAACGGCAGCCGGTGCTGCCACCGCGAGGCTGCGGGAGCGCGGTTCAGCCAGGGCCGCGGGGCCGGGCCTGGGCCTCCCTCCGCCGCTCAACGTAACCCGGGGCGGCCAAGGCCTCGGCTCTTCGGAAATGCGTGCTGCTTTTTTTTAATTATTATTATTTTTCCCTTCAAAGACATCCCCCCCGCGCTGCAAAGCTGGCGTGCCTTCTGCAGGGCGAGCTGCAAAGGCCTCCTGGGCAGCCAGGACAGGCCATGTGCTGCAGCCAGTGACCGAGATCTCCACACCCAGCTCGGCCACAAACAGCAAAAATGCCCCCACCTTGGGCTTTACTGCTGTATTGCCATTAAGTTTCGTCATTACTTTAATTTTAATTTCCATCATTCTCCTCTTGCCTCCCTCCCTAATGCGAGAAAAACAATAAAACCAAGAAGCCCGATGCACCTTCTGTGTGGAACAGGGCAAACACAACTGTCCTGGTTTCTGTCAAGAGACTCGGTCTGAGTAGCTGCTAAACGCTATATTAAAGGCACCTATTAAACAACTCTCTAGGAGGAAGAAAAACAGGCAATGTTTGTAAGGTGGTGGTGGGTTTCATTACAACGTGTGAACACTGCAGGGAAGGAGGAACCTGGAAGGAGGAACTGGTACTGGGAAGTATTCTTAATGACAAGCCTCACCAGGAGCCAGTAATGATTCCCCAAAATGACACAGCCTTCCGAAGAAATGCCCAAACCCCAAGCAATCTGCAGAGCACCAGCGTGCACATCCACCTGTAGGGCAGCAGCACGCAGCTCCTTCAGAAGACCATGACACAGCATAGTCAGCAACTTCCATAATTAAGAGAAAATTACATGCAGCAACAGCTACAAAAATCCCGTAGGTAAGCAATTCTGCTTCCATAATCATAGAATCATAGAATGGCCTAGGCTGGAAGGGACCTTAGAGATCATTTAATCCAACCTCCCTGTCATGGGCAGGGACGCCTCTCAACTAGATCAGGCAACACATGAGGACCCAACGAGGATCAAACCCGTGACCTTGGTGTTATCAGCACCACGCTCTAACCGAGTGTTTAGATACTTTTGACAAAAATAAGATGTGATTCTTCTTTAAGACATGGAACAGTATTTTTGTATCAACAAAAGCCCCTTATATAAATTATCAGAACTGTTCTGCTAATACAGTTCTTTTTGTTTAACAGCTATAGGTATCTTTCAGGACAAAGTAAGGCCTCCAAGCATTCAAGAATATCAGATCTTTTGAATGATATTACTGATCAGATTGCACACTTAGTTTCAGAAACCCTGATAATCCTCATCTTGTCACTGCTTTTCCTTGAGAACTTCAAGAAAAAGAGAGCGAATGCAGCAGTATGCCCATGAGGTTCTCGTTTTTAGGAACAATAAATTTCCATCTCTCAAAGGCTAGGCAGACCTCCTACGATGTCCAAAACCAAAAGGCAATTTTCAGCTTGATACCATAGTGAGTAGATATGATATTTAAGGAGTTGTCTGCAATTTTGGGGTGTGGTTATTTGCTTTCGTTCTTCAGCATCTAAAATAGCTTAAAATAACTTGCTTTGAACAAAGACAGAACAAAGAACTTTTCACCGTTTTGATATGAGCCAAGCTTCCCTAAGCAGAGCTCAATTTTGTCTATTTGGACTAATGCAGTGACATGTCAATGAAACAGTCACTTTACACAGAGATTCTGTTAGATATGAAAGAGATTTTTTTTTGACAACTGTCTCCCAGTATAGACACATACCTTATGTAACACAATACATCAGATCAGGTGGAGGTAGGCACAATGAGAATGCAACCAAGTTTTGGTCCACAGATAGGACAATGTAGTCTTTTACAACAAGATAGGAAAAACTACAGGGATTTGGATGTGTATCATGATGAAAATATTAAGCAAAAAAGCCCAACTTAGCAACACAGAAAGCAGTTTATATGTTTGTTTGTGTTAGCAAGCTGGGCTCAAGTATCTTGTATACTTCTGTGTCTTGTAAACTATTTTCAATTTATTTGAAACAAAACCACTTGACTATCCTTTCGTTAGTGTTATAAAAAAAAACCAAACCTGTAAGATAAGTTCAGCTTGTAACAGGTTATATATGCCTCTGATTAAGCGCTGCATATAAAGACCTAAGTATAGTGGAAGTTTTGAAAAAGACCTTACTTTACCCTCAAGCTCAATTTAAGCATTCCCATGAAGACAAAGCTGGAGGACCTAACATTTTTACAACACAGCAAGGTCAAACTGAACACATTTCAGATCTAAGATTGTAATAGATACATACAGGTTTTCAGACTGACAATTGTGGACTATTAATAAACTCTCAGCTGCACGATGCTATTATAGACCACAAAAGAAATTTTCATCTCGAACACACTACAGCGCAAGAAGCAGCAGAGGCATTTGCAAACAGTAGATGCTGTCAAGTGGCACACAGTTCTACAAGATTTGGGCACAATGTAGGCACACCTGAAAGGAGCCGGTCTTTTCTGAAAACCTGACCTGTTGTGAATCAGGCATAACTCTGAATTTGAGGTTAACTCTACAAGACTAAAAATCTTTGTCATGTAAAACAAATTAGCTTCAGAAATCTTTCTTGTCTTTTAGCTAAATGAAGTACAAGTTACCGCCTATTTTAATCCGCTTGAACCTCACCAAGAGTTCTTGACCTTTTCAGTCAGGCATACCACATAGTCCACTCCGACATCAAGGGAAAGCTGCGTACCAAGGCCCTGCCACACGAACAGAATGATTTGTATGGTCAGCCTGCACGCATGGAGCAGGGCTGACACCTCCTCAAAGCACCGGAGCTCCTGAGGACACACCGCAACATCGCATGCCTCTAAGAAATACCCCTGCAGTCTCCCAGTAAAAGCAAAATTCCTGTCCTTTTTGTTCATTTTTTTGTTGTATGGACATCTTGGAAATGGAGATGGAAAAAGCTGAATGTTATACAGATTGTCTTCAGGGATGAAGATCCTTCATGGCTATCACCCTTCTTGAGAAGCAACAAGACAGGAATCTACTTGCGTGTATCTGAAGTGCAAACTCCGAGCTCACCATGAGCAGAATCCACTGTTTTTAACAAAGCTACAGAGATGCAGTGTCCCAGGTCAACTGCCTGGAAGGGGCTGTTTGGTTTTAAGTGACCAAATCCTGGATCATGGTCCATTACCTAGACACAAAATGCTAAGGACTAGCTCTTCCTCTGAGCATTACAAAATTCTGAACAAAATAATTTCTGCAGGTCTGAACTTCCTGGAGACATGGGCATAGCTGATTAAACTGACACAGTGCAACCCTCTGAAAAAGTTTTCTTGTAGGAGAAGAAAGTCTTGTCAAGAACTCTGCAGCCAGCAAGATTAATGTTTTTTGTGTCCTTGAGTAAGTTTTAAACATAACGGACTAGATGTGGGATACAACTCAACAAATTTTCTGTTTATCAAGAAGATCAATCATGTCTGTTGGCAAATCAGTTGTAGGAAGGAAACAACATTACAAAGGTTACACACACATTACTGCATGTTCACAAAAAGAGACCTGATAAAACAATTTTTCAACACCTCTACTATTTTCTAAGTAAGAGGCAAGCCTAGGGAATGGAGAAAACAGAGACAATCAGCTGGGCAGAAAAATCTCTATTCTAACTCCTTTGACATCCTCTTAAAGGAAAACCAACTCTAACAAGAGCAACTTCCTGTTGCTCATTCGAATAAAAACTGGCGACTCTGTAGTCACTAGTATTAGTCACATTTTTTAATAGCACTTTTTATTTTTGCTATTTCATTTCTCCATATGGAGCAGGCAAGACCGTTACCAAGAGTATTATCCTTTCATTATAACTATGAATGCGTTCTCCCTGGGAAGATGCTAGAGATGCTAGGGTTTCTCTCTGGAAAAATGCCAGTTCTGGGTGCATGCTCCAGAACCACTTTTAGTAACTTAAGAAAATCTCAAAAGACATGCAACAGCATTGTCGTTTATGAACAGTAGATTTTTGCAACTCTGAACAAGGACTGTAAGATTAAGTTCACATTAATGAGCACCTTCTGAAAAATGGTATTCTGCGAAAGGCATAGAAATACAGTTAACAATCCAAGCTGCTTTTGATAGACTGTGTAACACAAGCTATTGTTCACTGTAAAAAGACTGATTTTGGGAAACATTTCTGTTGAGAAACATACATTAAAACGTCTCACTTTGCCTCTTGCAATTCTTTAAACTGAATTTAGGGTACTTACCTAACCATGTTGCAATAAGAACGGAATCAATTCCTTCTATGGGCTCACATATTCTAGCAACTACTGGATGTATTTGTTGTGACAGGTAGTACTGGGTATCAATAGTAAGATTCTCTTGCTTTTGCAACTGCTCTGGAGCATACGCTCGCTGACTGGCACCGAGATTTGATCCATCCTAAGACAGGAGATACGTACGAAAAAGTGTGAAGAAAGTAAAATCCACAGTCAGTCAATACAAAGGACTATGCTTCAAATATTATGCATTATTTTAATGCAAAATTATTACACAATCACTCTCCTTTGGTTGATTTATTATGCATCCAATACAAATCCAGCAGTAATTAAAAAAAAAAAAAATTGCGTTGCCGATGCTGGCATTGGTTAGCAAGTTCAAGAATGTAAATCCAGCTTGTATTATTGCAGCATACACGTGCAAATCAGTAAGAGTAGACAGAGCAAACAGTCCCATCTGTCAATTCTGAAATGCACAATGAAAACACATTGTAACCATCAGCCCAGTTAAAAATACGCAGAGGGCACACATTTTGGATTCACTATGTACTGAACCAGCATTATCATTTTGCACAAAAAGCAAATCCTAAGTTGTGGATATCAAAACTGTATCTGTTTTGCTAGGAAATGTATATGCTTTGATTCTATGAAGAAACGAATGAATTATCACAGAACGGACCACGAGAAAAAATGTCACAGGCAATATTATCATTTCAAAGCGTGAATTTGGAAAAATTCGGAAATACTGAAAGAAACACATGGTGACACCTAAGGCAAGAAAGAAATAGCACTCAGAGGTCAGAGTATACATTACATTCTTCTCCAACTTGAAAAAGGAAGTTAAGGAAAAAATAATTCAATTTGGACAAGTGATAATATAACTGAAAACAATATTCATGAAGGACTTAAGCATCAGCTCTATCTTCTGGAAAAATAACTAACTCAAGTCTGTAGAATAGTATTCCCAGTCCACAATGACATTAGGACATTTTATTTTTAATGTGCATCAAAAATCTTACAGCAGAATGGTAGTATTTTGGCAAGCATTCAGTAACAGAAGTAAACCTTAATGGGAACGGGGGGCAGAGGAGCATCACAGCCTATTTTTTGCTAAGTACAGTCTCTTTTTTGCCTTTTTTACAGCAAAATAAAACTAATGCATTACCATATGACACCTTTATTCTTCAGTGAAGATGAGCTACTGGCTTCAATAGGGTCAGCAGCCACAGACTGAAAACCCATCGCTAATACAGACAGACTGCAAGCCATTGGTCCCTCCTACTCCTTTCAGACAACTTAGTATTCAGAGCAAAATTAATTTAGGACTATTCAGCTCATCCAGCTGCTTTGCAAAAATAATTACAATGCAATTCCTTCAGCTCACTTCTTTCAACAAGTACATTCTTCTCTTGTATTGTGCCATTGCTCAGCCGTACCCATGGCCCAGCTCTCCTAATTCTTGGCAGCTTTGTCACACCAGGCTAAGAACTCTCAATTACATAAAACACACCATCTTTCAGTTTTTAACGATGAAGGAGCTGAAATGTTGGTCCACTGCAGGATTCACATCGCCAAGTCCATCAGCTGGCATAAGAGTGTCCTTGGTTCATATAATCCAACTATGCTTTTTTTTTCTTAACAGCAAATCCAAAGTGGAGTATACATTTGTGAAGAAATGATAAGCATTTATAGGATAAAAACCCGACAAGAGAAAGTTTCTTGAATTCCCATGTCAATCCAACAGAGGCACTGCCAGATGCAACAACTATCAATTGAAAAGACACAGGTTGAGACTGGAAATGCCACTATTTAAACACCACCAATTAGCCTTCCAAGAATGACAAGTTCTTTACTATTAGAATTTCCTTCTTCTTAGAATGAAGACTGGGTATTTTCCTTAAAAATAAGCTGTAGTTCCAAACAGAAGATAATTCAAAGAGACTGTAACAGCCAGTGAGCTGAGCTGATCACAACTGTTCTTTCTAGCTCTGTAAAAGCAAATTCAGTACAGAAAACTGACTATTTTAAACTATAACACAGTATCACTAGAAAGAAATGCCAGGGTAGTTTCGAGTTGAGTTAGTTTTCTTTGCCATCTCTGAAAACAATACCTAGTATTTAGCTATAAATAACTAAGTAAGTAAGTATATTTTTACCAGACAAATGATATATGACACTGTGTCTCCTGCCTTCACCTTTCGGCCTCCTTGAGAGTTTATCCACATGGCAACATGCACATGGGGCAAGTTTTTTTTGTCAGGATAATCCTGTGGATCTTTTGTCAATGCCTGAGAGATCAAAGGAGGAAACAGAAACATAACCATGAGAGAAGTATTTTACTTCAGTGATGGACAACTCGGAAGACAAGATTATGTAGCAGTTATCTTAATCCTCTCCTATTCACAAGTACATTTGCAACACAAAAAAGACAAAAAATCTGTAATAAAGGCGTTTTCCAAGCATGAAGGTCTATGTACCAGTCCTTCATAATTTAAAAGTTATTAATAAAAGGATGCTTCTACAATTACTGAATTACTGTCTGAAAAAAATCATTACATTAAAAGCACAACAGTTCAAAACAATTACAGATAAAATGCAACTTTTTTAAAAAAATACAACTGAATTGAAGATGAAAACGTTTCATAAAATAGAAAAATACAGTCAGAGATTGTCCTCTTACCCCTGCATCAGTTCAGGTCATAAAGCAAAATCTAAGTATCAAGTAGTTAAGTGTATTTAACAAGCTCTGTAGCAAGAGAATTAAATGGATTTAAATATTTCCATGTATCTCATACTACTGACATTCCACAATGAGTTTTTCCTTCACATACAATAAAATGCTGTGTTTAAATATTTACCGTCATCCTAATCCTTAGAAACAGCTCATGCATTTGACTTGATAGCAAAATACATTAATATTTTTTTCCTAAGTAGTACAACAGAGGCACATTCAGCATTTGAAGTGAAAATTATTCCATATATATTTTACTGGAATAATAAGTACTCAGAATCCCAGAATGTTCGGGGTTGGAAGGGACCTCAAAAGATCATCTAGTCCAACCCCCCTGCCAGAGCAGGATCACCTACAGTAGGTCACACAGGAACGTGTCCAGGCAGGTTTTAACTGTCTCCAAACAAGGAGACTCCACAACCTCCCTGGGCAGCCTGTGCCAGAGCTCTGTCACCCTCACTGTGAAAAAGTTTTACCTAATGTTTTTGTGGAACCTCCTATGTTCCAGCTTGTATCCATTGCCCCTTGTCCTGTCACTGGACATCACTGAAAAGAGCCTGGCACCATTCTCCTGACACTCACCCTGTCCTCCTAGAACTGAAGGGCCCAGAACTGGACACAATATTCCAGATGTGGCCTCACCAGGGCAGAGTAGAGGGGCAGGAGGACCTCTCTTGACCTACTTGCTACTCCCCTTCTAATACACCCCAGGATGCCATTGGCCTTCTTGGCCATGAGGGCACATTGCTGGCTCATGGTCATCCTGCTGTCCACTAGAACCTCCAGGTCCCTTTCCCCTGCGCTGCTCTCCAGCAGGGCAGTCCCCAACCTATACTGGTACTTGGGGTTGTTCTTTCCCAAGTGCAAGTCTCTACTCTTGCCCTTGTTGTATTTCATAAAATGTCTCCCTGCCCAACTTTCCAGCCTGTTGAGGTCTCGCTGAATGGCAGCACAGCCTTCTGGTGTGTCAGCCACTCCTCCCAGCTTGGTGTCATCAGCAAACTTGCTGACAGTGCTCTCTAATCCCTCATCCAGGTCGTTGATGAATATATTGAAAAGCACTGGCCCCAGTACTGACCCCTGAGGGACCCCACTAGACACAGGCATCCAGCCAGACTCTGTCCCACTGACCACAACTCTCTGACTTCTTTCCTTCAACTAATTAGCGACCCACCTCACTACTTGGTCATCTAGACCACACTTCCTCAGTTTACCTATGAGGATGCTGTGAGAGAGAGAGTCAAATGCTTTACTGAAATTCAGATACATCCACTGCACTGCCATCCACCTGGCTATGTCCTCATAAAAGTATCAGGTTGGTCAAACATGACTATTCCTTGGTAAAACCATGCTGACTGCTTCTAATGACCCCCTTATCCTTGATATGCCTAGAGACAGCACCGAGAATAAGTTGTTCCATCACCTTTCTAGGCATCGAGGTGAGGCTGACCAGTCTGTAGTTACTCCCGCTTGCCCTTTTTGAAGACTGGAGTGACATTCGCTTTCCTCCAGTCCTCGGGCACCTGCCCTGTTTCCCACAACTTACCAAAGATGATGGAGAGTGGCCTAGCAATGACTCCCGCCAGCTCCCTCAGCACCCGCGGGTGCATCCCATCAGAGTCCATGGATTTATGGATGTTCAGATTGCCTGACTGATCCCTCACCCAGTCCTCATCAACCAAAGTAAACTCTTCCTCTATCCTGACTTCCTCTGGGGCTCCTAGGGACAGTCTCCAGTAGTACAGAGGCAAAGAAGCCATTCAGTAACTCTGCCTTCTCTGGATCCTCTGTAACCAGGGTACCTACCTCATTCAACAGAGGGCCTACGCTGCCTCTAGAGTCAGTTTTGTCGGCAATGTTATTTGAATAAGCCCTTTCTGTTGTCCTCGACCTCCCTTGCAAGGTTTAATTCCAAGGAGGCCTTAAGCTTTCCTAGTTGCCTCCCTACATCTGCTGACAACAATCTTATACTCTACTCAAGTGGCCAGCCCCTCCTTCCGTGATCTACAGACTCTCTTCTTCCACTGGAGTTTGCCCAGCAGTTCCCTGGTTAACCATGTGAGTCTCCTGGCTCTCTTTCTTGATTTCCTACCTGTTAGGATACATTGATCTTGAGCTTGGAAAGAGTTGCCCTTGAATATTAACCACCTATCTGGAGCTCCTTTACCTTCTAGTACCCTGTTCCATGGGGTTTCCCCTAGCAATTGCTGGAAAAGGCCAAAGTTGGCCCTGTTGAAGTCTGGGGTTGCAATCCTGCTTGGTATCCTGTTCCTACTGCACAAGATCCTGAACTCCACCATCTCTTGGTCGCTGCAGCCAAGGCTGCCCCTCAACCTTCACTTCTTCCTCTTCTACTCTTAGAATATTTCTATCTGAACACTTTTTTTTTTTTTATGTCAGCCATAAAAGTCACTGATGTCTCTAATACTGAAAATATTTCGTAACCGGTGGATTAATGCAGTCTTACAGAGCAGACAGATGTCCAGCTGACAAAAGAAAATTACTTTGGAGTAAATTTGGGAAATACCTTCTTTGGAAGCATGAGAGAGACATGTAATATCCAATCCACTAGTAAAACACTTTCTAGCAGGGAAGGGAGGCTTCTGAAGTTAAAAATACAGGTTTCATTGAGGATTCATGAACAAAAACCCCAATGCTGTTTGCTAAAACTCTCTTCTTGCTGCAGGAAAGTCTTGAATGAGATTTCAAAATGACTATTAGTTTTCTTGTCAGCAATTTCCTCTTTTTCTCAGCAAGTTTGCTGATGACACCAAGCTGTGTGGTGTAGTTGACATGCTGGAGGGAAGGGATGCCATCCAGAGGGACCCTAACAGGCTTAAGAGGTGAGCCCAGGCCAACCTCATGAAGTTCAGCAGGGCCAAGTGCAAGGTCCTGCACCTGGGTCGGGGCAATCCCAAGCACAAATACAGGCTGGGGGATGAGTGGGTTGAGAGCAGCCCTGCAGAGAAAGACTTGGGGGTGCTGGTGGATGAAAAAATTATGTGCTCTTGCAGCCCAGAAAGCCAATCGCATCCTGGGCTGCACCAAGAGAAGCGTGGCCAGCAGGTCGAGGGAGGTGATTCTCCCGCTCTGCTCTGCTCTGGTGAGACCCCCACCTGGACTGCTGTGTCAAGCTCTGAGGCCTCCAACACAAAAAGGGCATTGACCTGCTTGAGTGGGTCCAAAGGAGGGCCGCAAAGATGATCAGGGAGCTGGAGCATCTCCCCTGTGAGGACAGGCTGAGGGACTTGGGGTTGTCCACCCTGGAGAAGAGAAGGCTCCAGGGAGACCTTACAGTGGCCTTTCAGCACCTGAAGAGGGCCTGCAGGAAAAAAAGGGAGGTACTTTTTATAAGCAAAGTATAGTCATAGGGCAAGGGGCAACAGTTTCAAACTGAAAAAGAGCAGGATGAGACCTTAGGAAGAAATTCTTCACTGTGAAGGTGGTGAGACCCTGGAACAGGTTGCCCAGAGAAGCTGTGGAAGCTCCCTCCTTGCAAGTGTCCAAGGCCAGGCTGGGTGGGGCTTTGAGCAGCCTGGACTATTAGGAGGTGTTTCTGCCCATGGAAAGGAATGGAACTATATGATTGTTAAGGTCCCTTCCAACACAAACTGTTGTATGATTCTATGGAGCTTTGAAGTGAAATAAACTAAAATAGTATGCTTTTATACAGGTTTTCTAGAAAACAGAACATTTGATTCTTTTCATTGCATTCTTCGGTTTATGTATTTTAAACCTGAAATGTAAAATTTTAAATCTGAAATGTAAAATAACAATTTGGGAGAAAACATCTGAAAGCATGAGCTATCATGTCATTCTCAAAGTGCAGAATCACTGTAGAAGACAGCACGATGGGATAAGACACAAGGTTATTATTCTCTGGAAGCAAGACTGGCATTCAGACCCACAAGGTATTTTTTTTCCTGTTGTGGGATCTTCACAGTATGTTCCCTGCCATTCAGTATATAATAAAACTCCTGATATTTCACAGAATCAGAAGGATTAAAAAATATTTTATCAGCAGTCAATATATCCAAGAACAGTGAACTTTTTCTGAGATAGAAAAGAGGTGAGGCATTTACCTTGTTTATTTCAAACTGATTTACTGGGATCTGGCCATTGATGACATTTTCTCCAATTTCTATAAGTTGCCTTTGAATATTTTCCACAATTATGTCTCGGGGCTGATCAGAAAGAATCTGACCAATTATATAGCTATAAAACCAAACCAGAAATAAAGAAAAGCTTAAAGACACGCAAAGCAAAACCATTACAATAAACACAATCCTCTCTTCCTGCGGTTTACCCCTAGAAATTAAAGAGCCTGAGGATGAAGCCTGATGAAAAACTTACAGAAATTTGCTGGGATATTTCATGATGTATTTTATTTACTTATTTAGTAAAAAGCAAATTATTGTAAATAGTTCAAATGTTAAACAGTGATTTGGAATTGTTGAGTGCAACTGGTTTCTATTTTCTGCTCCCATTTCATTTTGCCATTTATTATTCCATAGCAGGTATCTTAAGATGGGAGAGAACATATCAAGTAAGCAAAGTCTCGCCTATTTCTGTAAAATGTGGTTGGAAGATCTGCCAGCTGCAGAAGAGTTAGTCACTAAAGAACACTCTCAAACATTTGTATAGCTTTAATTACTAATACATTCCTAACTTGGAAAAATTTGCCTCTATTATGATGCATCTTTTCTTGGAAAATGCAAGTCTTAAGAACAGTAAGCGTGTGGTATATTTTTACAAATGTAAAAAAGAATTCATTTTTGGATACATTTGGACCACAATTTATTTAAGTTAAGTTTTGAAGATGCAGTACGCAATATAAGTTGAGTCAGCCCCCAGATGACCACTCCCAATTTTCTTTCTGCAGTGCTAATACTATTTCTATTGAATTTCAGTATGAAAATGCCCCGTGCAAGGACAATTAATAAATCATCAATCTCATAGCCATCATAATGAAATATCAGAAGAGCTTCATTTGAAAAATGTAAACAAAACAGTCTTTGGGGGAAGGGATCGTCTCCTCAGGCTGCACCCAGTGCACTTCTAGCTTTATTAGAGGATGCTGAAGGAGCTGACAACCAGCTGCTTTTAACCATCTTTGGGAGGAAAGAAAAAATAAAAAAATTACATCTGACTTAAAAAATATGACTCCAAAGGCTGATAATGCCTACCATTTTCACAAGATTTCAGCTGGGGTTTATTAAACCACAGACATAAAGCTGCGACAACTCCAAGGTACAGCGTCCGCAGAAGATGCAAAAAACAGACAGTGGGACTAGAGACATTTGGACTTGGACAAATGTAACCTGTTACCCATGCCAAAATGTCACGTTCACCATCTCCTCCTAAAACCAGTGAAGATGCTCTAACACCGAGGTTAGTTACCAGCCTGCGCTGTTCAAGAAAAAGCCACGTCGCATCAAACATTTACGAAACGTGTGCTGTTTAAAACAGAGCACAGAGGACAACGCCACAAAATAAACTCACTTTCCAGTCTCTTTTGCAAGATCACACCAGTCTCTTCGGACTATATCCAATCCTTTCAGTTCTTGTTTAGTTACATATTTCCCATCTCCTGTTGGTTCCACAGTCAGAGCAGCGTATTTCTTCTTTTTTAACAGTAGCAAGGACTTAAAGACTCCATCAATATCGATTTCCAACAACTTATAGAGCTTGTTCACTTCATTTTTGATCTACAAATGCACCAACATTAAAACCAGATGCAACACTTCAGTAAATACAAATTCAACTTCCATCTAGAAGCGTATCATTCTTAAGTTTTAAAACAAGTAACATTACGCACTGTGTGTTTGCATGCACCTTTCAGAGACTCATCAGATATCACTGATCATGAAATTTAATGCACAGTAGTAACTATGAGCTACTATTAAAATTAAAGGTTTGTCCACTGGCTTCTTTAGGATTTAGAGCTTGCTATATCTAACTCCTTAACAAAATCATGCAGGGCAGACTGTGACCTTGCAGGTAACCGATTCCAGCCCGTTTTACTACTCCATCTAGCTTTTCACATAAATTAAGCAAACAAGGGATTTCAGAGTAGGGATCCACTTACTAGGAAAAGAGACAAGACAGTAATTTACAGAGACTATGAAAATTGCTTTATAAAAAAGTGCCTTTTTAAAATTTATAAATACATCTTCCTTATATATTTATAAGTTATGAAGGACATCATGAAGCAAAACCATTTTGCTAAGAAGTTCGTATTTTGTTCATTAAAGCAAAAAAGACAAACAATTCCTCTGAACACTTTTCTGCTATTCTTTTAAGTCTTTTAAAATTTATTTTTAGAACACATTAATCAAATGCTTTGATTCATACCGCATCAAAGTCATAAGTATTTAACCTCCAGTGATGATCCTGTCAGACTTTGAAAAAAAACCAAAAATTATTTAACTGTTACTCAATAACATTTAGCCAGCAAATGGGAGTACAGGGGCAATAACCAAACCAGAACGAAACCATACAAACACACGTGGCTAGAGAAAGATTAAATTTTCTTATACACTACTGTATACACACTTGAAATTATGTAGTCTTGTATGTGGCAAACAAAATGAGAGATTACTCTCTTTCATGCCATCAGCCCTCCTGCTACTCAATTATGACATCAAGGTAATTATTTCTTTTTCCATTCTCTTGAGATGAATCTAATTCTCAAAGTATCAACTTAACATGAAGGCAGTATTCAAAAAAAAAAACGCCAGAATCACTCTTGCCTTAAAATTCCAGGACTTCTGTTTAACACTACACTCAAAAAAACCTCTATCTTTGTTTTAGAGCTTCCATACCTCTCATTTTCATTACAATTTCTTCCATCTTTCAAAAAAACCCCTCACTAATTATCTTATATTTTACATTTCTCACTTCTCTTCCACAACTTCAGAAAGCCACAAAACTTCCATATTATCAACTGCCAACTGCTAATCCAACAGGTATCTTCCATATTTAGTATACCTTGGAAATGAATATCAAAATTTACTACTGGCAGTCTGATGGCATGTGGACTACAATACATAAGTAAACAAAATTTAACTGATAGACATCTCTCATGTCAAAACAAAAATCATTAAAATCAAAATTGTGTTCCCATTGTAATGAACTAATGCAGAGAAATCGTACCTTACACTTTGGCTTACCAAGCATTCAGATAGTCTCCTGGTAACTTGGGAATGGTAAAAAGGCTCATGATACAATGAACTGTTTCATTTAATTTCATCACTTTAAAAAAGGCACAGAGTAGCTACAGCTGAAGACAGGGCACTCTGAGCTTTTACTGCTCCACAGTTTCCATACATTTTCAAGTTCTTCTTCCTTGTGGCCTGTTCTCTGCTTATGTTACGGAGTCCTCTCAATATCAACTGCTCCACTCAA
This sequence comes from Trogon surrucura, assembly GCA_020746105.1. Classification (NCBI taxonomy): domain Eukaryota; kingdom Metazoa; phylum Chordata; class Aves; order Trogoniformes; family Trogonidae; genus Trogon; species Trogon surrucura. The sequence goes on along the minus strand of CM036617.1, from coordinate 89,838,260 downwards.
TGTTACAACAGAGACACGTAGGAAAGCTTTAATAATAATGAAAAAAAAACCCCAAAAAAACAACTTACCTTGTTCCCCAGCTTGAAGACCTCATCCAAATTGGTGCTATTAGTGTTTATCATAATGGAATCTGTGTCTCCATAAATCACTTCAAGGTTCATCTAAATGAAACAAATTGCTTTGAAAAACAAAACAGAACCACTCCATCTTTTTAAAGTCCCGCCTCACTTTCAAGATTCGCAAATATCATTATCTATATATTATCCCTTAAATACTAAAAAGCAGAAAATCGTAAAGTAAGTTTTTACTGTCTGTACATTTCTTTAAGTCTGTACATTTCTTTAAGACATATTTAAGTTTAAAGAGAATAATGAAACTTAAATCACTGATACATTAAAAAGAATCACTGTTCAGTTGTGTACATAATATAAGTAGTTAAAATGTTACTAAATGAATGCTAGAAAAAATAAGTCAGTTAACAAGTCTAATCTTGAGAAACAGCAGGAATGCTAATCAGAAATAACTTTGGACTGCTATGACACAAGAAGATCACTTAGACTCAAAGACTGTTGGACCAATTCAGACTACTCAGATAAAGCATTTAGCCAATGTGCTTGAAAGATAATACCACATTCTGGTATCCTGTCCCATTTGTAGCCATCACAATACTACTGCAAAAAAAATAGCATTTGTTTAAAAAAAAAAAAAAAAAGACTGCGTTCAAACACCAGCCGGGTTGCTCTGATACTCCAGGATAACAAAGAGAACTCTAGACAAACTGAGGCACATAAAAAAGCCTGAGGTGCATATGAAAGGCAAAGTCAGGAAAAAGGTCAAAACAAAAATTGTCAACACCAGTAAATGTCACCAAAAAAATAGGCTGATGCATCCAATTATGTAATATTAACTTGAAAAAATGAAAACCTGATGTCTTCATTGGAGGAAAATCAAAGCAGCTGTAAAAACTGGAGGATGGCTATGGCCATGTATAAACTCCATGTAATCAAAAAACCACTCTGTGACAGACTTTAAAGGATGCCAAAACACAAACCATAATAAAACACCAGAACACACGGTGTAACAGGTCTGTGAGTAAACTCTAATTAGCACTGTTGCTAATTTGCTTGAAACAGTTGCACACAGGCTTCAAGCAGGGGCCAGATCATATCTATGGTAGGAAAGGAAAAAAGCTATAATCCATTAGGAAGGATTACATTTGTAAACCAGGCGTCCTAAGAAGCGATTTCAGGTCTGTTTGGGTTACAGTTCTCCTAGAATAAAAAAATTTCACCAGGTGTGCTCTTTAAGGGTTGTTGTTTAATGAAAATGCTCAGCATTACCTTTTGCACCATCTCCTTGGTATGCATCAAAATCTGAAAAAAATAAATAAATGAAAGATTAGCGTATGATATAATTACAAGCTAACACATGCAAACATATCCATTAGGTTGCTAACTCCAAATGTTCTCACCTTTCAAAACAAAGCAAACCACCTCTCTCCTGGCAACATACAGTCACCTCAATACTTCTATTACATGAGTAAATTCTCATCTGACCTCGCATTAATGCTGTTATTAACTCCCCTAAAACAAGATTAAAACAAATCTCAAAATTGCATGTGCACACAGACTTTGTACCTTAGGGAAAAACGACCACTGAATCAAACGCTCAAATAAAATCTAATCAGCAAGTGCCAGAATTAAGCCTCTTTCAGTAATTTTAGGTCAGTTGTCTTATTCATATCCATGATCTTATTGCTTGATGTCATTTAGTTTTTTTCCCAAAAACGTCCTGTCTTACACAGGATGGTGCTCGCTTAAGGAGAACCTGGTCAGAAGGTTGATTACACTTATAACGATCTCAGAAAGGGTCGTCAAAAATAAACTTGTTAGGGAAACCATAACCAGGACAAGGAGCTCGGACAGAGATTGGATATGGATGTTGGCCCAGTGGGCAAATTTGTGCGTAACCAGGTTTGTTCCTCAGCCAAGAATCACAGAATTGTTGAGGCTGGAAAAGACCTCTGAGATCATCAAGTCCAGTCTATGTCCCAACACCACCACATTGGCCAGACCAGGGCACTAAGTGCCACATCCAGCCCCTCCTTAAACACCTCCAGGGACGGTGACTCCACCACTTCCCTGGGCAGTGCATCCCAGTGCCTGAGCACCCTGTCCGTGAGGAAGGGCTTCCTGAGACCCAACCTAAACCTCCCCTGAGGCAGTTTCAGGTCGTGCCCTCTGGTCCTGTCACTCGCTGCTGCCCAGGAGAAGAGCCCGACCCCCACCTGACTACACCCTCCCTTCAGGCAGTTGCAGAGAGTGATAAGGTCCCCCCTGAGTCCCCTCTTCCCCAGGCTAAACACCCCCAGCTCCCTCAGCCTCTCCTCACAGGACTTTCCCTCCAGTCCCTTCCCCAGCCTCGTTGCTCTCCTCTGGACCCGCTCCAGCCCCTCAAGGTCTCTCTTGCAGTGAGGGGCCCAGACCTGCACACAGCGCTCGAGGGGAGGCCTCACCAGTGCTGAGCACAGAGCCCATCCCAAGCTCCCCACATGCTCTGAAGAGCAGTTCTCTGAACCTCAGGAGGAGCTGTAGAGACCTCGCATGAGTAGGCACCAACTTCCATCTGTAATATTGGTCAGCAGATGGGAGAGGGGTTGAAGAGCGTGCCCCCTGAAGCCACAGATAAAGCTGCAGCACAGAAAGGACAATGTAAAAGTTGCTCAGATAAAAAAAAAACGTGTAGCTGCAGCAGCAGCCAGTCCTGCTGCTCATATATAGTTATACTTTTCATTTTCTGAAAGAGGGCTACTTTGAGCCACTTGTTAAGCGACAGCAGATCAGAGTCTATTAGGTGAATCTGAACAATGTGGTATCCCAGTCCTAAAGACAGTCAGGTGACACTATTTTAAGAAGTTATATTAAATATAGTAACCTAGTCTAGCTTTTATTATTTTTCATACATTAAATCACAATATTCCTTGGCCACAATTGCCAAACAGGAAGAACTGTAGTCAAGAAAGTCTGCGACCAGGAGTTGAGCAGTAGAAAGTACCAGGAATAAGGAGAAAAAAAGACAAACGGGGAAGAGCTGGCCATGCTCAATGGCAATAAGACCAACTTCTGGGAAATCTCATGACTTTCATAAGGCCAAGGAGACAAAGATGAATCCAAGAGTCTTGACTATCGTGACATTGACTACTGCTACTGCAGCGAGCAATTCTGAAGCAAAGGTGAAGCGTCCACCGTTACATGGCAGTATATGAACAGGATGCCAACACTATCATTCCTTCAACATTAAAGGCAAGTTTCTTTTATATTTCTGAACCTTTAAACAAGCACAGTGACGAATACTAAAGTATGATGCTCCACTAAGCTTTTTCAGTTTCTTTTAAACTGTCCGCCACAGAATTATACACTAAAAGCTGTATTCCCTGGGCAGTCTCAGCTTTGCAATGCTCGACTTTGCAAACTTAATATTCCATTTCAACATAGTTTCTGTTCAGACACATTTTCTAGCCGCTTTCATCTTCAAAGAGAAATTGCTGCACCTAAGGATGAACTCACCTTCCCAAAGTACAAAGACATGAACTAAGCAAATGTAAGATACCATTCTCTTCAAGGCACTTAAGGAAAGGTTAGGTTCCAAACCACGATGTAACTTTGGCACAGGTGACTATGAATGCCCTTATTAGGGTTATTCCCAAGCACATACATGTATCTATGGATTTTCACTCTCTGCAAACTGGATACTGGGACACTATGGTGCCTGAACTCTGCTCAAGTCCCAAACTGCAAGAAGCTCAGCTGGCCTTACTGTAGACAAAGAGCAGGAAAATGGCGAGTCTTCACTCTAGGCTGTATGGGCTTAGATGCACTCAATTCCAATTTAATCAGAAGCTTAAAAAAGATATGCCGCTCCTATTCATCCCCTAGGCAGTGATTCAGACAGTACCGCCTCACCACCTTTCCATGGAGTTTTGAAATTATTCTAAAACCACATAGCACTGGCACATGACATCGAATTTCATATACAGTAACTGGAATTCCAGCTTATTCACCATTCCACCCCCCTTTCTCTCACTTATTAGCTAACTCCCGCAGAGAAAGGTTATACCTTTCCCTTACTGCTCCAAAAGCAAACAGGAGTCCCCGAAACAAAATTAAAAAATTGGACAGAGAAATGGGGAGTTTACATGTAAAAGAAAAGAAGGCCTACCACTCTTTCCCTTGACAACCTCTGGCATTTTCTACTTCGTTCTCTGAAATACTGCTATTAATAGTTAAAAAGAATTATTTTTTTTAATAGGATTACCCCCTACTAAAAAAGCTGGCTGTGTAAATACTTTTCTCAATTGTCTCCAAGAACAGCAGCGGATGTAGGCAATAGTAAGGGGGTCACAGACAAGTTGGCTTCATCAAGTGACTGGCATACGCTAGTGCTACCCATTCTGACAGGAGATCACTTATAAGTGCCAACAGCTACAAAACAGAAGGTTAGAAAGGCTTGCTAAATTCATTAATAAGGCAGTCGGTAGTTATCTGATTTCACAGCAACACCTGCATATTTATCTTCTCATTACCAATTGCATGATGGAATTTTTTTCAAGCACATTTCAAAAATCTGCCAACTTCAAGTGTAGGAAAAAAAAATAAACTTTGTAGTTAATTTTTCCCTTAACAAAGTACAGCTGTTGAGAATAATTGTTCAAGATCTTACCCTGTAATGTCAACTGCAGCAGAACAAAGAGTATTTAATTAGCAAATCTATCCAGTAATTCAACACCTATTATATAAAATGCCTTCGTGATTTTATTCAGGATAATTTGCTAAGAGGGTTATTACTGACATTCAGATGAAATTTAAAATTCCTACGCAAGTCGAGTCATAATAGCAGTAATGATCCCCCCAATCAGGAGATACTGTGTCACACAAGGTTCTTTTGCAATGCAGCAGCCGATTTCCTGACTTCTTAATTCCTGGGCTCAGCTCAGTGAGAGCCCTTCATGCCAATATTTCAGTCAGCAATACATCCTTAATGGGACTCTATTAAAATACCTAGAATAAAAATGACTTTTTTTTGGTTAAAAAAGAATGACAGCACTGCTATCATATCAATCATTAGCAGTTTCTCAGAAATGCACAGCAAAGGAAGGGAGGTTTATAGTGAGGCTGCGAAGACAGAAGAAAGAAGAGAATAGGAAAATTGTTACTCGGTAGTTTCCTTTAGCAAATAATATTGTGCTGCTCATGAGAGCTGGATTGTGTCCTATGGCAGGCAATCCAAGTAGGGAGAATTAATTGCCTGGCAACCCATCTGTACAGCTGTGCCCCCCCCAACCCCACCCCAGCAAATATATACAGCTAAAAACCTGTGAACTTCTCAGCACAGTGAATATCTGGGAAATTCTATTTTAACTTTTTTTTTCTAAAAGCAAAGCTAGCAACACACATTCTCTCACCCATGAACTGCAAGTCAGTATAAACTCAAAGATTGTAATTGCAGACAAGCAATCATCAAACTGCAGAATTCCCTGTCCTAATTCTACTCCAACTCACTAATTACTTAATTAAAAGAGGCTATGATTTAAGAAAAGGAATGATTAAAAATATATAAATATACAAAGAAAGCTTTACTACTATCCATTACATCCAGTATTTTTAAAGATTTCTTATTTAAAAACCATTAAAGAATACCTTCCAGTGAGAGGATCTTATGTGAAAACAGGCTAAGATACCCGAGTGAAAAAACAACAGGATAAGGCAACAAAACTAACACCACGACGCAAACATTTGTCCTGAAGACATATCAATTTGTTGTAGATTCCTGGGCCTGCACACGTGAAGGACCAGAAAGAGAAACTAAAGACCAGACTGAAAAGACTGACCAGAATGATGACAAAAATATTGCAAAGATGCATTAGAAAAAAAAAAATCACTTATGCATTCACTTTGTACAAGGAAAAGAAGACTCCTAGGGCCCTGGCAAAAACTGTAATTCTGAAGACTAACTGTAGCTATCTAGCGTAGACCTATACTTTCTTCCACCTCAGCTGTTTACTTGTGCAATTATATATTAAGAAGATAATTCTGTCATCAACTGTAGTAATTCATCTTAGCTACTCCTTCCCACCACACAAAAGAACAAACAGGGAGGAAGAACTGTGTGCCAGTATGTAACACCACTCACTAATCTACACAAGAAGTACTTCTAAACCTCCGCATTTTTGCAACTTAATTCACTTGCTTTGCTAGTATTTTGTGGTAAGTAGCCTCTAGCACTGATAAACCACAGCCACGGGATGCTGCAAAAAGACTTTATGAAGGCAGATTTTCAAAAAAGGTTTCTGTCGCTGGACAAAAAGGCACATATGCCATAAGCAAAACTGAACGAAAAAGGGAAGCCTTGTTTACCACAAGGAATGAAGCATCATTATATGGCCTTTTCGTTAAACAACGGACTTGATTTAGAAAAGTTTGAGTGACCAGATTCAAGTAGTTAATAAAGTTTAAAGAGCTTTTACTGAGTATTTGCTGTACTCAGACAATACATTCAAAGTTACATTTCCCCAAAACATAGACATTAGAAAATATTAACAGCATCAGAAATATACCCCATGCTGCCAAAATTTTCCCTTTGAGTTTTAGGTGTTTCTTTCAGAAACACTGAAATTAACTGTCCATACTCCACCCAACAAAGTTGGCAGACTTTAATACAAGTTTGCTAAATGCTGTGTAGAAAACCAGCACTGGATGCTGCACCAAAACCAAAGGGAGAATGGTTCCAAGGGCTGAAACAGCGCATGCAGACATCCTGCGATACATGTTTATACACCGACAAAAGGCAGGATTTTCTGTCTCACAAACAACAGAAAACACACACAAAAGGCAGCAAAAGAAACGTGCTGAACAAAACAAAAATCATGTGTACCTTTGTCACATTTTGACAAGGAATGCAAAGATGACAGTAAAACACCGTAGATGATGATGTGAATCAAATTATGACTTGAAGACAATGTTCCCTTGGTGCCAGAAACAATTCTCCAGTACCTCCATTTCAAGTATTTCTGGTGAGTTTTGCTGAAGAGAACAGGAAAACTAGAATAAATTCCTTACTAATTTGTGCAATTATTGGTTATTCTGCACAATAAATTATGAATCATACTATACTAAAGCAAATGTTGCCTATCTTGTAAAGGATTACTTTGGTATCGGAATGAAAGAAAACCCAAGAAAACATACTCCTACAGCTTTGGACAAAAGTTTAAGAAAAGACCACCACCCAAACACTTCTGTGTTGGAAATTCATTTAAAATCTTGGAAATGGAGAAGCTGTGTGCTCAGCAACGAAGTTAAACACTTGATTTTATAAAAGGTAACCACCCCAGTTCTGATCCCACTTTGCGTTCCCAGAAGCAATAAAAGGACACCATGCCCAGGGGAACACGTAGCTGGGTCAGACGGGCACCTCCTCACTGCGCCGAGTCAGGAACGCTCCTGCCAGAGAAACCCAACACCAGAACCAGGGGCAGTCCCCAGAGAAGCCCCAGGGCTCACAGTCCACCCACTGAATTATTTTCTCTCTGACCAACTCATTCAGAACTGAAAACCTACAGTCAACGCAGGAGCAGGGAAATTCTTTCCCTGTTTCACTCCGCGAAGACACGAGATCCGCAACACCTAAAACCCCTTGAAGAACACAGTACTCAAACCAATTTCAGCTCATTAACACTTATGAATATTTTTTATTTAAATCCATTAAATCTACACTTGATGAACATTTTGTACTTAACTAGAAGACGCAAAGGTAGTTTTGCTTAATAAGAAAACCTTTTGTGCATTTCAAGTACGCTGCAACTACGTCGAAAGATAACTACATCACAAACTACACGTAAACCCACTTCTAATAAGCAAGAATGTCAGGCATCATTTACTATTTCCTAATAAAATCAAAACATGCGTTAAGTTATTCAATTTTTAAATGCAAGTATATCCTCCTTAGAGAAAACAAGCATTTGTTTCGGTGAAATGAACAAACATTTAGACAGGAAAGCTCTATTTTGCTTTGTTTCCCAAACTGGACTAGTTTAACACATTCAGCAACAGAGTATCAAGTTTTCACTAGAAAAAAATAAAATTACAAGAACAGTACATAACTAAAATTAATTATTTACAAAACAAGGTTTCCTGTTTGATGAGACAAGTTAGAATGCAGCCAAGGTTTAAACCACAGCATAAAGATTTTCCTCCAAATAACAGCAAAATCTATTCCCAGGTAAGGAAGAAGCAGGTTTAAGTTGAACTACGGTTTTAGAAATTATCTTTCAAATATATCAGTGTGTCTTTCATTGCTGAGGTGACAGAAACGTAAGTACTGTCTCAGCTCCCAGATAAGTTACTCTCATAGTCATCTAACTCGAAGTCCTAGAGAAATCAAGAAGTAGGTCTCAGAATCAATAGTGAAGACAGCTTTTCAAAAAGATCAAGTATTTCTGTAAATTAGAAAAAGAAATGACGCTAACATTCTAAAGACTAAAAATTCTTTTAAGCAGTGGATAAATTCAGTGCACTGTCCAAGATGATGACAAATTCCTTCAGAATTGAATCTTCCCCTCTAGCTTTTTTTTTTTCTTTTGAGTAAAAGGCAGAAATTGAGACTTAAAACTCAATAAAGCCTTCCTCTCTAATCTTCCAACTGTTAAAAGAAAACTTCACTCCAAAAAGACAGGTGTGTTGTTAGAAAGGACCTTTAAGGCAACGGGGGAGTAGGGAGTTGGCAGGAAAAGAACCCAGATTACTTTTCTAAGGTTCTCCTGGTCAACATCTTTTAAGTGATAACCACAACTTGTGAGCTTGGAGAAAAGGGAAGAGCTGGGGCAAGACAAGCAAGTGCTAAAGACAAGAACAGATGCAGAAAACACTTGCTACCTGATGAGTATTCTTAAAAGAAGAAGGACTTCTACTGAAAAGCACAGCCTTTCTCTTGAAGAATCTTATAAAATTGCAGGATCATTTTCAGTGAATATACCTGTACCTAGACAGAGGTTGCCTTTTATGGGAGATGAGAGGACATGCTCATCTTGGCAATGAGCAGATTGTGTGAATGCTGCGTCCATCAAAAAAATCTTTCTAAGTGGTTCGAACTGCTTTAAAACTAAACTGTTCTTTCATCATGACTAAGTGGTTGTCTATCAAAGCAACATCTATGAAAATTCTGAAAAGTATTTTAGCCTCTAATTACCCTCCAAAGAAAGTTCTCTTACCTAATTTCTTAAACGTCATGCAAGATTTTCATAAAGCATATAATTTTGTTTCATTAAATTAGACATATTTAGACAATATGACAGTTGTTTTTATAAAGTTAAAAAATACTTATTCATCCTCCATGGTTGCACAGCTGGTGTCAGCAGCAGAGATATTGAGTATTCTGTTCATGGACCTCTGAGAACCAAGGATTACTTGGATGAGGCAGGATCCATCTGACTACATTGGCCAAAATGATCTGTGCCAGGCTGCCCAGCCTGGTAAGGAGAGCATTAAACCAGGACTGACAGGGGCAGGAGTTGATGCCCATGAAGACGTAGCAGACCATGATGAGAAGCAAAGGGTGGGGCATGATGTGAACAGGAAGAACCTTGTAATCAGCAGCACGGGACTGAAAGAGGCCCACTTCAAGCAAATCCATGTAAAGAAGGGGAGTGCCTACAGGTCAGTGCTACGGAGAAAGCTCTTGCACTTTTTCAAGGCATCAGCAGGACCGGGTGCCTCCCTGAAGGGTCTGTACACCAATGCACATGGCATGGGAAATGAAGATGAGGAATTAGAATTCAGCATGCAGTTACAGGGCTACAACTTCACTGGGATCACAGAAACATGGTGATCATGGGAGGTTCCCAAGGACTGGAAGAAAGCAAATGTCAAAGCTATCCTTAAGATGGGCAAGGAAGATGAGATTCCAGGGAACTAGAGGCTGATCAGACTTAGCGCCAGCCCTGAGAAGAGGCGGTGGAGCAATTAGTTGTGAAAAGAACTGTCTTCCAGACACAGAAAGCAGAAGAAGGTGCTTGAGAGTGTTGTGGCTTTACAAAGGAGAAGTCACGCTTCACCAAGCTGGTAGCTTTCTATGAAGAGATGAATGGTTTGGTGGACAAAGGGAGAGCAGCAGCTGTTGTTTATCTTGACTTTAGTAAGGCTTTCAACACTACCATGGCATCCTCCAACACAAACTGATGAAGGATGGGCTAGGTAAGCAGACAGTCTTTAAATATAAGCAAAAACTTCTTTACTGTAAGGATTGCAGGTTGCCCAGAGAGCCTATGGAGTCTCCATGCTTGGAGACATTCAAATCCCAGCTGGACATGGTCCTGACCAACCTGCTGTAGTGAGCAGAGAGAGCTGAATTAAATAATCTTCAAAGGTGCCTTCCAACCTCAGCTACTCTACAAGTCTACAATTCTCAAAGACCTTCAAAAACAAAGCATGTGGTGAAAGCAAGTTCTTTTAGGATGGCCCAAACAGGAAAAAAAAAAGAGAATGGGCTACAAGATCAATCTTACTGTAAAGAGAAGTAGTAGATTACGATTCTCATCGTGCAGGAGCATACGCACAAAGTGCTGAAAACCAGGAAAACTGCTGCTGCAAGTTGAGAAACCTTAGTCTTTGACATTGTGCCACCCTTCCTGGTTACAATAGATGACAGAAAGAAATTCAGCAGAGATTATCCCAAAGAATGATGAAACCTGAATGAAATGAGCACTTTTAACAAATGAAGATTTTTTTACCATGTTACCTGTGCAGGACTAAATAACTACTGGTGCATACTGGTGCAAACTCACAACCACATTTGGTACTGATCAAAGTAGTGAAAAAGCAGGAGCAGGGCAGGTACCATCCCCAGTACCTCCAAACACCAGCCACTGCACTGATGTGGCTCCCCCAGTCTCCTCAGCCTTGGCACTGGGGCAGCTCTTAACTGCCTCCTTAGGTGGTATGAGGGAAAGAAAACAGTTTCAGCCCTGCATAGGACACTTAACTTTTCCTGCTTCAGGCAGGACTTAGTGGTTGCTCCAACAATGTGAAAGCACAAGGAACATTCATGGTGAGCAGCATGAAGTCTCAGTCAGATTTCCTATTTGTTTGGTGTGAGCTCTGTACAACACTTGACGAAGCTGGCTGGGATAGAAAAGAGCTCCTGGGAGTCCGTCAGTCAGACACAGTCATTTAGATTCTCTCTTCAAAATGAGCATCCTGAATTCTTTGGGTACATCTGACAAAAAAAAATAGAGGTGGAGCTCCTCACTACGTAAGAGACCCCTCAAAAACCAAGTAAGCATTTACAAAGCATGCCAGAAATACTACTGGCCTCCCAGCTGATTATAAGATGCACGGCTGATTTCTGCCACACATTTAGATCTCAATGCAGAAATTTTTTTTTTTTTTTTAAAAAACTCACTTAAAGTTTTCAGCTATTTTTCAACTAACCACAAGATAAAATTACTAGCTGTCAACCCTAAAATGCTTGGTAGATAGGTCTTGCAACTGTAAGTTGGGAATAGGACCTACAGCATGGGTTAGGGCAACTTCACCTTCCAGACTCACAGGAATTCCTCTAAGGACATATATGTCCCATAAGGAAAAGAAGAGCCCATGTTAATGGAAACTACTGCCTATCCACGAACCTCCACAATAACATCCACACTATAGACACTTAAATGAGCAAAGGATGGAACCATATTTGATGTCATGGAGCTCCCGTAGAAACAGAAACAGCTGCATGACACAATTTTGCGAGTACTCCCATTGAGAAGTGCTGAGCTTCATGTAAAAGCAGATTCCTGAAAGTGACCACATTACTACCAGCCTTTTAAGATTTCAGCAGTTAATGGTCAATTGGTCACATACCTGACATGACATTCTAGAGTACTTTTAATACCATTTGTAGCTTTGTCTTATAACCAAGGACACTTGCACTGTTTTTCAAAACGGAACAAAATCAGAGGTGTCCAATTTATTTCTTCAAGACTATGAACTCACGCAAACAAAGGACAGTTTCGGAAGTTACTTTTATGCATTCGTCTGCCGTTAAGCACTCCACGTACAGCCCACTCACTTCAGTATTTAGAGTTTCGAAATGAAAAGCAGTATGGCTTCATTACTAATGAAGCCAAGTTGTTAAGTTGCCATTGTGTAATACCATAGGATATGGATTTGTTTGTTAATTGTAAAGAATATGGAAATACGAAGACTAGGAAAACAAACAAATGCATTTAACCTTTCAACGTGACCCTCTAGGAATCCAATCCAAATACTGACTTTTTACCACATATCGGATTAAAGTAGTGGAGTTTTGCCACTCATTCAATCCACATAATTCACCTAAAATGATACTGCTCAACAGGAATACATTTCTATTCTAATGATGAAAAAACCTTAATTACAAATGCAACTAAAGCATGCTACCTCCATAAATCCATTACTCCAAGAGAGGCATGCTGATTATTTTTTAAATCCTTAATTTGTCATTTAGACCTACTGTTATCTCATTTGTAAAGAATTCAAAACACATCTGCAAAAAACTAGATTTCTAAAACATTAACAGTGTTTATAAATCTCTCACTTATTTCTCTACAATTTGACAGGACTGATTTCATGCTACATACTTTAACTCAATCAATCTCTGACTTTGGAAGTTTTCATTTAAATTCTCCATCCCACAAATTCTGTTAAAGAAAGAACATCACAACCTAAAGGTTTTGTTTAATCTAAAAACACAGCTAACAAGCTTTCCTACTTCGTATTACAGGAATTTGAATCAATAATGAAAACCGCAGCTTTCACTCATATGCCAAGGAAGCCTTCTTTCAAAGCTCTCTCTTCCTCTTACTTTTCAGTTTTATAAAAGGCACCAGCACTAATTTACATTATTGTCACACCAGTCATTCAACATCCTCATTAGAATTTTATCTGAAATGAGACCTGCAGGGCCCTGAGAGAAGTTATAGTGCCAAAATAATAATGATGCAATGACAAGAACTGGTCGACAGTGGCTCAATTCCATCCACTGCTATTATAGATACAAATGTTGCTAAGCTGCTTTTTAATGACTTTTACATTACCACAGGTGCCTAAAATAAACAAACCAACCAACCAAACCCCAACACACGAGGAAAGACAGAGATACGTTATCACAGTAGAAATCACTGCAGGAATCTTCTGTCCCCAGCACAAGCAGGATCACCTAGAGCTGATTGCCCAAGACCACGTCCAGACACCTTTGAGTATCTCCAAAGATGGAGATTCCACAACCCCTCTGGGCAGCCCGTGCCAGAGCTCAGTTACCCTCACAGTAATAAAAAAAAAGCATTTCCTGATGTTCAGACAGAGCCTCCTGTGCTTCGGTAAACAAACAAACAAATCTATGTCTAATATAAAAATGACAAAAATAGCATGAAAAAAGCCCATACACATTCCCTTTAGAAAACAGAAGAATATCAAGTGCCCAGAAAAAACAACTGGAGAATACTGGTATTTTTACTTATTTAAAAATACATTAAATCTGTTAGGTAAAAAAACACCGAAATACCTGTCCACCAGCCTTTGGGAAACTGAAGAGATATTGCTCCTGTCTGACATAGGTATCACTGATTTTACTATCTCCTGATGAGATGCAAAACAAGAGAGATTTGAATGGATTTTTCCCAAGAAATATACACACAATATGGCTGATAAGAGCTATGTGTTCTCTTTTATAAGTCATGTTCTTTTCCGAGGCAGGTATCCTGGAGTCCTTTATGTTTATTAACCTAGACATTTATTTTGACCTTATGTACACATAAGCATTTATAGGAAGATATTAACTTTAAGATTCAAATACAAGAGCCAACTGCAATCTAAGATGAATAAAAATGTCACCCCAAAGTATTAACTAGAATGGACTTCATTGCATCTTTCTCAACCTTATGACCTTATGATATCTTTAGGGGGGCGGCCGGGGAAGAAGAAAAAGCTGAAGCGAACAAGTGAACCTTGGCAGTTCACTTACCGGCCCATCACCACATGGTTATTCAGATCAACCATGTTTAACCGCATGTCTATAATGGATCAGATGTCCCATCCACCTGAACTACTATGATTTTTCTGTTTCAGCTCTCCCTTTTCATACGCAGTTGCTCTGCTACAATCCAGCACATAAGAAATCTGTCACAAAGCTGAAACACGGCAAATTTAAAGTATTTGAATATTTATTTGATTAAAGTATAGAAGATTGTCCTTATTTGGTTAAAGTACAGAAGATTATCCAGGAGAAGAGAAAGGTAATTAACATCTAATTTCAAAGCTTTTCAAATAAGCCTCATCCCAACAACACTGTAAGAGTTCTACACTAAAGAAGTTTCTCATTTTCATTCAAAAAGGCACACCTGGTAGACCAACAGTAACCGTATGAGAGAGAAAACAGAAGACAAAGAGGCATTCAGATCAAGCAAAAAACACGTTCCCCACTCTTTCCACGTGTGCTTGCAGTCACATCACCAACTAAGTAACATCTGACTAAATGAGGTACGCTCACCCTAGCAGAGAGAGGTAATTTAACAGGTTAGACAGAGGAGAAAAGATATTTAAATTGCCTGGAAGTTGAGCTATAGAAACAACTAACAAAGCCTGTAGCATACAAACTTCTAGAGTGACTTCTCAAAAGGGTTTGCTGACACTGCTGGTGGCTGAACTTTCAAGTTTGAAAACAAAATCATTGTGCAGGTAATTCTACAACAGCAGAGCAAAATCTCCAGTGCAAGCCTACCATTTACAACAGGCCCGTCTTCCACCAAGCTATGGAGTCAAGCCCCCTGCACTGCCACAACACACACGCCGTCGGGATTTCTGCAAAAGATGTCACCTGCTTTGAGAGAATATCTGTTGTCTCTGGTCTTAAACACTTGTATTTCCATATACTTCGAGCATCCTTTTCCGCTAAGGCTTTTCACTGTGCTGCAGAAGAAACCATAAGCAACAGCAGGAAAATGAATTGACCAACAAAGATCCTTCAAGCATCTTGGTAATAGAAAAGGATATGGTTCATACATTAAAATTACCAAAAGTTGTTATCAATACAGAAACTCTCCATGATAAGAATAGCGCTGTCTAGCAATAAGTCTTGAAAAAGTAGGTAAACTAACATGGAATAAAAGTCAGTTTGAGGCTTATGTCAGAACCTAGCCTACTTAAAAAGCAATGACCCAGGAGGAACATTAAAAACAACAAACTCTTTGTCTTTCGAAGGATGACATTTCACAAAAGCCACCTCCAATCCCACCAGGAAGCACTACTTGAGGGGCCTGTGTGACAGACACCTTCCATACTAATGCCTCCCTACAGAAAAAGTGGGGACAGTTATACCCAAGAAGCACAGCTGTCCCACAAATTCAAGTCAGTAGCTCCCAGTGAATGCTTGGAAGGAGGAGGTTATAACGTTTTAAGATAAGCTGTCCCTCACCTCCTTCCGCCAAAATAACAGATGTATCTTGGAGCAGAGGCAGCTTCAGAAAAATACTCCAATTGCTGCCCCTGCTGCGGAGACGGGAATTTATGATGGGCTATGGGAAGCACCCCACTGGCCTCAACTCTGAAACACCGATGAGGGCTGCATTGTAAAGGACTTGCACACTGCGAGGGACCGCCAAGCATACCATAAAACAAGAACACCAAATTACAATCTTAATCTTGCTTCCAAGCCCTGTATTTTCAGCCCTCGGCATAGATTCCCCCTGCCCCCCCCCCCCCCCCGCAAGCATTAGGTGTCAAAAGGTTCATAGACTTGGCTTCCTCATTGATTCCTAGTTTAACTGATTCCTAAGGCTAATTAAGACATGGTCAAACTGTGTCCATGTCTCACCTAACACTGATGTTCAAGCAAGTTTCATGCAATCTGATTAAAATTGACTGAAAGTGTCTTACTTCAGTAATCACTTAGACAGAATGAATTTTACATTAGCAGGATCAAGCACGCGTCAGGCCTCAGTGGAAATGAAAAGGGCTTACAGTAATAGGATTTATAAATCCACCACATTAGGTTAATGGCTAAATGATTTACATGTAACTTTTCCCCCTCCTCCTCACCCTTCAACTCACACACACAAAAAAATGCTATATTTGGCACTCAACTATGAGTGTCAAGGCAAAAAAAAAGCAGTTCTTTTTAATTAGCTAGAAATTAAAAGCCACAAGTGATCCTTCATTAACTCTTTCATGGCAGAAATAATCAATTAGATTTTTATAAAGCCAGAATGCCTGAAGAATCTAATGACCCATTTCAAGCAACCACAACGAGCTATCCACATGTGCATAATGAAGCTCAAATGCTTTGAACCAATAAATATGCAACTGATAAAAGTGAGATCCCTATTCCTTTTAAAATTGTCAGTAATGGAATTCTTCATATGACTATTTTCAATTGCAGCGAAGACTTTAAAAGCCCTTGCTCCTTCTCAGCCAGCAATTCAATCCAACAGCTAGCAGCAGCTACTAATGATGCTGGAATATAGATGGCTTAAAGCCAATCCTCCTCCCTCTTTGCAAGTGCTGGAATGTCCTACGCCATGTGGTAAACCAGGTGCTTTGTTTTGTTCTTTTGGCAGCTGAAGCTTTCATTTTCTGGAAATTTGAAAACAAAGTCCTTCAGCTGAGCCCCTGCAGCAGCAGTCACATGCATCCGATCCATTTGCTGGATATAGGCATGGGAGAAGTTCATCCACAAGTCCTACCTGTCCCTCACCTCTCCTGAAAGCTAATGCCAGGTCAGGTTGGAAAAGCGAAAGTTCAAGTTAAAAGCATGCCACCTTTATATTCAGCAAAATTAATTAAAAATTGTCAGATAACAAGGTCAACATTTCTCAATGATACAGTGTTTTGCATTTTCAGGTCACTGTACAGACATTAATAAATGAATCCAACACCAAGATTAAGGTTAACTGCCAGCACCATTCGTTTAAAAATAACTCAGCAAGCATCTAACCGTTGTCACCAGGCACAATTACATTATCACCACCTCAGTTTCTTTTCATGGCATTAGGAGGCCGGCCAGCCAGGCAAGCAGCAGCTTCCCCCCTCCCCGCTCCCCCTTTACAGCTCAGACCAGGAACACAGTGTCCTGATGCATCCAAGGCTACCAAAAAGGCAGGGTTTACAGACATCAGTCTGCTTCTCTCAGGAAATTACTGCAATTTATTTTTGTTCCAAACAAGGTCTATGTCAGATGAAAGCACCTCAGAAGGAAGCTGCTTGTCTTCCAGCCCCGCTCCAGTGGCCCAACAATAGCAGCAGCAGAGCCCAACCCTGGTCCACCTCTCTCTCTCCCCCAGTCCTCTCCTCTCCCCCAGCCGCCGCGGTATCGGGTTCACATTCTTTCCCCACAAACACTTGTCCGGCGTCACACAAAAGAGTGACCAACAAACCTGATACAGGGCCGTTAAATTCAGACAGCAAGGCACCACACAATGACCTTTAGAAGAACGATATTAACAGGTGGCTGGTGTCTAATACAAATAATTATATTACACTTGAGCAGCACGGACCAAAGTGGAAACACATTGTCTTGTCATCAGCAATTGAGTAAGCCGAAGTATCGTTACCAGAACACACTTTTAACACTCCTCTTTTACCTCCCAAACCACAGAAAACACCTCCTGTCACCAGCCGATGAGCTCCCAACTCTACCAAAAGGCATTTCATTTGAAAACTTAACCAGGGTATCTGACATTTCCATCTCTAAGCAAAAAGCACCCTTTGGAGATCACACAGGAATCCTTCACAATTAGATTCAAGTGTTGCTTATTAATTTACCCTGTCTTTCCTCTTGGAAGTGGTCCACTGAAAATACATCCCTACTTCAACTAAAAAGAAAGAAGCCGGTAACATAGCTGCTTCTCAGCAAAGTTCTTCAAAACCTGGAAGAGAAACTACGCTGTGAGCGATCAAATTAATTGCCCCTGTTCACTAATTAGTTTTTCCAACATCAATCATCTCAAGTTAGCAACAGTTTTCATCAACCTTTAACCCTGAAACGAGTCACTGTTTTGACAGGATAGACAGCTGCGCCAAACGGCTGCAACGTTTTGGGACAGAAGGCAATGTTCGACCATGTCCACAGCCGAACTCCACCTCGCTGGGGCGCACAGGGGACCCACGGTGACACCCCCCCAGCCCTTGCAAGGCTCACACAGCCCAGGCACATGCCACCGGCAAGCCAGGCCGCGCCATGCAGGGCCAAGCAGCAGATCGCTTTCCTGTCAGCTGCGACACGGACGACACTTAAGCTGCTTAAAGGCTTCTCATTCTTCGCTTTAGAAAGGGGAGGGCAGGTTCAAGGACACTCCAGCCCATCTAGCGTTATAGCAGGGAGAAAGCTAGGAAATGACACCTCAGAACAACAGGGTAAGCGGTCTCATACAGCTCAAATGTCCACACACAGACAGATGGTCGAAGTACTTGGTAAAACAACAAAAAACCCACCTAGAGAGAAATACATTGCAGAAAGACACTGCTTAATCTTCCACGTAGCGGTGGAAGTCATCTCAGCCTTCTGCTCCTACAGCACCAGTGGCGTGTTCATTAGTTCAATAGGGAGCTACCAGAGAATTGGCTCGAACTGCTGTGCAGGGAATGAATAAAAGGAGCTCCAGCCCAGGGTGTGCTGCTGGGTACAGCTCAGCAACTGCAAACCACCACACGCAGCCAGAACATCCGGATAGACCCAGAACATCATCCCTCCCCCTTCCTTGGTCCCAGGTGAAAAGCAGGTCCTTGCTCTCCGGGCAGCAAACTGCCCCTCCGTTTGGTTTAGGCAGAAAGCAAACCAGTGCCTGGCCAGCAACTCCCACTTGAAAGAAAAGTTGATTTGGAGCAGGCAGGCAGATGCTGCTGGCTGGCGCCTCCATCACCCTGGAGTTCATCAGCCACCTGGCATCCCCTCTTCACCTATCCCGGACGCTGAACACCTCACCTGAATTCAAAAAGATGCAAGAGTTGAATTTTACACAACAGGTTTGGGAATTTAATTCCAGGTTCCCACACTGATCTATAAGCAACATGGTATTCAACTAGGAAGGCCAAAAAACAAGAGCAGTGGTGATTACAGATTTGGGAAGTGACTGGAAACACAAAATGCAGATGCTTTGGCAGTGAAGACATCTAACATTTTGCAGGGGAGGGGAGTGAAGGAGAAAGAGCTATTCAAACAAATAAGAATTTTTAAGGAAGGCAAGTTAGCCAGAAACAAAATCCAGTTGTACAATATGCCTCCAGTATCCTTGTACACACGGAAGTACATAAGATGGCTCTAAACCCCCTTTCTCCACCACAAAAAACCCACACTCCTATGGAGTCAGTGACATTCTTCTCATCCTTTTTTTCTGCCCATTAAGGAGATAAACAAGGAAGTTTTGGCTTCCCTATATCTATTACACATTTTTCTTTCTATGTCTTCAGCTCTTCATTTATTTCTTTGCCTATTTATTTATATTCGTTTTCAGCATTCTGAATACTGGAAAGAACAGCAAAACCACAAAAGACCTACCTGAAAAAAATAGTGTCAAATAAGCAGCATCCGGAACATCATACACTACAGTGATATGGCTAAATTACCCTACAGCGATATGCTTATGCATATGAGTCAAAAAATCACCTCAAGAGTTAATGCTTGACTAAAGTATGTTAAGGTGAAAAAAAAGAAGGGAAGCAGAAGGAAGAAAAAAAAATAGACTTAGTAGAACTTTGTTCTAGATCTTGACTATGTGACACTTGGGCTAAGAGGGCCCTTTGTTTTCTTTTTTCCTGAACTGTGCTCAGGCATTCAGGCTCTCTGACACTTGAACAAGGAGGTGCAATCCACCCAGGCCACTCTTGGTTTTCAGTAGGTTAACAAAAATTACGCTGGAACGTGAAGCACATCTGCTGAGCATCTGAAAGACTACAGTTACTAGGAGTATAATAACTCGATCACACTCAGGCTCCATGAGGCCTCTCATGCTTGCGTGGTCAGGCCCGCCATGGAGAAACCAGGGTGGTCAGACTGAACATGCCAAAGAGAGACAGTCTCCTGGGTAAGCTTGACCTACTTCACAGGCAGAACTGCCTGCACACACACCATCTCCAGTGATTTCACAGTGTGCAGACTCCAGGGTTTTCCAGAGAAACTGCAAGCACAGGGTCCAGCATCTACTATTCTTTATGTGCTGCAAAATTTTTTGACATGCGATCACTAGTGATAGCGTAAGCAGTGATAAGTTCTGTCAGAAGTCCTAACTTCATTCATACTTCCCAGACCTTGCCATTTTCCTACTAGCTACTGCACAATCAGTTTTTGATGTGCAAAAATACTGTCCACAAAAGCCAATGAAGCATACATAGATCAGTAGGAACTATTTTCTGTTCCACATCTCTGCAAATTAAAATTGTCTGAGTTCAATAGTTATAAAAGCTGTTTTACATTAAGAAATATACTATTGCTCCTTGATGCTCTACTAATATCTACGCAAGTCACAAATTAATGTCAAAGCCTGTCTATGAGTTCAGTAGCAAGTGCTAGAAAGGTATCAAAACCTCAGCATCCTTCCACACAAGGAATATAACAAGTAAATACTCCTAAGAAGTACTTTTTAAGCAATGACTCAGAGTTGTGATAGTAAATAATATTGCATGAAGAAATGACATTTGATTCACATTTATTAATAGATTAGCAACAGCTATACTTAGCACACCCTTCAGAAGACCCCGAGCTCTGTAAGGAGATGAATATTCCCTTCAACTACAGACAAGAACAAAAACCTGAACAATACACCTTCCTCAACTCACCCACCTTCTTAGTACTCAGAGAGTGTTAAAAAAGAAGATTGTAACAAACTCCTTGGGACTCTTCCTCAGGCGCTGGTATAATGATGCACCGTTGCTCATCAAGAAATGTCTCTGGTCAACCACTACACCCAGAAGACACACCCTGCTACACCAGAGCGAGCACTGCCCACTGACTGCAGTGGGACAGCGTAGTCCTCAGCCACCAACGCCACAGGATCCCCTCCTTGCCATTCACCCCTCTTGACAAGGGCATACCTGCTATCCAGAACACCTTGGACCATTCCAATAGCAAAAGCTCTCCAGTCTCCAATGTATACCTCCAAAATATTCCCTAGCTTGTACAAGAAAACTTATCTAAACAGTCCAACATACCTTTTGGTCACAATCTCCTATTCCACCTCTGAGCCCAAAAAGTAGGTAAACTTGCAGTAAGCATTAAAAAAGTTAAAACCTACAGGGACTCCTAAATGTCCAGATATTTCTGTTTACTCCATTAGGTATTCTTCTGTTTAGAAAAGTTATTTAATCTCTTCAAAAATTCATTACATGAGGTACTACTACGCAGAAACCAGAAAATATGAAAGCATACAAAATTTCTTCATATATTTCAGAGGTGAAATACAATTCATGTAATACAGGTAATTTGTTTCCTCCTAAGAGTGAGTATGGTCTGAGGAGACAGACAAACTAATGATCAGAGCTATAAATAAATAATAACCAGCACATGTTTCAAGACTGAACTAAGACAAGTGAAGCACAACTTTCTCCTTGCACAACGCTTTACAGAGACGTTGGTTATCGTGAACAATTTCCTTAAAACAAGCTAAAGATACCAGATCGTGCACACCTGGGAAGGAATTACAGGAAACCTCTTATAAACACTGAGTACACAAAGAAAGAATCCCCCAAGCATTAAACAAGGTAACTGCTGAACAGCCCTATCTAAGGGATTATTGACTACCAATCTTTACGTTGTGCCTGGCGGGGAATACACAGTTCTTCTCTGGCTGATCACACATGACTTCTCAAACCATGCAGAATTACCTTTATCAAAGATATCAAATTCATTCAAATTCTATCTAGGTCACCTGTCACATGAATTGTAAGATCTCGGTGCGGCAGAAGACTGATTCCTTATTGACCTTCCTATCTAAGACACAGGCTGTAAAATTTTACTAAATAGTCTCTATTTCAAGCCTGTAACTCCAAGCTATCACACAAATGATGGGAAAATCGCCACTTCTATGCAACTCCTTTGCTGTAAAGTTAATGAACTGTAACACGGCTCATTAAGGAAGGTTGGCAACTGCAGCGACTGAATCTGCACCAGCAAAGAGAAGAAAGCGATCACAGAAGAGGACCTGTAAGCCAGTAAGGAGGAAAGAGGAGGAAGACGTGAATTACAGATGCGAAGCCAAATCACATGCATTTGGGACATGGGACATTTAAAGAATTTTCATTCTCGGCTCCTCTTACTGGGGATAGTCTTTGCCACAGCAGGAAACCCAGACAACACAACTGCTCTGAGACTTTATGGAGCAAAACTGAAGCAGATTGCGGCCTACTGCATGGCGAAAAGGTCTACTAACAAATCCAGGACTGAGTCATCAAGCCCCTAAAAACACATATCATACAATCCTATTCAGAAAGATATATGGCTCCTTTTTAAATAAGGTGAAGTTGGGTTTTTTTTGTTTGGGGTTTTTTTTAACTTCACTAGCCATGATGAACAATTTGAGATAGATACTTCTCATTTCAGGGTGCCTATAACTATTGCCTTAAAATAATTAAAGTTTCAAAGGGAACTCCTGGGGGAAAATGTATTTTGTTGGCTCGGAGGAGTATTGTCACAACGGCTGCTCGATTATTCCCTTGAGGTAGACAGGCTAAGTAGGAGGCTTTATCACTGTTCAAGCAGACGGGTTATCAGACACGCGACACCAACAATTTTAATAGAGTTAACAAACGCAGCAACTTGGTTTCAAGGCTGAAATATCTAAATAAATCCACTGCTGACGAGTCCTCTACATTACCAAACAGACACACTTGATAGATGCCATTAGAAGCATCACATCTACAATGCAATGATTTAACAAAGTATTCTTACTTTTCCTTTCTCACTGAAAAGTGTAAAACAACTGAAACAGGCACTTAGGTTCCTCTATATCTTCACAGGCTGCACATAAATTAAATACAGTGTCCTGTACTTCCACATTTGTAACTCCTCAACTGAAGAGTAATCCTTATGAGAAAGTCATGAGGCTATTTTTTTCTGCACTCCTCATTGTTTTGATTCTGGGCAACTACAGTCTTTTACAGGAGAGAATTAAATGTCATAAATGCAAACACTGAAGATTAGAATAACAAAAAAATAATCCCTGAACAGCAGGCTTAATATCTTAGCTTAAAATACCCAAAGTTAGGCCTTGTCTTCAGAATTATTCCTATAAAGTAGACCCACTGCATGCGCATCAGTGTTTAAGGTCTTTATAATGTCTCCACATACTCGAGATTCTAACATGTAAACTGATACTACTCAAAAAAGGGCAAAGTTACTACAGCTACAAAGAACCATCCACTGTAAAATTCCACAGAAGCTTCTAATAAAACATATTAAGCAAGCTACCATGCAAAGTAGTTACCTACCCCTTTCACCTGAAACACAGCGTTATGTCTGTCCACAAAGTACACTACCGAATCCATTAAAACTTCTTCTCAATCTCCGCTTTAAGAATATAAGTGACAGAAAGAGAAAATTAAGATCTAGTGGTTAGGCTTTTTTTCAGTCCTGGAAACAGGAGGTTCCTGGGATGGAATAAACACCTGACCTGCTGTGTGCAGTTCCTGAAAGATGGTCCTAAATAAAGATTTGTATGAGGGCTGTAATGACAGAGTTACAATACTCTCAGAACTCAGATCAAGGCACTTAAAAATCTGGAGATTCAGCACCTGAACCTTCTCCTGAGGGCATTTTGGAGACTGACCAACAAGAGGTGCATGTTGGCACTGCTCAGTCATACTGCTAATTTTCCCTTTTCCAGTCATGGAAGTCATCTTCACCCATAATTAATTTCTGATATAAGCCCTAACATTAAATATGAGCTTAGGCATTAAATATGTATTACTTAATAATGCCTTATGCTTACTAAATAATATTAATCTGTAAACTCATTATTTTTCCTATCAGACACTTGTAGGTTGATATAAGCCACATTACAGCACATCAAAATAACATAGCAACAAAGTAACTACTTAAGGGTTAAATTCCTACGGAGTCTAACAATTCCCATCACTCCAAACTTGCCATTTTAACCAAATCACAATTCCTGTTCAAAAAAGAAGTTTAATAAGTATGTATGCTACGTATTTAGTCTATTCCAGGAAAATGAGAGATGCCCTTCACTCTAGCAGCAACTGGTTTATACTGTCCAGCTATGCACACAAAGGCATTCTGTGTTTGCTTTGATGGCTTGCACATGCCAGGGGTTGATGTCATTGATAGATGATGGCTATTGACACTGGCACCGTTCTCACACAAAAACTTTATTACCCTAACAGAAGCTCTGAAAGTGTTCTATCCCACCTTCAGAAATTCTGCCCCATCTGCTTCTGGGTGACGTCTGTAGACCACCTTCCCTTGCCCACCGTGCTAGCATACGTGGGCACTCCAACTCCGCGGGAAGGGTCTGGCCACATCTGTCTTGCGAGCAAGGCTACTGTGCATGAGATTATTATTCTGGCCTTGTTAACTTGCAGCAATATTCGAGAATGAAATCACCTAATAAGCCAAGTTACCTGGTAATATAGCACATTATAAGAGCAATGATTGCATATAAACTTTGAACCCCCTTTAGTGCCAATTAATTTCAAGAGCATTAGCACCAACAGTAAATGAATACGAAGCAGTTTAACTAATTAAAGCTTACTACGTAATAGGCTTGTAGCTTGAATTATCATTTTTCACGTGAGTCATCTGAAACAGCAATGATACGTACCAGCTGGAAAACATCTAGAGCAAGGCCCGCCTAGTCTCACAGCAACAGGTAAATGGAGCAGTTTTTGAAACTGTCATGCACTTTCCTAGGAAAACTGCTAACTAAGCCTTATCAACAAACAGCAGATGGCAACAAATGTGCCAAGAGACATTTCATCCTCCGGGAAGAGTTCGACACGAGGCATCAGCAAAAAAGGAGCAGAGTTGGAAGCGCGACTTCCACAGAACTTACCCAGCTGCTCTCTTCTATGGAAAAAAAAAAAAGGAAGAAAAAAAACATCACCCAAACACAAAACCAAAACCCAAACCTAGTTAAGGAGTGGTTCTCACCCTAACGTCCATGGACTTTGGGTGTGGCTCGTCTACACTTCTTTCCCAGGAAGTCTAGTACCAGGTGCAGCAGAGCAAGGCAGCTGAAGAGCTTTCCCCTACAAGACACTTCCTTTTCAGCTCTCAGTAAAAAGGAATTTGTTTAAATCCAGACACTGACTCTCAAACTCAATTTAGAGAACTAAATGCTAAGGTAAAAGTCATTTTCCTGCGTCTTCTACAGGTTTTAATTTCAAGGTTCTGCAGTTATCAGAGTATTTTTGGACAACAAATCTCCTCTTGAACTACGATTGAGCAATTCCACCCTTCCTTTTGTCCCACCCCCATTCACACCCCAAGTAAGCGCACACCAAAAAGGATGATTCAAGTACTTGTTTGAGAAGAAACATGGAAAACAGGAAAGAGGAAAACAGAACTAAAATAATAAAAAGGAAATCAATTACTTGCTCTCTAGGAAAATCTATCTGCAGTTCATGCTACTCTTTTTTCCAAACACTTTAGTACAGCTGACTTAACATTTAAGCACCTCTGCCCACTGCATTTAAAAAGCAGTTAAAAGCAAAAGCACGCAGAGGAGTTCTTTCACTACGGGTATGCATATTGGCTCAAGTTTCCCAAGCCCCATCTTCCCCAGCGTTCACAGCAACAGCTCAGAACCTCAGAGAGCACCAAGTCCTCCTTCTGTGGAACAAGTACAAGTCACTGGTGCCTTTATGGTGGATACCTGTAGACCTCAGCCAACTATTGGCCATGACACAAATACCGAAAATTAAAGACAAAACCCAGCATCTCCATGTTACGCTTGTTTGGTTTTAACTGAAGATAAGCTTATCAGACCATAAAAATCCAAACACCATTAACAATGCCTGCTTCCCACACTGTTCGAAGAGCTTAAACGGTGAAAGAAGCACATTACACAGAACTGCAAAAGAACCTTACTATCAAGAGCATATCGCAAGCCTGATGTTCTGCGTTCAACACAAACTGTCAATAAACTATTAACCCCAGTTCCTCTCCGAGAGAGGGGCAGACAGACAGTCACAAAACAGGCTTTCCTTGAGTTAAGATAGAAAAGGCCAGGGACAAATACTAAGTCAGTACTGATACTTGATAATTGTGATAATCTACTACCACGCATGCCTTACGTTCTCTTCGAAGCAAAAAGGAGTTGCTTGGCTTAGCAGGGAGGCTCTCCCCTATTATGCAGACCAGCTGAGCCAAAAGCTATGCAGTACTGTATGGAATAACAGAAGGATCATTTCTGGAATAGTCAAATAAATGCCACTTCGTACTGCTTCACCTTTTGCCATTTTAAGAGAGGAGAGGAAAAAAAAAAAAAAAAGTGAAGCAACAGCTATGTGGGGAAGGACATAAATTACTTCAAATAAGCTAATAAATATCAGACAACAAACATTTATTCCTACAGTGAAAATTAATGAAAAGGAAACTGGGACAGCTGCAGAGTCCAAAATTGGCACTGATTTTCAGAGAAGGAACAGGATCCCTGAAACTATTACTAGATGGCTCAGGAATCCCTGGCAAAAAATCAAACAGTTTCTTAAAAAAATTGCTATAATTTAACACAGTATTAATGACAGAGCAAAGTGACACAAGCTTACACTCCAGGCTGAAAACTGAGACACACAAACAAAAGCCACAATTTATTAATCTTCCTTTGGTCAGCATGTCAGAAGCCCATGTTTCTGAAAAAAAAAAAACCAACCCAGAAAAACTAGATTACTTGCTCATACATGAAAGATGAGAAACTTTCATAATTATTTTCTTTACGTATTTGAGGAATCAAATCAAAGTTCAAGATCCATCATCAAAGTATCAGAAAGCAAAAGGTCTGTACACTAAATGGGGGGAAGGGAGAGCTGTTTTTATTTGAATGGAAGAAAAAAAGTCACAGTTGTTATGTGGTTATAAAATAAGCCAAGACAGAATCTTCCACAGAATCCTAAGAGCAATTAAATTCATTAAGAAAGCCATTAGATCCCTATAAAGTACAAGTATCTCCTAGCCCCAGGAGGAACTACTTCCCTTATGAAATTACTTGGAAGAAGTGAAAGGAAAGCATCTGCCTCCCTCCCCATCAAGCATAAATTCAAAATATTTTAAGACCAGCTCTTTGGCTGGTCTTAGAGAAATGCAGAAATTGAAGCCTACTGCAAAAAATTAACAAGGAACATTGGCCCAACTTACCAAAGAGCATGCAAATTCAGAGGAAAATTTCCTGTGTGCCAGCTTTCCCTCAATTTTTTAGAATCAGTGGGAAGTTTCCCACTGTAGGAGTATCACAGCTAATTCAATTTATACATATACATATGTCAGCATACTACACTTCTAAAAAGTGGCAGCTTTTATAATCTTCTACCCTTGATTCAGCAAGACATTTTTATTCCAGGATGAAGTGTTTCAGTTCCCTAAATTCAGCCCAATCTTGTTACAAGTCACAAGTATTGTTCTGTGATTTACATAAAAGCATTTCCACTGAACTAAGCAGCAACTGACAGATAGGGTAAATGGGCTCTCCAGATAACATTTAAATAGCTGTGCTAGTTACACCACACAGAGATAGGAACATGATCCCTTACTCAAATCCTCAGAGTAACCATCAAGAACATTAAAGAGAACAGGGAAGAAAAATTGGTGCGAGCTATGAGACAGCATGTAAAGGAATTTAAAAAAAAAAACCCACCCCAAACATTCTGAATAAATGAGCTAGTCTCAACTAATTAGACACCATAATGATCTTCTCACAACGTGTTAGAAGCAAATAGTAGTTAATAACTTCACAGATTTCCTTTAGTCCTTTCACCAGGAAGGAATGTCAGTTTCTAAATCATTACTGCTCTGTCATCCTGGACCACAGCCAAGAACATGGAACTTCAGGACACCTGTCAATTAACACACTCCTCCCAAAGGCAGGCTTGACTTCTGTCTTCAAATCTATTGAAAGCTAGTGATCATAAAAAGCAATAAGATCAAAAATCATGGCAAAATTAAAACTAGAAGTGGCTTCTTGAAAGACAGCAGTCTTTAACGTGCACGCATGCACAAACACACACAAAAAATAACATGAAGAGTTGTGTCTCTGCTAAACTAAGTCCATACTTTGGAAGATGAACAACATGATGTAAGAGACTTTTTTCCATCTCTAGCATGTGTGGTATACAGTAGCACATGCCAAAATGACGGGCCACCTGACGGACAATTGTATATAAGAGTCAGATCTAAAGCTTTTCTCTAATCAAAGCTTCTGCAGGGGTTCGCAGTCTAAGTACAGGCTTCTCGTTGATTTTTCATTAGCTCTGGGATGACTACTTTTAACTCAAAGTTGAAAAATACGAAGTCATGCATACAAAAACCAACAGGTATGGTACGTATTAAAATACCAAGGCAGAAGAGCTACTACGATTTAAAGAAACCAACAGATTTCCTAGCAAATACAAAAATGAGATTTGCGTTAAGTTCGAAGACACTGAAGATGCTGAGTTCTGAGGGAGATGGGGAAAAGGAAGAAGAGAAATGAAGGAGGCCACATGAAAAGCAAAACATCAGCTGTCATTGACTTACAGCTGGGTTGTTAAAAAAATCAAAGGCTGCAGCCAAGGAAGTTCTAGATGTACCAAGTAAAACTCCAACAGGGGGAAAACTAACAGGAAGGCTGCAGTACACTTGAGCACAAGGCTGAGTTGTCCCTGTGGTTTTGTGGCAGTCTTTCATGTGCCAATTCCAAATTAACAGTACAAAGCCTGCATCAGGTTGATATTCCAAGTCAAATTAAAAGCATCAAGGAAGAATGAAGTTAACACCAAAAACATCATTTGCACTGAAGTCCGAGAAAATGGAAAATAAATTATTACTGTGCCAGCTGTGGCATCGCCTTACAGAATGAAGCCACACGCAGAACAATTCGGAACGCTAAACTCAAGGGCAAACAGCCCATGTATAAAGTGATTACTTCACCATAATTATCCTTCTCCCTGGCAACTGTTCTGCAGATCCACTTTCCTTGGATAAAGAAAAGCACTTCTACCTCAAAGTCTTCTATATCTCAATGACAGAAATCCTTTCACCCAGGCATTTCAGGAAACACGACCCTGAACTTAATCAAAACAGATTAGTACACAGTCTTACTTTTCTGACAACTTTCAATAGTTTAAATTCACCACTTTGTGGTTTGTTTCATGAACAAGACAAGCAATTAGAAAGAAAGCATTAACTTAATAAGACAATCATCAATCCAAGATGAATCAGCCACGCAACTGCTTGGCTATGGCTGTGTGCTCCTACATCAGCAAGAACCAGGAATTATCTTTCATAAGGGCTATATATCAAAAAATGACCTTTTTTTCTTTCTTTTTTTTTTTTCTTTTCTTTAAACCTGGGCTTACCAACCATCATTATCCAAATTTTAAAAATTTCTCCGGTCTCATGTAATTACCAAGATTAGCACAAGCTCGCACAGAAATGACTGCCAGGGACTAATCCCTGCAGTAAGGTTCAAATGACATTCCGACATTCCCTGTTTTTGATGAACACTGCTTGATGAGTGCTGTATTTCAGTGCCACACGTGGGAACCACTTCCCACTCCCAAAACCCCAAGAACGTACTTCTTGCTCTTTTCAAAGTCTGTCATTTAGAACATACAAAACATAAAAGTCTAAATATGAAACATAAAGAGAACTGGATTTAGTTTTTTGTTGCTTGGGTTTTTTTTTTAAACTAAACCAGGTGTTGAAATAGGATTTTATGGAGCAACTGTCTCTAGTGGCTCAAATCAGCAAACGCAGAGAGTATCAAATTGTAAAGAGGATCTCAACATATATAATTTAATCCTACTCCCTGAAATCTTATCCAGTAAGTCTGATAAAGGGCATAGCTTGAAGCTAAAGACAACACTACCACCACCACCATCTCCTGCATTACCTTATGTATAACCAGTGGAAGGAAAGCAAAAAGAGAGAGCAAGTGTAGCTTTCACGTGCCTTTCACTTGTCATGCTCTAAAATTTGGGGAGGATTTATTGCATCAACCTTTGGCACTGCCCTCTTTCCACTACAAAGTCTGATCAAATCAGTTGAGGCTATATGCCTAACTTAGAGGTTTCCTTGCTTCTAACATTGCTTGTTTATGTTAAGAGATCCACATTGGGGTATGCCCCAGCTCGTTAAACTACATCTACTTCTCAAGAATCCTTGGTCCCAAGCAGAATTCTTGGTGTTGTCCACTAAGATCTCCTTTATCCTTACAAGGTACTGCACCTGCAGCAGTTGAGACAGTTCACCTTCCACAGATAAATAAAGGTCTTGAACAAACTGTTTCATCTGTCTCGTAAGTATATTTTGATGCTGAAAATAGCATAAGCCATTCCTGCATATCTTCTAAATTAAGCCAATGAATCCTGGCACAGGCCAAGTGAAAGAACATACATGTGAGAGATCACATGACCAGATCTATACAGAAAAATTTGCATCTGAAGTACTTAAAGACAATTTTTTTTTTTTTTTTTGGATTGGAAACCAAAACAGCCTGGTAAAATGTATATTACTGCTGAAAAAAAAATGGCTTGATCCTTCCAGTTTTCTTCACTTTAAATCACAAGTTGCTACTCTTGCATCTGACCCTGGCCATAAATCTGCGTGTGAATTAAAGGAACTTCTAAACTGATAGTCATGAAACAATTTTGGTTCCAAGGAATCTCTGGACATCTTTTAACCCAACCTCCTGGCCAAGACAGGGCTAGACCTGCCTGTTACAAGGCTGTACGTCTCTGGGCTTCTTCCTGATAACCTCCATCAGGTTGTTGAAGCCCACAATGAGTTTCACTGTTAAACTTTCCTATGCAGACTAAAAAAGCCCAGCTCTCAGCCTCTCCCTATATGTCAGAGCAGGATCATCACCACCCTTAAATCTTTACCTGAAAACAGCAGGTCTAGTAGGCTCAAATGAGTATTCATCCAAGAGGATAAAGAATACATCGTGTAATTATGGATGGAGCAAAAAGCTTCTAATGCAGCCCTTTGTGCAACAGTGAGCTTTTGCACAGTGGGCAACATTCCCGGGAAACAAATGAAACTTTTTGATGATGAGATCAAGGTGTCATATCTTTGAAGGACAGTATGAATATTTATTTAAGTCTCGTGGGAGACAGACACTTCAGTTAAATCGTTTTTCTATACTCTTAGGAATAGCGCTTGAAAAGGAAAATTATTTTTAACCCCTAATTTGAAGTCTCTTTTATTCTGAAAACTTTATCATCATCTAGGTATCCAAACCCATAGTTTCTAGAATAGGCGAACATCCAATTTAACATAAATGCGTGACGCAAATGAGTGAGGCAATAACATCCTGAAGGACAACTTCTGTTAAGTCTCGAAAACCAAAAAATTTTAATGCAAGCTACAAACGAACTAAGAAAACGTGTGCTACGAAGACTTGCAGCACTAACAAATGTACAGGCTGGAGAAAATAATAAGACAGCAGTTATATTTATATTCTTCCAACCTTAACAGTACTATCGAAAAACGTCTTGATTTGGAAACAGAATCTAAGCAGTTTCCAAACGGTGGTGTGATGTTGCAAAAGCTCCCACCTTCGTGATGAAGCTCCTGTGCTCCTATCTCTCCTTTTTATGATGCACATTTATGGCATTCTCTGAAGAAGTGAACCACAAAAGGATCTCTGTTTTGTGAATCTCATAATCCTTACAGTACTCTAGACAGGATTAAAGGATTTCTTCAGTTATTCTAGAGCCAAATCATGGCAAACCTTGGGGGCTGCAGGATTCAAGTGCATTCCCCAACACTGCACTGCAACCTCAAGAGTCTTTCCTGTTACCACTGGATGTGGAGAGGCTTTCCTACCTCTCCCGATCCTGCTGTACCACCCTTCTCCAGCCAACACATGCAGCTCCACAAGGGGACATGATGTTACATTTCAAATACAGAGAATTTTTGCCAGAGTCCATGCTCTTTAAGGTCTCTCAGGCTTTCAGATCTACCACAATTTTGGGTGAGGAATATCTTGTTGTCATGCAGTCAGCCAGGTCAGGATAAGACTCAAGCAAAAAATGTGTCTTTTGGCAACAGAGGAATAAAACACAAGATAGGAAACTGTGAGAGCAAACAACAGTGCAGAAGGAAAACAAACAAAACTTCCACGCGTTTGTCCTATTACCACTAACCCTCCAGTTTCACAGTCAGGTGTGAGCTGAAAAAAGGCTGGTGATACCCAACCCCTTGTACCTCAAACACTGGGGCTGACGCCACTTTCCAACCTCTTCCTTTCTGCCAGGTCTAAGAGTCTTCAGTGAATCACTCAGTCATCGATCCAACAGAAAACAATTTGGTTTTCCTCTAGAGTTACTTTTCGACTCAGATCACCAGGCTGATCCAACTCACCATGGGGCCATGCAATTGCTATAACCCATCCACAGAAATCAGTAGTCGGGAAGTGAGAGGCACGGCACCTCTCACAACAGCACGATCTTAAAATAAGCAGTCACAAAAAAGAAAGTCTTTCTAGGCATCTGACTTGCTGTACAATCTATCTGAATTTAATCAATCTTCTGAAACATTTCTCAGTGAATATCCATTAAATAAAACCTTTCTGTCCACTGAAAAAAAAACCCCACATCATGCAAAATGAAATAAAATATTTTTTTTCCCCCTCCAGACTAATTTCTTCCTCACCCAAAATATTCTGGCCATTCTTCTTAATTGAAATGTTTCATTTCCTCTCCTTGGAGATGCAAAATTCTTTATCAGACCAGATGTCATCTCATGCACTTGACTAACAATAATAATATTTCATTTCAACGAATGTTAAGATGTTTCATAATTTTTCTACTACTTGGTACTCAGTTTGCATTTTCAGACTGTAAGCAGCCTCTCCTTTGAAATGTCTATTCTAACTCGTTTGGGATATTAGCATGCAGAAAAACGTACATCGCTTTTTCACTAGCTCACAATTGCATACATAGTGATAAATTTAACAACGGTGACAACTGGTTTGACCCCAACAGTTTCCATTTAGCAACACTACAACAATTCAGCACTATTTCTTGTAAAATTTCAGTTTGCCATTTTTATATTTAAAAGCAATCAAGAAACTCTTTACCTAGCCTTTTGCCATCAAGTTCCACGTTTTCCAAAAATGTTATATTGATGTTGTATCCCTATCTAACTCTAGGCAGCATGCTTCTATGAGACTTCAGGAGGCTCCTTTCCCTCTTTCAGCAATCGCCTTTGTCCCATTCTACACCCTGGAAGAAGTCTTGACAATTGCCCCACTCATATGACAACTCTTGTAGGCTGTACAACCTATGCTTTAAGTGAAATTACAAGAAAAGGAGCTGATGATCAATTTCCCTGGATGAGCAAGGCTTTAAAAAATTATGCAAAAAAGAAATGCCTGAATATCTTTACAGAAGACAATTACAACAGATGGCCATTAATGTGTTTACCTACCCTTGCTTAATTTTGTTTTAAATGAACTCATCTTTCTCCACTTCATCTTTGTCCTCCCTCATCCATTCTTTTCCCAGACTGCAGCAATAACACGCTTTTACTCTTTCCTTTTGACTGCCAGAGCCTTAAACTAATTATTAATTGAGAATGTATCTAAAGGATCTGAATGAGAAAGTTGGAATTAACCCAACTGCCTCTTTCCCCCTTTTATTTTGCATAATGTAGCACTAGATCTACCTGTTCGTACTGCTGAAAACAGCAAATGTCCCATTTTCCTTTCAAAGGTAAGTTTTCTAGCTGCTTGGGAAAAAATATCCGACCACAAAAAAAAACACGGAGTAAAGCAAGTACCTGGAAAAGGTCTCAACTTTGAGTGACAGCTATTAGCTACCACGCTGCCTGCAGATAAAATCCTCTCAACAACTTCGCTGTCCTGTAGGAAAACCCTATAGCAGAGGGCATTCTGTGTTTGGGAAATTAGACAACTGACACTTCATCAAAAGACTTGTCCTTTCTAGGCATGACCTTACACTGCCTGCTGGTGCAGAGCTGGCTGGTTGTACAACACCGACTCATCTTGTTTCCAGTTGTTCAATTACATTAAAGGACAGCTAAAAATATATTAAATATTTTCCTATTACTTTTCCATGCAAGCAACTGCTGTAGTTACAAGAGCAATGTCCAGGCAAACGCTTAGCAACACAGAGGGGTGGGGGAGAAGGTCCAAGATTCCTTCTAACACATTCCAGATCAATAATGTAATGTTTGGATTACAAATGTAGATTTTAAAAATTTATTTATTGCAAGAACAAGAACTGACGCATTTCTAACGATCAAAACAGGAAAACATTTGTATTTTCAAAAAAGGTAAAACAGATCAGAGTGACAGTTTTAACTGCCTCCCACCTCAAATTTTCACCATTTTTTTCTTTCAAAACGCACCAAAACTTAAGCAGTCCACCTGTGATAGACAACACAATAAATTTCGACAAATTCACATGGATACACCTCGTCTTCCCTGCTAGAGATTACCCACAAATGAAAAAAATAAACAAGGGAGACCCGTTTGAAAATCCTGACAGTCACCGTTTAAAACACTTTGTGACAAAACCGAAAGTCTTAATTGATTAATGATCTCAAGGTCTCTATCGCCATCTAGTGAAAACTCACCACCATTACTACACTCTCCACATAAAATTACGCTTCACCCAATGGAATCATTGAGGCAGGCTAACTCCCTGCTGGAACCAGCCTAGGTATGGCCAGAGCTGTAGGGCTTTGCTACATTTCTGCTGCGTGTGTTAAGGTAAATAAAGGTCAAGCCCCAGCTCGTACCTCGCCGAGACTGACTGAAGAGCACCAAGCACTTGCAGATGATTCTCTGTTCTAGCTCTATAATCTGGCTTTACAAACCACATTTCCGCATGGTGTATTATGCTCTTGCCGTTAAAATGAAGGTGTCAGACACTAGTGTAGTTATAAACAAGGTTTTAAAAATGGCAATGCCTAACTCCAAGAAATTTTAGTCACTGTAAGCAACCCCACGGCACCTCCGCTACTTCTAGTGCGCTGGCATCACCAAACCACAAAGAGAAGTTACAGTCCAGGAGATACCTTGCAGAATTTGTCATCAGATGTGTGAAGTACCTGGTCTTCCAACAACCTCCAGTGGAAGGGTCGTCAGACACACAATTAGAAAGCAGCAATTTACACAAGTCATCAAAACTCACTTTCTCTCAGACACGTTAAAATTTAATGCTACAATGAGCTTCAAGAACTTCAACTTGAAATACATATTGCCCCTTTCAATTATGTCATGAAGGCTTACGATTCAATTGCGTTAGCGCAAATATTAAGTTCAGTTTTCATCCCACACGGTATTTTTTCTGCTTAGGTATCTACGAATCTACCTGCATTTACTCAGGTCCACCCCCAGAACAGTAAAAAAAAAAAAAAAGATAAAAAAAAGAAAAAGAGCACTAATTACTGATTGTCAGAAAAGGCCATTTAAATTTAGTCCAACAACATTTCTCATGCAGAGAACCCAAATCCTCTGATACTTAAAAGTTCACCTCCTTTATATCAGCATTCAGAGGAAATCTATGAATAGGAAGACTAATATGAAATTCTAAAGTAGTATTTTTCCAGATAAAGTATTTCAACTCTAAAAAAACCCAGAAAACTAAGGTGCCCTCTTGCATCATCTTTTACAGCAAAAACTACTATTCAAGAAATCAGGAACTAATAAAGCTGTACCTGTTTACTGACTATCTACCTCAAATACAAGTTTTCATAACAAATACAGTGTATTTCATCAGAATCTGCCGTAGTTATGCAGAAGTGCAAAACTACAGATCTTCCTGAAAAATTCTCATATTTTCAAAGGTTTGTTATCTCTACATGACCCAGAGCAATGAATACTAATTACTTCAAAGAACAGGGGAAAAAATATCCAGTTTCAGCTCTACACAAGGGCTGTACTGCATGGAAGAGACCTACCAAGACAGCAGTTCCTCACCGAGCTCAGCACTAGCACCGCCAGGTGCAGACCAGCTCCCACAGACCTGCACTGGCATCTCTCTACTGTGCTCCTCACATCCCTGTTTCATAGAGGAACTTAGAGATCTACACTGGGCACAAAACAGTTCCAGGCAACACTGTGCCATACTATTCAGTTCTTCTCCAAACTCAGAGCAGCTGCAAAACTGGAGATCCAATGTTTGCAAAGGCTTGGAAGAAGTAAACGCAGGTCTAACACCACTAGAATTCAAAGAAGCGAGAAATCCTTTCCAACCAAAAACCACCATGTAAAAGAAAATGTCTCGAAGTGTTCCCTAGCACATCCTGTACCACCTATTTAGGATTTTCCCAATCCACCATCACTTTGGAACATAATCCAGAAACACCAGAATTCATGCACCATTATCTCATAACTGGTAAGTCAGACAACTGAGAATCAATTCTCTGTGTGAACACAAAGCATTTCCCCCCTCCAAAGAGCTCAAATATCCATACAACATCCGGTTTGTGGCAGGTGCTCCATGACTAATGGAGCTCACTAGAAAGAAAAAAAAAAAAGTAAAATTCCTGACTTGTAAAATACTGCTAGAAAATATAAAGCTCCACTACCCAAGTACTTTTCATGCCACCCTTGTAGACAAATACATTCAAATCTTACAACAAAAGATATCCCTTCCTTAAAGGAAACACCAACTTTTGAATTTGCATGGATGCATAAGTGCATTAACAGTTATCAAACCTGGAAACTGTTTCTTAGTTACAGGTGCATAAGGTTAAACACACTGGCTACATCAACTGGGAGGACAGTAAATGTGGGGTTATATCTAGGGAACTGTTACGACGGGAAGATTTTTTAAGGTAGCACCAAAAAAATGCCCCTGTGCACATCAGCTGGGGGTTGGAAATGGACCTTCAGTGCATCGGGCAGTTCCTGGCAGGGAGAGCTGTGCCCTCGCGTCACAAGGAGCACGTTCCTCTGAACACAGATGGGAACTCATCCACCTCCCTGCTCAGCTACAAGGTTGACCAGCCGTCTGCCCCATCACATCTGTTCCCGGCACCTTTGCAGATTCCTGCCTGAAATGCTCTTCTACAAAGAACTAATACGAAGCATCATGGAAAAATGTGTTCCAAGGCACTATGTATCAGTGAGACGTTTTCAATCGTTAATGATTATTATTCTTCCCACTGGGACCAAACTGATGTGGTCTGCATTCGCATCATCACCAACAGCAAGAGTAGTTTTGCCTATAAAGATCAACTCTTAAGAAAAAACGTGGCCTCTTAAGGCTAAGGCCAAGCTTCATTTTAAGGAACAAACAAACAGTTTCTGAAAATAAAGCCCCCATACATAATCCACTGACATCATTCAATTAACTAGCCAACTTTAGGGTTTCAGGAACTCGACACACCAGAGCACAGGACAGACTGGTCAAACACAAACTCATCCAAAGTTGAAGCACGCCACTGAATCAAAGACTAACCCATCAAGCAGAGCTGCAATGTCATGGAAAATGTGAAACTAGCCTTGAATCTTTGAAACCATAATCTGGTCTACTGAATTAAGAAGTTTAATTCAAAACAAGGATTTAGCTAAAGCTTCAGCTTGTCATACTTTTTGAGACATTCATCTCATTCTTTTCTAGACATCGGTTTCATTTTTTAACCCACCTGTGTAAAAGAAAGGAAAGAACTACAGTTCTGAAACCAAAACCAGGTTCAAAACCAAGACCATTCTCCTATTCAATGAAAAAGCAGGTGGCTTAAATTCACCCTTTTTACACGTGTGTATAACCTGTTTAATGACTTACCTCTCTCCCTTTATGTGTCACCAAAGCAGCCAAAGGCTTGGCGTAGAATCTGCTGTAGGAAAATCCCAGGCAGCCATACATGCTGTTAGCAGTGAGTTTCAAAGCTTTCTGTCTGATATCATACTGAAAAGAAACATAACCCGCAAAAATGACACGACCACAGCCAACAGAGAACAGAACTTAATGTTCACAATTACAATCGCAGCTTCTTATACAGTCTGCAACAATGATGGGCTAAAACGTAAAGCACATTACAATCACTGCTCACTACTAATCATGCCTATTCTGCAAGGCTGATCAGGGCACTTACGGGAGTGAGAGGAAAATCAAAGGAGTTCTAGAAAACACACCTGTAAATAAAGGTCAGGATTTAAATCTGGTTGTTTCATTAACTGCTTAACTTGGCGCCTTCTCTCCACCAGTTTCCTGATTTCTTTAGGCAAAACTCCCATTTCCAGAGACGGGTCCGGAAGCTCTGGAATTTCTTCCTCTTCTCTGACCTGTCAAATGATCACCACTGCTTATCATTTTTTTGCTCGAAGATTACATTTTAAATGTGTTAAGTGAAAAGCTTGGGGGAAAAAAAACCCACAAAACCACGCAGTCTGTATCTACCCCTGCAGAGCACACAAAACACAGTTTAGAACAAGCAGCATGAAAGGCTTTTTATGGTATTTAACTGTATTACTAACTATATTACTTAGTCCCTGCTGGGGGACAGGAACTAAACTTGTCTCTGTCTGGGAGAAACCCAAGAAAGACATACACCAGCAGCAGGAGGATATTTTTTTATGTATGTGTATTATATATGTATAAAAATATTTTTTTAATATCTATTTACTTTATATATATATAAATGAATGCAGATAAATAAAGCACACACACTCTCACTCTAAGGTATGTAAAGACAGATATAGAGAAAAGCACACAGCCACAATTTTTTGCATGCTGAAAAGCTCCGTCCTTTTTATTATCGCGTAAGTATTTCTGGTGTCCAGAACTGTAAAATGGAGCACATGGTCTGTGGAACTGATCTTTTGCATTAAGATAACTGACAAAAGGGAAATTGACAGTAACAACAGAATGAAAACTCCACCCCAAGCAACTCTTGATTATAGCAGAACAACAACCTAACAGAAAGCATTCTTCTTGTTCGCATAATCGAAAAAATAGTTGCTCAGTGAGAACGGAAGGAAATTTCAAGTACATTGAAAGAGACAGAAATACACAAAGAAAGGCCAATGGAGACAGTATGAGGTTGGCAAGTTTAGCAAAGCAGCCCAAGAAGAACCATGATAAGAAATGACACTATGACAGAAATCAAAATGAGCTGCTTCAGGCTGAAGCCCACTTAAGAAGGCAGGGTAAATCCACAAAGTGTTTGGAGGAACTTACTGACGGAGTTCTACATGCTTTTTTACTTTTCTTTTTCTCCTCATTTCTGCTATGGCACTGATATTTTAGTTGTTAACTACTTTTGCACAACACACTAATTTCAATCTGTGAGCTGATATCAGTCAAAAATAAAAGCCTCAGGTTTAACTTTTAGACTTGAGCAGTTCACTGCTTCAGTTTACAGTACAGCTCTACCAACTGTGCCAGCACAGCTGAGGAAATGAGAATAAGCAGCCGTGGATAAGCCACTGCCAACACAGCTGCTGAGAAAGTAGTGCGTGGAGCTACACCTTCAGGAGTTTTTTCAGTTGTGTTTATTGCACTTTAACACCATATTAAACCGTGTGAGCTTCCGTGAAGCTGGTCCTGCAGATGACGTAGTCACAGTAGCACTCTCTGACACACAACCCCAAGACACACACATAGTTTTTCTGATGTCTAAAAAGGGCTGAGCTCACATTGCATTCTTTCCCCCAAGCAGAAGCACAAGACTCGCGTCTCTGTCATCCAGGTACTTTTGCGTAAATACTGTGGCAACTCTTTAACTTTAGGAAGCCTCTACCAAGTCAGGGTGAAATTGGCCAAGGGGCTCAGAAATTGCTTGGAGGACCCAGGACTGAAAGGGGACAACAGAGCCACACGAAAAGTCTTGTTTC
This sequence comes from Trogon surrucura, assembly GCA_020746105.1. Lineage (NCBI taxonomy): Eukaryota > Metazoa > Chordata > Aves > Trogoniformes > Trogonidae > Trogon > Trogon surrucura. Next base: position 89,798,233 of record CM036617.1, on the reverse strand, counting down.
ATGAGGATACCAAGATTTTATTCAGATGGGAGAGAACTTACCAAGATTCTGAAAGAGTATTACTGAAAGAAAGATGACAAACATAATAATATTCAACAAGTCCCAAACCCAAACTTACTATGAAGCATCTTTAAACAAGATTTCTTTCCTTTAAGTGTGCAGAGAGGAGGAAAAAAACAACATTAAACAGTGAATAGGAAGAGTTTCTTAAAAAGCTATTTCACAGAAAACACAGTTAAGGCAGTGACTTAAGTCAGAAGTTAAAGCACACAAACCTCTGCCCTTTTCTGTGCTTCTGACGACAGTCGCTGCACTGTGGTAAAGCAGATGTTAAACTCCTGGATAATTGATGGGTACAAGCTGTTGAAGTCGAGAAGTAAAATAAACTTGTCATAAAAACCTAAAACAGAGTTTAAAACAAAAATCATGATTACTCAAGCCTCCCGAAGGATTTAATCCAAGTCCCCCGTTAGTATTTAAGTGACAGTAATACATTGTACCACGCTTCCCTTCAAGTAGCTGCGGAGATGCCCCGCTGCCCGTTGCAGACAGCTGTCAGAAGTGGAACGATCCAACCCCATTAACTCACCAGAGTTGAACAGATAGCTTCTGTGTTACTATAGGACACTTGTACAGTTTTCCCCACATAGAGGAGAAACTGAAAGAAAACTTACGTGTCCATTAGAAAATTACACATAGATACACATCCCTAATTCCTCCAAGACCATAATCTTCTCGCAAGAAGCTAAGAAAAAAAAACCCTCTCATAATAACAAGTAATTCCACATTCAACAATGGGAATTTTCTTGAATGCAACACCCCCCTCCAAAACCACAACAACACAGACACAGAGGTGGCACACACTGGTATCTATCTGCATTAACATAACCTACCCATCACAAACTTCATAGAAGGAAGGTAATTGCCACATCTTACCGACTTTGGGATCCAAGACTAAGCCCCCAGCATATGCTGCTTTCTTTTTCCCTATCTTTGATTTATTCTGATCTTCAAAATCTTCATCTTCATCCACCTACATTTGGCATTTAAGAAAGTCATTATCTAGTCTCTAAGAAGTCTACACTGTTGGAGGAGTTATTTCTGGCAAATCAAATACAAAACTGGGAGCCAGTGCATAGAATTACTTGTAAAATACACGCAAAACATGGTGTTTTCATCATGATCCTTATCAAAGCTCTCTACATGTCAAAACAGCATTCGAACCAACTCCTATAGGAACAAACTGCTAACAAGAGATTACAAAGACTTTAAGGTATTGTCATCATTCAACACAGCACTAGTACACATTTTCTGGATGGCTGTAGAAGTCAACATTAGGAAAAAACCAACAACTCATGCCCCAGAAGTATTACTGCCCAAGCAAAATGTAGGGTTTGGAAATACAATGGCTGCGTTTTAATGAAACAAAAATATTATTACTGACCTAAAGAGTATTTTACTATTTGTTTTGCTGGAATAAGCATTTTTCTTCCAGCTGTCCAATGCTATTCTGAAACATTCACAATTCTAGAACAGCTTTAATACAACAATACAATCCACAACTTTTGCTTTGGAATATGCTGTTGAATTTACTTAAATCTAAAAAGTAAAACATAGTGAAACACAAATGCATTTTCAAATTCTAATCTGTTTACTAACAAACATATAGATCTTTCTATAAATATATTTACACTAGTATAATGCACAGGATTTTTTTTATATATTTTACCCACATTCTCAAATCACCCACCTTACGAATTATGTTTGAAATACTCTTCATCAGCAAAAGAATAATTATATGGCAAATGCACATCTATTAAAGCAACACAGACTATCTTCCTGTTTACTACTTCCCTACATGGCCATGTACTTGGCTTATTTCAATTTTAAAGTAAGAGAGCAACTGAATTTCCATAGATGTATGATACAACAGAAAAGATGTTACACTGTCCCTTTACATCATACATTTCCCATTATCAACTCAACAAAAAAAATTTAATTACGCATAAGCTGTAACATTAAGTTATATCTAAATCTGGTTGTTTGGGGCTTCCATGCTTTCACATCAAGGAGAAAAAAGTTTTGTTTTTTTTCTTTTGAATAGAAACTCTCGCAAAAAGAAAAACAGAACCCACCATCTTCTGCAGGGGCTTTTTAAACACTTGCTTGTCCGGCACTATGAAGTCTTTTTCATGAAATGCATGAAGCAGCAAGAACTCATTACGTTCAGATCGTCCACCCATCATTGTCCTTGACTGTAGAGAGGAGGAAAAAGACAAATTCTAAGCAGAGCTTAGAAGACACTGGTATACACAAAATAGACTAAGCAACATCCTACAACTATTTCTAAGTTTGCCTAACATTATTATTACTCTGTATCATCATCAAGCACAAAACTCAAATGTGCTATTTTATGGAGGTTTTACATTATTACTTGACTAGGTTGTCAACTCTCACATTTGTCACAGCACAAAATTCACAGCATCACATATTCTCAATTAGTTTTTAAATTAAAATGAGCAACTCAAACACAGAAAACATGGAACTGTTTTTGTGGGACAATGGGGAAGAAGTAATAAAAATGTACCATGACGTTCCCAGAGATATTTGTTATTTGAAGGGCCAGCGGCAGAACATTCAGTTCACACATGATCTGGAGAATGAACTTGGAATCTGTCCAGGTGTTTTCCAGCATGAACATTAAGCGAGAAGAATCACTAGGAAAAGAAGGGGGATGGCCTAGTAAAATAAAATCATTCTCCTTTGTACTCTGTAGTAATTTAGACCTATGTGCTGTACGGAACACATGGTATTTGTAGTATACATACTGAATTAAGTAGCAAGTTTTCTTAATTTAAAAAAAAAAACCCAAACCAAATCCAACACTCAAGCTTGCATATCCTATTAGCATATCTAAACCAATGCTCTCACAACTCAATTTGCTTCACACATAGTAAGGCATCACCCACGAGCAGCTTAAAATATTATAAAATACTGTTAAGATAATATTTTACTTTTCAAATACCAGTATGCTAGGTCAGCACATCCATCACAAAATAAATAAGCAAGCGTGAAATTGTATAGTGGGAAACCAGCTCCTCTACTTTCCAGTGAACGATTAAAAACATGAATCAGCACATACCTGTACATATTTTGAACTTCCTCTGGTAGAATCGTTACCCTCTCCGTTTTCAAAATCTGATGGACCAGTTCAGACAAATGGTAACTTTTACAACGAATTAACTCTTTAGCAGAAATTTCTACATCACAGATCATTCGACCGCAGGCAGCATTCCTTTCAGCAAATCCACCTCGACCCTTAACCATAACCGCAAATGGAGAGAAAAGACCCAAACAAAATGATACATACAAACATTAACAAAGAACATCTATCCAAAATCCAGGTCACTAAATACCCTAATACTCTAAGTACCACTAATATTCAAGCTAACTATGCCCTAAAGGACTCCATGGAATTGTTTAATACACGTGGATATTAAGAAGTAAATACTTAACACTCATTACTAGTTAGATCTTAGTTCTTAAACTGTCAAGCCTTTTTTTTTTCTTTAAAAAATATAATAGTCCCAACAAGAACATGAGTGTGGATTTTGTCTTTCTTCTGAGCATCTTGTTTGTGCTAACAGCAAGACAAAAAAGTCACAGAACAAACCCCACATAATACTCATCTTGGCCTCAAGGAAGGACAGGAAAAGGCAAGGACAAGGCCACGTTCAGCACTTCAAGCCTCACACATTGTCCTCTGAACAAATAAGTACCAAGAACTCCAGAATTATTAACTTAGCTGCTCTCTATGGGATGATTCACCAGTCAATCCAAATTACATTTTCTCATTTTACAGTTAGAGCAGACAAAGACTGTTACAGTAAAGACTATTGCAATTAATCTGTCATTATCATCATCTAGTTGAGATACGTAAACTAAATGAGCCTAACTTGAAAATTAGTTTAGCTTATTACGGTAATACAAGTCATATAAACACCCATCATTTCTGATCTGGTACCCATGAAATTCAGCATGACCAACAGTCAAAATACATCAGTGTCACATTTAAAATTCCTCAGCAAAATTAATTCATTTTTAATCACATGCAACATAAAGGGGCTTAAAAGACTTGAGCAATCTTATTACCCCAAGCTTTGGCATATTGGACCTCCTCAGTCGACCTATCTTGGACCAGTGAGGGACTTTGCACACATTAATTCTTTGAAGCAGCACTTCCAGATCAAATCCATAAATATTATGACCCTTGCAGCAGAAAAAATAACAAAAAAAGGTTACAACTAATGCAAATTGAAAGACTTACTTTCACACACTCAGTATTCCTTTGCCCTTTATGGTTTTTTTCCAACTAATTGATGGCATTATCTCTCTCATAGAAAGCACTTTCTAAGAGAACGTTCATCAACAGTACTCATTAGGCTTAACACTAACAATGCTGCTCAGCAGAGGACCAGTTCTGCAGCTGCCTCATAGGACACACAACTCAGCTTTATGCTTTGATACCAGAGATCAGGACTTAAAGCTTTCTAGGAGAAAAACAACAACATTCTTTATATGGCCAACAAACTTAGCTATGAGTAATACCTTCTCTCCCTACGCGCATAAATATTGACATTAAAATAATGTATTTTTTTTCCTTTGATACTATTACAGGCCCAGCTGTTACATCTGAGCAGGAATACCTTGCAATCTTTACATACCAAAGGACTCCAGCACTACTTGCAAAGTTTAAGCAATGCTAGGGACATGATACCAGTCTGTACCCTCAGCTGAAAGCAAAATGCTGCCCTGATGAACATGAGTCTATGTGGACCAGTCAGTCACGAGGAACTGCAGGTTCACCGCATCAGATACATCAGTGCAGTGCAATGCTGAGCTACAGAAGAAGCTTCTGAAAAGAACGGCATCAGCTGCAGCATTACAGCCATAGTAGACAGGTCTCTCCTACATCCATATAGCTCAGTTTTCAACAATGCTAATAATTAAACCAGGCACAAATTAAACTGCACTGACATGGCTCTGCTCTTCTAAGGATCAGAGCTCTCACATCCCTGCTACTGGCATCTTCAGTTTAAGAGCACTGGCTGCAGCGACTCCTCCAATTCCTTCCCCCAACCACCCAGAAGCTCAGCTCATAGGGCAAATACCAGACACCAGCCACAGTGAGCTGAAAACACCCGGAATTCAACTGCCCATTTCATCCTGTTCCCATCACCTAATTATTTGTGTTTACCTACAAAAGAGTAACAAGTTTTATATAACCAACCTCAGATTTACAACCAACTTCAAATTGTCTTCAAAATTTCATTACATGGAAGTCAAGACTGCATATTAATTTAATGCAACAAAACAAGAAAATGAGCAATTATAATAAATCCTCACCTGCCAACACTGCAGAAAACATAAGAATGCTTATGACAACTTTGTGGAGATCCTGTGGATTTGTATAGGCTATCAGTTTGATTTACAGCATAAACACAATCTAAATGGTGACACAAATTATATGAGTATCTGAACTGAAACAGACTCTTTAGGTACCGAGGGTTTCCATTTTTCTAGAAAATCACAAAGGGTTTTTTGTTGTGTTTTGTCTTTCTGAGTAAAGAATAAAAAATACTGTATCAGGTACTTTGGAAATACTGCCAATTTCAGATATTATGGGAAATAATAGGATGTATAATGCTATCAGGGAAAATTCTGTATCATTTTTGTATCAAAGTATACCTGCTGTCTTATAAGCAAATTAATTTCATAAGTCAGCCTAAGATAAACACCAAAAACCTGTAAGGAGACAAAAGAAAAGGAACAAAGCTGACCAACTGACAGCGTGCTTCAATTTTAACTCTCAAAGACTCACAACTACTCACCACAACAACATCTGGGTCAATTTTGTGAATCTTCGCAAGGACGAATCCCAGCAGTGTTCTCTCTGTTGCAGCAATTTCTATTTTAGCATTCTAAAAGGAGCAATAGAGCACCTGATTTCAATGACCCAGTAAGTTTAAAACGGCAACATCTCCTCTTCCCTACTAGTTAAAAGATACCAGAGTTCTCCTTTTCCTTCTGTAATTCAAGGCTTTTTGTTCTCACTCACATAGATGTGGAAAGCTTTTCTCAGAGGCTTTTTTTCCATTTCGCTTTTGTATGCAGGTGTCTAGTGATATTTTAAGAGCCTCCTAAGAATCAAGCACACCAGGAAAATGCTCGGTGTGCATCCTTCACTCGCAGGCTTAAAATCACGCAGAAATAGAGCAAAAACAAAAATAGGTTGCTTTATTATTCTGTCAGCTCTCCCAGTGCCCTTTAGAAAAGATGTCTTCTAAATTTTGACAGACTTTACTTTCCAGGAAAAGATGAAACAAATTCTCCCAGTCTACTACAAGCACCTAGTCAGGTACAGTAAAAATTAATCATGATTTTAGCCTCTGCAAAACCTTTCTAACTCTCTTGTTTTTTATCGGCACAACTCTAACTTATGAGCACAACTAACAGAAGTACTCAATCACAAAGAGCACACACTTCTGTTTTCACAAGCAATAGGGAATAAATACCTGGACTTAGGTTTGCAGAGTGTAAAAATAATGAAATAATCATGCCATTCCTTTGAATATTTCTCTTACACAGCTTACCCAATGCAATATGAAATCTATATTTTAAAAGGTACTGCAATTGGAAGGCTAACAAAACCAATTACCTTCTTTTTAATAGCTTCTTTGAAGTCATAAGGAAAAATGCAATCGTTCGGTTTGGAAACAACTGCAAAAGAAATTACATTTGTTTTTATATCCAAGTTCTTAATTGCATCCTCCCTGTAAGCATCCATTCACAACAAAGGAGTTAAGAAAAACTAAGCTCTAATTCTAAAAAGCTAGCCTTATGTGAACACTTGTCTTAAAGATAACTGAGTAATTAGTAAAGTATTAAATAATTTTAATCAGTCATATTTGAGGTTATCACTGAAGATTAAACTACGGCCTATGGCTTCCAAAGAACTTCTCACAAGCATTTAAATTCTTCATCACTTCCAGCTGGGGTCTGAATCACAGAATCATAGAATGGCCTGGGCTGGAAGGGACCTTAGAGATCATTTTAATCCAACCTCCCTCTTGTGGGCAGGGACGCCACCTCTCGACTAGGTCAGGCAACACGTGAGAACCAAAAGGGAATCGAACCCACAACCTTTGGTGTTTCAAGCACCACGCTCAACCCACTGAGCTAAACCGGCCCTCATCTCAAAGTTTAGCTGATCTTACTATAAAGGAACTGACACAAGAGATTTTGTTTCCTAAGAAAACTTGTTTATAAATAAAAGTGACATGTTTATTTTTTTTAATTCTGCTCAGAAGCACTGAACTGAAAAATAACTATATAGAATCATCTAGGTTGGAAAAGACTTTTAAGATCATTGAGTCCAACTGTTAACCTAGCACTGCCAGGTCCACCACTAAACTATGCCCCTAAGCACCACATCTACACGTCTTGTAAATACCTCCAGGGATGGTGACCCCACCACCTCCCCAGGCAGCCTGTTCCAGTGCTTAACAACCCCTTCAGTGAAGAAATTTTTCCTAATACATGACAGTAAATAAATGGTCTAAATTAATGGGTCAAGAAAGTAATCCAGGAGAACACATGATGAAGTAAAACTAACAAAAACTATAGGAAACTGTATAGCGCAGTAATCCCGCATCATCTCAAAGATTTTTTTGCAGTAAAGCCTTCAAAATATAAAGTCAGTAACCAGTGAAGTTAAAAATATGGAGAAAAGCCTGCCTGGGAGATGAAACTTTGTCACTTACCTATTTTAAGCCATTATTGCTGGAGTGACAGATTGAAATTTAAAAAAAAAGAAAAATGCCAACAAACAAGAAAACTAACCCATCACAAACAAACAAATAAAAAAAACACCACAACCAAAACACAAGTGAAGCAAAACTGCAAAGGAATTATTCTTCTACTTATAAACTGTTCCAAGTACATACCACAGAAGTGTGTCTGAAAAGGAGGCTGAGGTGGAGCCTTATCCAAAGGAAATTTCTGATGAATTAGAGCTGCAATAGCCACAATCTACACCAATGAAACACAGAACATAGAACTTCATAAACATGACTACTATCAATACCCATTTCTTCCCTACTTTTTTTTTTTTAATTTCCTCATCACTTTCCTCTTGCTTCTACAAAAGGTGTTTTTAAAATTAATTCCAACTACGAACAGGTAAAAAGAAGAAAAGTTATCAACTGATCTCAAGTAAAACAAAGCAGAACTCTTAAATGATTACCTTAGAAATTTGAGAGGAAAAAATGATCCGTTTTGGAAAACCCTGCTTTTATCAAATTTTGCTCTGAATCTGAACAGAACCCACAATTTAAATGTTCCCTGTGAAGTGCAGGGAGCTGTGACCTGGGCCGGCATTACAGAGAAGCCTTGCCTCCGGAAGGGTTGCCCGAGTGAGCAGTCAAGACTGCCAACAAGTTCTAGCATTTAATAGCTATTAGATTTACTGACACTTCTGCTTGCTTCCATGGCAGGACGTCCTGGCTCTCCAGATACCGGTTAGGAAAATCCAACAGCAGATATAGCAGACAGGTTTTAGAAATATCTTGGCAAGCAGAGTCCTGTTAGTACCTTGCGTATGACTCATTACGTTGGCTACAAACCAGGAATTTTCCATACTCTTCCCCCCAAAAATTTAACTTCACTAACTACACGTTGCAGCCTGGAGTCCAAAACTGAGCTGCTACCTTCGTATCTCCCTCTGTCTGAGAAAAGGACAGATCTCACCACAGAATAGTAGGTTGTACACGACTTAGACCAAACTATTCTACTTCAAAACAAGTATTATCAGTAGAAAAACACGGTCATTTTATCTAGAACCTATGATTAGCTTTACCAAAAAAAAATAAAAATCCATTAACGGTTGTTCTTGGACAGTCTCATTTATAACTATTATGCACAACAGGCAAAACAGAAGGCTTGAAAAAATATGTAGGATCTGCTGTCACAGTAAATATTCCCATTAAATGGTTCAGGTGGCCCCGTGTACCCACAGTTCTCATGCTGGTGAGACCCCAGTAAAAATTTCTTTGAAAAGCTGGCAGCACAGAAAGTTTATTCAACTATAAATATATTTAGACATGTTCTATCAGGTGAAGTTCTTCCAAGCCTTAGAAAAATTTTAGTATATGCTGAAGAACACGACCAAACCAAAATGAGAACTGATTACTTACCTCGTTCTGGTGAGTCTTTGGGTTCTGAGTGGTCTTCATGCTGAGGGACATGACCACGACAGGAGGAGGAGAGGAAAGATCTTTAACGACGTTCACCAAGCCAGGCTTCACGGCCACAGCCTCCACCTTACACCAGCTGACCGACTGATTTGAAGGCTCTGAGGAAACAACACAAAACACCTTTATTCTTCTGGGAACCACGGGTAACGTTTCTTTAACAGCACCGTTGCACAGAGCACATCCTTAATGTTTTGCTCCTGTGGGATAGTCCAAGATCCAGACTAATCCTGCCCAATTTTCACTAACTCCCTGGGACCTGACTCCCCAGTCAGAAGCCTGGTCACACCAGGAGTTCCGCAACAGCAAAAAAGGGAGGGAAGATTTGTATCGAGGTCAGGAAAAGGCGTAATGCAAAAAAAATACTTCAGGCAGCTTTATACAGAGACACAGCAGAGAATATAAGCCAAGTGAGAATAACCCCACCTACACTGATACACCACTTCTTAGCATCTAATCCTGCAGTAAGTCCAAATGGAGAAAGCGTCATAAAAGTTAAATACATACAAGTGAAAGTATACTCAGAAATTTCTCAAACACTATAAAAAAGGCAGCCAGAGTGCTAATCAAAAGAATTTTGATCGAATGAGAACAAGAACATATGATTGATTGTAATGTAGCAGACAATTAATTCCTTCAGATATACTACTCCAAAAACAAGATTATGGAAATAAGGAGATGGGGTAAATCATAAGAGCGCATCCTACCCTGGTAGTATAAACTATCCTAAAATGTAGGAGACCACAGAAAGCTGTTAGACATAAAGTGTACAAGAGCTAAAAAAATCATACAGATAGATGGAGAAAAAGACATGTTCATCACTTATTAGTACTTGATAATTTTTTGGTCTGTAATTCTTCACTTCCTTTAAAAAAATGATCATTCACAAATGATGCTGATGAGGTAATTCACTACATGCAGTAAGAAGCAGGGGTTACATTTCTGATGGATTAACCTTTTGAAGACAGCTTTTGGTAGACCTAGTTATCTTACTCCCTGCGACATTATTTGACTCCTCTCTGGAAACCCACTTATTTTACCTTCTCTCATTATCCTTGCTCTAAATGTAAGCAGGTAACTGACTAAAATATCTTCATTTATAAAACACTGATGGTCTCTCCAAAGGAACACAGGCAATCAATTCCTTAATACCTTTTATCTTTAATCTCAAATATCTGAACAGCTAGCGTTCTACAGAGCAGTCATCTCCAAAGTGGTGCACATGCACCCCAAGGGAAACTAAAGACAATCCACTGGCGTGCGGGAAGAAAATATTTTTTGTACCATTAATAAATAAAATTAATACTTTTTAAAGCGTTTATTTCACATCTTTCTCATTTCTACCTTTGTGTTTATATTCTGATGTACTCAATACATTAACACAGTTGTACATGTACACAAATTGTAAATCGTTGTCTATATACTGAGAGGGTATGTGCTCTACACCGAGGGTACGTGCATATTCCCTGTGACAGGGGGGCGCTACCTAACAAGTTTGGAGATCGCTGCTCTAGAAAACGTCTGCTGCTATCAAGCACAAACACTCAAACTGTAGACACAGCTTCATTATGCTTAGTGATGAGTTTGTAGAGTTCTGATCAAATGTTTTGAGACTTGCTTATTCTAAATCCTCCAGGAATACTCCTCGTCGCCAAGACCCTCTGTGGGAAGTGTGGAAGGGAAGCTACACAGGAAAGCAAGAACCCTCTAATCAACTAGACAAACACAACCTCCCCCACCAAAAAAAAAATCCCAAAACACACACACACAAACCCCCAGCCTCGGGGTAAAAAGTTCAGTGTAATGACTACAGAAATGTGCATAAATATAACTAGTCAGCTTAACAGACAGTTTTCAACAGAGTGGGCAATTCTAGATTTGAAGTGCCCCAAGGAGGCTGCACTAGAGGTACCCTTAGTTACATACGATCAGCTTCCCTGCGTTCTTGGGAATATGCACCACAGACTGAACAAAGGGCTCTAATCAAGCCAAAATAAGGCAGCATAACCACCTGAGTGGTGCCTGCCACTCATGAGGCAGAAAAGATTTCAAACTAAAAAAGCTCCACACCACAAACTTTTCTAAGTGCCAGGAAAAATACCCTAATATGCAAATGAAAACTAGCAGCAGTTTGTTCTTAAAAAGATATTCTGCAGAAAAAACACAGATCAAGTTATCAAGAGAAGAAAGAGGAATATATTTCTAGGAAACTAAATCACTATATATGGCTTTAGGGTATGCACCGAAGAGCTGCTAGCCACTGCATAGTTTCACTGTCATTCCAAGTTATAACTGCATCTGTACAGCATGCAGTTTTATATGGGTAGAGCTCTCACTTGAAAAAGGAAGAATAAATCACAATTTGTAATAGCTAACAGAAATTACACAGATAAATTGCAAGGTTAGCATACAAAATGATCAATTATCAGTACAATTTAAATTTCCTCTTCTCCCCCCAATCTATAATTATGTGTACTTTCCAGCAACCAAGTACAGCACATGCAAACCACCATACGTGGATTTTTTATTTCCAGCCAGCACGGTCCTTTGATCTTCCTACTCATCAAGAGAAGTTCCAGGCTAGAGGTGTTCGTTCCAAATACATGTGAAAATGTTTGTCCTTTCAGATCTTGGGGAAGCCGAGGGCATTCAGCCTAACAAGTAACAGAAAGCTGTGAGTCATTCCACCCCACAAAAGTCTTCAAAGTCAACACGCTATATTCAGACAGCACCTTAACAAAACTACAAAATACCTGAAGTCACTGTAATTTCCCACAAGCAAAGTCTTAACCCATAACACCCTAGAGTAACTGAAGAAATTACACTAGTGACTCAACTTAAATAGGACCACAATGACATCAGGACACTAATATTAAAATGAACCGTGGCAAAAGTTCTTCATCCACACTTGACCGAAGACAGAAATACTATTAACAGCCAAGGCTACAACAGAATTCAATGACCATTTTAATACAAAACTTGCTCATGTTGTAAACTTAATTAGATAGTTACAGCTTTAATCTTCTCTGTCATACAAAGACTGCATAAAGTGTTTCTGCACAGATAGAGTAAAAATTGAGACAGCTGGCAAATCTCTATGTGATGCTGCTTTTGTACCTAGAACCAGTATAAAAAAATCGGTTTAAAAAGGCATTATCCCAGCAGCTATAGCAGCTATATAGCTATAGCAGCTATATAGAACCTATAGGTTCAAGACTGCTGAGTCTCTTACATTTGAAATCAAATCAAGTATTTTTACTAACAAAGAGTAGCTACTGATGTTCTCAGGGGAATTCTTTTCCATCTTTGCTGCTCAATTTTACAGCTCTTCAACAAAAGTCTCTCTTGCCCAGATGCAACTCACAAGAGCCATATAAGCAGAGATACCAGCTATACTCCGGATGTAGATTCAACATTTAAGGGTGGTAAGTATTTTAAAACACCTCACAGTACTTTGAGTCCTGATCCAGTACAGCTAAATAGTTGTTTGGCCGATTAGTTGTGATTCAGTGGCAACGTGATAAAAAATAAAGTAGGATAACTGGGAATATTAATTGTTGTAAATCAATAAGCAATTTATAATTGGGGGAGAAGGTGGGAGGAATGCAGTAGCTGTAGCAATTATTTTTTCCCCTCACGCTTTATTTACACAAATAGAGCTGATGCTAACAAATCAGTCTGTTACAGGCTACCTAGCAATGAACATGTTTTGTTAAGGACTAACCAACATACAAATGATAAAATTTTTTCTTTTTTTTTTTTAATTACAAGACAATGTGCAACTAACTACACATAGCCAGCAGAGGCACAGCCACTAGCTACTAAAGATCAAATCCTGCACTTTTTTTATTTTTTAGTTTTTTAGTCAAATCAGACAATTCTTAATTAGCTACGAAAGCAAGTTATGGTCATTCATCAGATTATACTTACCGAATACTTAACTTCTAAGTATTCAGATTTTGCTGGAACATCTGGGATCTCAAAAGCATAACATTTTTCCACTTTCTATATTAAAAAAAAAAGATATTTTTTCAGTATTTCCCAATTGAATGTTCATTCCGTCCATTAAGAAAGCTAATGAAATAAAGGCCAGCCAAAACACACATCTCAAATATCATGGGTCTGAACATATACTACCAATTCTGCAACTCATTATAACCATCTAAAGACAGTAAAAATGTTTTAGTACTTGTATTTAATGTTTTTAGGTTTCCTTGCGTGAAAAGCATGAAGCGTTTCTACAGAACTGACTTTGTAGTATACTAACCATTAAAAAAAACTCACAAAACATATAAGCTAAATAAGCTACGGAAACTAAGAAACATTCTGTAAATTTACAGGCTTAAGACATAATCCTGAGAATTGGTGGTCACAGCCCACCACAAAACCACAGAACGGCTCAAGTGGGAAGGCATCTCCAGAGACTCTTACTGGGCCACCCAACCCAGAGCTGGCTCAACTAGAGCAGGTTGCTCAGGGCTCTCTTCAGTCAGGTTTTGAGCATTCCCAAGGAAGGAAACTCCACGGTCCCTCTGGACAACCTGTGCCAGTGCCCGACCTCCCTTACAGTAAAAAATTGGTTTATGTTCTTGTAAATGTCATGTTTCAAATATGTACCCATTGCTCTTGTCCTCTGTCAGGCACCAATGCGAAGAGTCTGCCCAAGTTCTCTTTACCACTGCCCATCAGATATTTATACACAATGATAAGACTTGCACCACCAATCCCTCACCCTGAACCTCCTCTTCTCCAAGCTGAGTTGTCCCAGGTCTCTCAGCCTCTCCTCAAAAGACAGATCCTCAAGTCCCTGTACGTATCTTTGTGGTGCAGTGCTGGACTTGCTCCAGTACATGCACATCGTTCTTGCAGCAGGGAGCTCAGCTGAACGCAGCACTCCATATGGCTCTCACCAGAGCTGAGCAGAGGGGGAAGGACCATGCCCAAGATTCACTGGCAGCCCAGGGTACCCACAGCTGTCTTTGCCACAAGGGTACATTGTTGGCTCTTGTCCAACTTCATGTCTACCAGGACAACCATGTCCTTCCCTCCAAAGCTGCTTTCCACCCAGTCAGTCACCAGCACCTACTGTTGCCCAAGATTATTCCAGTCCTGGTGCAGAACTTATTACTTTCCTTCTCTGAACTTGATGAGATTCCTGTAGGCCGTGAGACATTTCCTGCCTGTTGAGGTCCCTCTGAACAGCACTACACTCATCCGGTACATCAGCCACTCCTCCCTGCTTCATAAAGTCTGCAGACTTGCCGAGTGTGCGCTCTGTGCCATCAACCAAGTCACTGACACCACCACTAAGCAGGACAGGACCGAGTATCGACCTCCGGGGTATCCCACTGGGGACTGGCCTCTGGCTGGACTGTGTGCTGCTGATCACAACCCTCGGAGTCCAGCAGTGCAGCCAGTTTTAAGTCCATCTCATTGTCCACTTACCTAGCCCATACTTTTATCAGTTTGTCATAGAAGATGTCATGGTAGTGCTGAAGGCCTTACTAAAGTCAAGATAAGCAACAGCCACTGTTCTCCCCCTGTCCATCAAGCCATTCATCTCTTCACAGAAGGTTACCAGCTTGGTGAAGCATGTAAACCCCCTTTGTAAACCCACTCCCAAACACCTTTTTGTGCTTTGTGTGTCTGGAAGACAGTTTTTTTTCACAGCTATTTGCTCCATCACCTTTTCCCAGGGCTTGAGATGAGGCTGACCAGCCTCTAGTTCCCTGGAATTTCATCCTCTTTTCTCATTTTGAGGACAACTTTGACATTTCCTATCTCTCAGTCCTCAGCAACCTCCCCTGATCAACATGACCTTTTAAAGGTAAGTGTGGCCTCACAATGACATTGGCCAGCTCCCTCCAGTCACGTGTGCATCGCATCAGGTCCCATGCACCTCTGCCCAATTTGTTTAAATTTTCCCTAAACCAACACTCTTCCACCAAGAAGTCTTCTTTGCTTCAGGCTTTCCTTCTGGTCTCTTGGGGTCACGGCTTGCTGTGGGCTGGACTTAGCAGTAAAGACCAAGGTGAAGACAACATCGAGTATCTCCGCCTTCTCCATGCCCTGTGTAACCACATTCCTCAACCTTTTCAGCAGCAGGTCCACATTTTCCCTTAGTCCTCCAGTATCCGTAGAAGCCCTTCCTATTGCTCTGTGCCTGCCTCACCAGATTCAGCTCCAGGTGGGCTTTGGCATTGCCTTTGCCACCATTACTCTGCCCTCTGATCCTGACCCATAAGCTCTTTGCCCATTCCTAGGCAGGGCTCCACACATTCCCATCGCTCTGACACATCAAAGACACCCCCCACACACGCCATCCCAGCCTGTCCTTAACCACATGCGTGTCCGTGATCCCAGTGACACTGTAGCCCTGTAACTGCACACAGTTCTTCCTTTCATAATGCACGTTTTAGTGTACTGGCACTTCAGAGAGGCACCCAAGAGAGCTGATTTCCCAACCATCTGCCAGCTGTTTATTACACACTTAGAACAGAATCATTTCTATGATAGCATTGTATTTTTCATTTTGAGGGACCTGGGTTTTACTAGAAAGTAGTCAAGCTTGTTTATGTATCTCTAACAAAGACAGTTAAAGCAGTCTCAAGTTCAGGACAACTTCACTGAAAGTATCACTTCTGCTTTCTTCAAGAACAATTACTTTCTACAACATGCCCAGCTTGCAGTTTCTAAGAGTAACTACCTTCATTTTCCAGATAATTACCATATCCTGTGCAGCAATGCTATGTACCTGCTGAAAAGCCATGCTCTACCCTGTAACATGTATGGTCTGCCCGGTAATACTTCAGAAACCATCTGCACCACTGTTATAAATTATTGTTATTATGTTATGTCATAATTATGCTAGAACATTACTCTTAATATAAAAACTCCTAGAGGCTCCTTAAATGAAAAAGCATATTTTCACTGGACAGTGCACTAAGTTTAGTACATTATACATAGTGAGAGCAAAATTTACCACTAAATTTAACAAGAAAAAACAAAGTCACTGTAAATTGGAATAAAATTTACAAACACGAAATACATACACAGTTAGATAAAATGCAAGTTATTTGTTTTCCCTTAAATAGCATCAGTCACAGCTTCCTCAGAGCACTGCAATGAGCAGTTAAGTTTGCTACATCTTGTAACATCGCATTTTTTTTAGGCTGCAAAGCTTGGGTAGGGAAAGTAGAGGAGAGGGCCCTCTGCTATGAATAGGAAGAAGGCAAATGCAGAAACAACTATGGCATTAACAGCTACATGGAAGCAGAAATAAGTAATATAACTTGGTACAAGAGCATCACTATGAAGTCAGAACAGCATTGCAAATTAGCATGCAAACGTAGATTTGAACTATTGAGCCAAAGCAGCACCTCACAGGAGCAGCACATTGTAGCTGTAACACAGCAGATGGCAACGCACTGCTTTTAGCACCTTACTGGTGCTCCCCTTCTTTTTTCTTTTTTTTTTTTTTTTTAATTTTAAAAAACCCTCTCAGGCTTTAAACAAGTCCTTGTTGCAAACGCAAGCTGAACATAGTGTAAAAATAGTTCGCTGCAGTGATTCATCTGCGTTATTCCACAGAGCTCAGCTCAATTACACACGCGTCTGGTCATAACTGCACTGAATGAATGCTTTGCTGCAGAGTAATCTGCCCTTCAAGTGGCCCTTCAGAGAGCAGAAATGAGCAGCAGTGATTAGCTGCTAAGTTCCTAAGTGGAGTTAAGGCTGCTTTCAAATTGATTTGTGAAGACTTGCTAACTTGGCAGCAGTGCAACCCATTGAAGCTGCAATTAGCAGCAGGTGCAGGAGGAAATGATCCGGCTGAAGTGTATCTGCTCGCAGGGACAAAGTTTGGTGCTGGCAAGGCCAAGATGCACACACACAGAGAACAACTTGTCTCAGTGCCTAAATATCGTCTCTCTGCATCATCACAAAACCGGGTATTCTGAGTAAAAGAACTCTGGGTGAGTGGCGAATATGCCAGTAACCTTTCCCATTTTCAGCTAATGATGGAAGAACAAGTGTTTCTCGGTTTCACAGTACTATGCCAAAACTGAGACTTCATGAATGCATCACCCACGAGCACTTTGCTCACCTGAACAATACTGTCATTACCCTTTCAAAAATCTTTCAGAACACCTGTCCTTAACACAGTAGTGGGACACAGGCTGCCCATCACAGAACGGGGGACTTCTAAAGCTTTCTTCTAAAAGTTAAGTTAGCTCTTAACCACATACAGTGACAACTGCGTGGAGATCACTTTTGTGAAAGGTTCACTCATCCGAGTGCCACCACCATTTTCACGCGAGAGCCCTGCGTAGCCCTATGGAAACCCAGAAGCAAAGGCTGTGTAACAACACATCATCTCTGGTGGTAGGAGTGCAGTGAAAAAGAAGATGATGACTCCTCTTGAAAATCAGATTAGTAAGGTATATAACCAGGCAAACTGAGGTCTCTCAGGAACAAAAGAAAAAGAGGGTGCAGTAACAGGACAACCCCACTGCTTCCTCAATCATCTGGTAGGCAGCAAAAGGACCCTCTGCTGCAGACATGTAAGCCTGACCAGATTTGGTGCCACTTGTTCACTGTAATTTCTGTGTTAAACTGGCATAGCTGAGTTACTGTAATACCTTCCTCAAATCATCCTCCAAAGGCTCCACTGACAGCCTTGATCTCCAATCCTACCTTTTCTCTCATCCCCCACATTACTAGTTACACAACATCCTGCCAGGCCCAGTTCTCACTAAATCCTTCCAGGAGGCAGTAACTATCAAAACCAGGAGAAAATTATGCCAGTAAAACAAAACTGGATAGCCTTTTATCATGTCAGTAAAATTCAGTTTACTGAAGAGCATGATAAATTCAAAAATAATTTGAATTCTTACTGTTCAGAAACAATTCTTGCAGGTTATTTCAAAGCTTCTCTGCACTCCCAAATATCCTGCCTAATTTATTCATGAATTAAAACTTTTAAATTTGTTCTCTCGCTAAAACCATCCCTCAAATAGCTTTCTTGCTGCTCACCCCCTTTTCATGTTTTTAGAGAGCAAAAAGGTCTTATCATTATTCTTCACTTTACTAGGCTAAAAAAGAAACTAAAGCTCTTTCATAGTTATCTTCAGTATAACCGATTCCCTTTTTGTCTTATCCTTCTAATTACCACCTTTTGTGCCTGTTATCACTAAGTTAATCCTTTTGCATCAAGGCAATCAAGTTTTATAACATCCTAGGTAAGATCTGAACAGTGCCTTAGTGCTGCTACTTCCCTACTCCTGCTAGGAATCCCTCCTGCGTTACACTCAAGGACGCCAGATGCACTGTAGCCATGTGTATGGACAACATAGTTGGGTGTAAACTCAGTAAAAATTTCATAAGCTTTGAACTAGCACCAGAAATGACTGTTCAAATATTCCCTGCATATCATTTACCTTGATTTTTAAAAGCCATCTTTGAAGGCAAAACTTCATTACTCCATTAGCTCAAACTATTCTTCCTTAGCACACATGGAACAGGTGGAGGTTTCTAAAGATTCTGTGAGCCAATCCTGTGTCTTTTCAAAGGCCCTCTCTTCTAACGAAGAACTGATTTACCCTGAGTTTCCTCCCTTGCTCATGAAACAGTGTTAGAACAGCAGAGCTATTACAAACTTGGATTTTACCTACTGTTAAATTCACTTGTTTCTGAGCCCTATAAACAACAAACTTATAATCAACTATACAAGAGAAGTAACATTGAGAAAACTGAAAAAGCTAATTTTGCATCAGAGTTTTGAGAAAGAATATTAGCTAGAACCAAAAAAAAGTTTTATAAAGCACTAATGGAAGGTATTTTCCCTGAATGATGTAAATAATGCACTAAGCTACATATCAATGGAAAGATTTCACGTCTTGTACGAATTTGCCATTTGAGAAACACTGCTCACATTTTCATTTCAGCAACTTAAAACTTTCAGAAGTACTCCAGTTCTGGATTAGATGACCTTCTGAGGGTCTTTCCAACCTGAATCACTATATGAACTTGTTTTTATTTTCCCTCATTTACAAATCATTCAATTCCATTCTTCCTGTGTTTTTACTTGCCATCTCATTTTCTGATCAACTATTCAGGAATGAATCCTACAAAGTCACAAGATTGCCAGCCTGGGAAAAGTTACAACCAATTCCACACCACCCAGCAATTACAACAAAAGCCAGCTTTGTCAGGCTAATGGCACGCTACTTCAAGGAACGGAACCGTTTCGGAAAGCTTCACTCTGAACAAATCTTCTGAGCTAACTTGCATGTTAGCCACCTTCCCCCACACAAACTCCCCACCTCTGCCCCTCCATGCCAAAAGACAAAATGATCTACGTAAATGAAGAAAGCTTCCTCACGTTAGCAAACTGATTCAGCTCAAATCTGCAACAATACCAGCGGTATCAGCTCTTTTCCATCAGACTTACGACAAGATTGTATTACTCCACCTGCAAATTTTCCATTATAGCAACATCTATTTTTTCTTCAGTGCTCTTTTAAGGATTTGTTGAGCAAACAGAACACAGCAAAATAACACTGTAAGACACCCATAACTGTAAGCCCAAAATATTTCAAGTTTCAAGACCAGATGACAGTCCTCACAACTGGTTAACTCCTGTATAAACACACTGTGACAATTCACACTCTGAACAGCACGAATTCTGAAAAAATACAAATCTGCAAGGGCGGGAAGGATGTGACAGGCCAAGAGATGAAGTTCAACATGACACCTGGTAACCATGCAAAGACAGTCTAACCCAGTGTAGTGATCTATCTGCTGGACAACACAACCCTTTATTTTAAACTTTGACACCAACGAGCTTATACCCAGGCTTTAGGTATCAGAACTTCCATTTGTCCTCTATTCCCAAAGACAGCTCAATAAGCTTTAAAAAAGCTAATGAATGCGTATTTTCAAAAGCAGTATGTTTAAACTTCGGGTGAAACAATCATGTTGCAGATTAACTGTTTTTAAAGGAGTATGGATATTTGGGAAGACACTGGGATGGCTTTTACAAGCAGGTACACTTCACATGTCTGCATTTCAGCATATGTCCACTTCCCCCACCAGACAGTGTTTTCAACAGACCTCCCACCTTACAAACAAGAAAAACAGAAAATGACCAAAGAGGATGCTTGTAGCCAAACCTTGGATTTGAACTTCATGATCTTGTACTTTGGTGAAATGCAGTCATTAAATTCCTTGAAAACACTCATTATAGTTACTGGAGTCTCTGTCTCTTGGCCAGTGGGTAGGTCCATTTCCTCAAAAAGAGAAGTCAAGTTTTAGAAACTAACACAAAGTGCCAGCAGACAAAGCAATCAGCCAAGGCAGCCCGAATTCACAAAAATATTATTTGAAATTATTTATGTTTAAAGCATTAAGTTTTCTAATAATACTTCAAAACAACTTTGCAGCAAGTCTAAAGGTAACAATCTGTCTGCAGTTGTTATTTAGGGTCGGGGGAAGCAGCAACGCTCTACTCTGAATCTCACGTGGGATGCACCGTGTATACGTTGTACTTAACTTTACCACCTACATCAGACAACACTGGCTTCAACAGTTCCCACAAAACCACTACTACAACTCATAAGCTGCCATAAGCAGACTGAAAGGTACTTATGTCTGACATGCTTAAAAGATATACTTACTGTTTCACGTGGCAGTAGATAAATAGTTCTCTCAATATTTTTCACTGTCACACAACAGCTGACATGGGTGTTTGCAGATTCAATCCAAACTTTGCCAAACAAGAACACCACGCCTGAGGAAGAAGGGCAGAGCAAAGAATTCAGTACGCAATTCTTAAATCAATCATGCTCAATGCTGCCTAAAGCAGCTTATTAAGTATTCTTGCACAGGAAACCAACCATTTCTGGTTTAGGTCCCTGAACAACAAATCTTTCTGATGTATCAGCACATTCTAAATTGCTTTAAACACCAGCTTTCCAAATAAATGACCGTATAGTTCTTCACGTCCCTACCTCCATCACTATAGTAACACCTTGATACTTGTAATTCAAAATGGCATCACATAGCTAGTCTCAGAATTCTGTTCTGATACTCCATTTCTACCTACATTAGCTTGATAATTCATGGAGAGAGGAAGGTGAGAGAAGTCAGTGAGAGACGAAGATAATTAGAATGCCTGCGCTGTCAATCACTCCTGAAATGTGTTACCTACAATCTTTCATTCTTCAGCTACATCAGTACAACTAACTCATTTTTCCTACACTTTAGTATATTGAGATCAAGACTCTACTACTACTAAAACCTGTAGAAGTGCATTCTGAAGATAACCAGAAGCTGATCAAGTGTAAAAAAAGTTTTCAACTAACTATTTTTAACAAATGAGGACACCAAAAAACGTACCATGTTGCAAGAAATCCCAGATGCTAAGACAGCAGCTGTAACCAAGGCAGACTATTCAGAAAGTCAATATAGAGCAGGCCTAGTGCAACTGACTTCTCTGTGGAACACATCTTTAGCATGTCACGCACACTTCTGAGGCACAGAGAATTCGCATTAGCACAAAATGCTGCAAGTTGCTGATCAAGTGATGTTAAACTTCGAAACAACGCAGAACAAAGCCAAATGACTTTCACATACAGTTTGTGAATTACCAGTAAAATAAACTTCCAGCTCAAAAAAACTGGCTTCACCTGAGTTCCCTTCAAACTCCAAATAATTTGGAATGTGATTACATGGAAGACAGTCTTCTAACAGTATATTACTATTGATGAAATCCAAAATATCAAGCTGAGACTGGCTCAGAAATAGTGTTTCACATGAAGAGTCTGGAACCTGCATTTCTGCTTGGTCTGACAATGCGCAAACAAGTCCCTGGTTAAGAGTTATAATTTGTCTTTGCCACGCAATCTATCATATGTAAAGGCAGCTTTCTTAGTCCATTAGATCAAAGATAAATCACTGAAGATGCACTAAGATGGATGACAGAGTTAGAGTGAGAGTGACAGGCTAAGAAAAATCATTTCCTGAGTGCCTGGAATAGATGTGAACAAAACTACTTTTGTCAAGGATAGAGAATGCTGCGGTTTTGAAGATGATAAGAGCAAGGATACAAGCTTCAGCTGCACAAAGTGTCTTATAGATTTTAATATGGAGGCAATCTTCAAGATTTAGACAGTTTGAATAAAAGGATCTAGAAAGAGCTCAAATTACAGACCTAAGTGACAAAGAAGATGAAGTACTTGTCCCCAGCAATGTCTTTTTTTTTTTTCTTTAAAGGGATAAAAAGCTCAGATAGGTTTGTATCATAAAAAAAGATGAAACTACGGGAGAGACTACAAAACAGTACCTGGTTGCTTTAACAGCTGGCAATATTAAGAACATGGAGAAGTTAACGTGTCAGAGGCGTATATATAAGCAGGTGAGGTAGAAAGAAGGATACATGAGCCACTCAAAGACAGGGTAAAAGGCTGCCTGGACTACGAAGATAATCTTCAATCAACTCTAGCATGGACAAAGAAGTGGTCTTAATCGTCAGATTTCACAGAATCAGAGTACTTTAGTATGGAAGGAACCTTTGGAGGTCTCCTAGTCAAACATCCCATACACCACCATCACCCATCCACCCATGCAATAAGAGTCCTAGAGGACTGCAAGGTGTCCGTGGGACAGCAATGTGCCCTTGCGGCCAAGAGGGCCAATGGGGTCCTGCGGTGCGTTAAGAAAAGTGTGTCCAACACGTCTACGGAGCTTTCCCTCCCCCTCTACTCTGGTGAGACCGCACCTGGAATATTGTGTTCAGTTCTGGGCTCCCCAATTCAAGAGAGACAGGGACCTACTGGGGAGAGTCCAACAGAGAGCCACGAGGATGATTAAGGGACTTGAATATCTCTCCTATGAAGAGAGACTGAGAGAACTGGGGCTGTTTAGCCTTGAAAGGAGATGGCTGAGAGGGGACCTTATTAACATATATAAATATCTGAGGGGTGGGTGTCAAGGGGAAGGAGACAATTTCTTCTCAGTGGTGCCCAGTAATAGAACAAGAAATAATGGGTTTAAGTTAGAACATAGGAAATTCCACCTCAACATGAGGAGAAATTCCTTTACTGTGAGGGTAACGGAGCACTGGAACAGGCTGCCCAGAGAGGTTGTGGAGTCTCCTTCTCTGGAGACATTCAAGACCTGCCTGGACACATTCCTGTGTGGCTGCCCTAGGGGATCCTGCTCTGGCAGGGGGGTTGGACTAGATGATCCCCCTAGAGGTCCTTTCCAAACTCGAACATTCTACGAAAGTCAGGCTAACTTCAAAGAGTTTTCAGAAACATTTCGTATGTAAAACCAAGAAATGAGAGAAGAAATTTTGAGCCCTATACTCTGTAAGCCTGGTTATGGAAAGAAGAAAGAAAAAAATGGGAGTAAAGTCTATAAAACACAAAGTCTGTGAAAAGAAACATCATGTTACCAATGAACCAAAGGTCAAGCAAATTGACGGGACAGGGAATAAGTCTTGCAGAAGGAAAGAAAGAGCAGTTTTTATTTGTTATTTCTTTAAAATGTTAATAGGACTACAGTTCTCAAGTTCTCTGCCTAAGATAGTAAAGGGAGTTATGACAAGTAAGCTTCCAAAAAATCATTAGGTTTGAAAGAGTCTTATGATTATGCTATAGTATTTACTCTTCAGGCAATGCATTTGACATCACAGCAAATGAGGCATAAACAAAGATCATGAACATGTTAAACAAAAAGCAGTATCAAAATTTTCCCTTCTACGCTACTAATTGAAAACAGGTGCAGTCTTTATTATTCAATCCTGAAAAAGTCATAATGAGGAAAGAACACTTCTTGCATGCAAGGAACAGAAATCCTTTCATAATTATGCTCCATTCAGCAACCACTGACTTAGAAGAAAAAAAAAAAAGAAAAAGAACAATAGTGGGGTCTTTAAAAGTAGCAATTTTATATTAAAGCCATTGATTTCATCACGATATCTGTGATTATTACCACTCCCATCACCAAGCTGTTCAGCCCAGCACAGTCTCATATTTAATCCGGCATCCCGACTCACAACAAAAGGTGTAACAAAGAAACGTATCTAACTCAATGCTTACAGCATCAACCCAAAAAATCTTCACCAACAAATGGAAGAACCTTCTGGTAAACCTACATGAAGCACAAATTAGAAACCCAAGATCCTAAAGCTGCTGACGAAATGAGAGGATGAATGGGATGTGCCTAGAACAGATACGAGTGGGACGTTTTTTGTCAGGACTGAGATCAGAATGCCGCAATTTTGAAGACGATGAGAGCTAGGATTCACACTTCAACTGCACAAAGTATTTTAGGGATGTTAATCCAAAGACAATCTTCAAGATTTACACAGTTTGAACACAGGAATTTAGGCAGACTTTATATTTTTCAGGCCACCTTCCTCCCTTGACAGACATACCTTTCCTTCATAAACATGCAACTGCTCTTGTACAGGCTTTCTAATAAACCAGAAGAATTTTACATTACATTTCCAAAAACAAGAAGAAAGCATGCTCAATTATTGCACCACTGAGTAAGAAATCATCATCAGCTTATTCCTGGAGCGTACAGGATTTTAAGGCAGCTAACAGGTCACCAACTCTGAGAAGTGCTAGCAGCAACCTTTGTACCTACTCCTACACTAGACCAAGACATGACATTCTGACTTTTCCCAGTCCTAGTGCCCTGCACTGATGGCAGACATGCAGAAAAACATGAGATGAACATACAAGTTATAAAGCACACAGGGACAGGGTGTCTAGACATAATTTAGGCAAGTCTGAAAATCCCAGTTACATAAAAAGAATCAGAATGGCACTTTCTGCTGGTAATGGAACAGTTACCTGGCTGACTGAACTGATCTTCGTAAGCATCCAACCAATAAAATCTTAAGACTTGATCATCATTTTCTCCATTCACAAGTGGAAGGAGATTAGGGTCCAGCTGAACTTCTGCCGCTACTGGATCAGCTTCGTCTTCATCAATTCTGTCCCAACATGAGACACCTGGGAGAGAACTTCTGCAGGTTTTGCAGAAGAAAGAAGAAACCAGTAAAGTTGTGTCTTTGCTATAATCACCACTGTTTTGCTTTTTTCAGACCTATATTCTGACACCTTTTGCTGCTCTTGCCACTACCAAGCAACATTTCCAAAGCTGGGTTTTCTCAGACTTCTGAAAAGAAGCATGGAGTGACAAAGATAAAAAGTATGGTTCTCAGTACAGAATACACAGGCCTTGGTCACTCAAGTCTTTACATAACAAATATATCCATCCATCTGTACAGGTTGCTCAGTGGGAACAACAGATTATTTCAACAAAACTAACTTCTCCTTTATTAAATGTTTAAGTCTTTTAGATCATTTCAATATTTTATAGCTTAAAGATACATAAATATAAAAGTCAAGATTCTTCCAAATAATAATAAAAAAGCAACCCAGGGGAAAAAAAAACCCTTTTTTCTTATTTCCAAAGACCCAGCTCTTCACCATGTGAAATTACTTTCAGGGACAACACCTTTAACTAAAACTAACGTTATGAAATACCTTCACAGTTGCTTAGAATAAGCATCATTAGCAATTCTCCATTTTTGCTTATTGGCAGAGTTTGTTGTTCAATACCCACACTGAGTCACCTCAATGTACTGAAATATGTGTTATGTTGACATGTGCTAAAT
Organism: Trogon surrucura; assembly: GCA_020746105.1. Classification (NCBI taxonomy): domain Eukaryota; kingdom Metazoa; phylum Chordata; class Aves; order Trogoniformes; family Trogonidae; genus Trogon; species Trogon surrucura. Next base: position 89,772,229 of record CM036617.1, on the reverse strand, counting down.
TCCAAAAACTATCAAGTACTTTTCAATTAAGAAGCTATGAGCATGCTCAACATCACCACTTTTAACGTCATGTAAAAAAAAAAAAAAAAGCATAGCATTACCAACATTCTGCCTGTATCACAAGTATCCCATTGGCAGAGACAAATATGAAGATAAACCTAAAGTTCACAGATATTGAAAGGCTTCGTGGTAGAAAAAGAAATAAAAAGGGATTCTTACAAAACAGATGTCTCTTTCGTGTCCGATTCCAGCTGTTCTCTCTCTTTCTTTTCAATTTCCTTGTCTCTCTTCATGCTTTCAGCTGTCTCAGGTATAGTTTCCACATGCTCGGCTTCCATAGGTTCATCAAAGTCCTCCTCAGCAAAATCCATCATTCCCTGATCATCATCTGGAAGTGTTGCACATAGAAATAAAGGCTTGAGTCATTATACTACAGCACTATGCACAGACACCAACAGCACAAGAAATACTGGGTTTAAGTTAGAATAGAGGAAGTTCCACCTCAACATGAGGAGAAATTTCTTTACTGTGATGGTGACAGAGCCCTGGCACAGGCTGCCCAGGGAGGTTGCGGAGTCTCCTTCTCTGGAGACATTCAAAACCCGCCTGGACGTGTTCCTGTGTGGCTGCCCTAGGTGATCCTGCTCTGGCAGAGGGGTTGGACTAGATGATCTCTAGAGGTCCCTTCCAACCCCGAACATTCTGTGATTCTATACACAGCATTAATACACAACAGAAATACCACATTTAAGCAAGAAGTATTTTAACACTAGTATGTCATATCTAAAGAGCTTCTGCAACTGGGTTTTGATTTCTTTTTGATACCTTCATTAGCCTTCTCTTCTATTGTCTTCATTGTTCCATCATTTTCAGTAGCTCTTTGCACATACTTGGTATCTCCATTTTCAGAGACTGTGACAGATTTTGCTTTGTAATTGGGATGCTTAGGCTGAAATGAAGCTGGAGGAAGAGATTCCTTTCTGACATAAGCAGGAGCTTTCTTTGATGCAGGGGTGATTACCTGAAAGACATTTTAGGCATGAGTTTAAAAATTTTTTTAAGAGTAAAAAAAGGAAAAAAAATAAAATCTAGCGCTTGCTACCTGCAGAACTAGCAGACAGGACTAGAGGAAAAGCTCCACACATTTTACAGCATGATAGCTAAAACTCCTCAAAAGTAAACTTTAAATTCTATACTATCATTTCTGCCATTATATGTTTCTACTCTAATTTTTAAAAGCAGTTTACAACAGCCCATAGTTGACATTTAATTAAGTTTGTGGTTACTTTCACTATTTTTCCCCATGTAGCACTACTCCATTCCCAAATTAAAACCTCTGATGTCAACTGAGTATGTGACAATATATGTCAGGCAGGGACGGAGCCTGGAACAAGTGGGGAAGGCCAGTAGGGTAGTTTACACCTGTTCCTACCAGCAACGAGTTCAAGATGTCTACAGGACATCACGGGTCTAGAGAACAGAGTGCTTCTCCCTTGGATTTCATGCTACAGACAAGGACAGTAAGGAAAACAAAGAAACAACACCTTGGCATGCTCCAAGACAATGAGCACATAGTTTGTTTTTCAGGCAGAATGCTACTGCGACAGTAGCATCTCTTATGGGAGATGTGTATGAAGTGGCATCCACCAACCGGTGGAGACCAACAGAGACCAACAACAGGTCTCTGCATCTGCTGGCCCTTAACCTGTGGCAAGGTCCAAAACCTTAATCTTCAAGGAAAGCTGTTATTTACAGAGAATTTAGAGTTGCACACAATCATTTCTAGGGTTTTAATCTCAGTACAGCTACTTCTATACTGCAGCCAACACCAAGCTCAGTCCTTCACTCACCTTAAACAGAAAGCAAACATTATTTAATCTACTTTCACCAACATGTTTTGGTAGCTCAGCCAAATGAATTTATTCATATTTATATTACTGCTCGTCTCCTGAAGTAGAAAGCATTGCTGCCATCTTGCTTTTTATGTCCATTTATTTTCTAAGGCTGCACTCTTCATCCTCTACATCTGTTCCATTGTCTAAAATTGCCAATTCCTCCTCCTACAACCACAGAAGCTACCATCTCAACAGCCTGTCTGAGAATTAATTTCCTTCCCAATGTTTCCTACTAAAAGTGACCACTGTCTTGCACCAAAAAGACAAAGATCCTCTCTTACTGTATCCCCGTTTTTTAGGTTTTTAATTACTTCCACGCTCCAATGCAACCTTTGACATGAGTGGCACTGGTCATTATTTTCAACCTAAGAGCTGATGTCACTATTATACAAGGTTTCACAAATCAAGATTTATCTACTTTACTTCACCTGTCCTTACTGACTCTTACCAAATATCTCACTGCATTTCCAGTGACAAAATCCTTCTCATTTACTCTTAACTGATTGGTAGCCTTTCATCCTTAGCAGCTCGTGCCTCTTTTGATTCCAAAATCTTACACTAGGGTAAACTTCTATCTATAGTTTCAATTTTCCATTTGCTTTCCCTTTCCGCAGAAGATGAGTTTCTTAGCCTTTTCCACACCCACAAATACTTTATTCTGCTTATTTCACTTCCAATCATCCTTCCTCGCCATGAGGGCCTTTCTACTCTTTGGAAAAAACAGACAAATCAGCAGCTCACCTTCATGTGATGCACCGAACACTACAAAAATAGTTCCACCTGCCAAATATAACTGCTATACACTGCTACTACACTAAAGACAGAAAGAATTGTGTTCTGTTCCTGTATTAATATGGGAGGGCAAGACAAAAAAAAATGCATAAAGTTACACAGTGACATGGCTAACGAGAAAAGTAATTTCCAGAAGCAGAAATAAAAGACAACAGCATTCAGATCAACCAAAATATAGATTAATACTTATTAATGAGAACTTTTTTCATTTCTTTCTTTACCTTAGGAGTTTGGGACTGCACAGAGAAAGGATTCAGCGGTACTCCAGAAGACCTTTTCCTTTTCAGCATTACAACTGGTGGCGGAGTAATCTGAACAGTCTGAACACCGAAAGAAAAACTGTTGTTTATTGTTTACTCTTGCCTTGGTTAGTAGAAGAGAGGAAACCTCCAGTATTTCTTATTTGGCAAGAAAACAAACCTCCTGATATATAACTCAGTCACATAAGAAGAAAAAGTTAAGCAGAAATCAGCCCATGAAGACAGACACCAGATTTTTTTTTTTGTAAACTGTTTGAGAGAAAAACTCATCATTAAATGAAACAGTTTTCAAGCAGAGGGCCTTTCAATAGCTAACTGTGCCTTTAATGCACACTTATCAAAACAACCGGCAGGATGTTCATGTCTGCTGAGACAGGAGTACTAAACACACATGCCTTAAGAAAGGTAGAAGTGCTCTTTCAGCACTGTCACACTAGAGGAAAACCCATTTTAATTTATTTACGTGCACAGATATTTTATACTCAACCTTATCAACAGCTAATAACAAAAGAAATTTTAGAGAACAAAGCCAAAAATAGCTAGCTATTTAAGTAAATGGAAGACAGCGTAATTATTAGCATTATCTCCCCTAACCAATGCTCCACAAAACAACAGCATTAAAAGGGATTTGCTTAATGATCTGAGGGCTTTTGATAGCCTAAGATACTCTAACTCTCAATCAGATATAGGGAGGAGTAAACTAGAAAGCACACAAAACCAGGAGAACAACTTTACATTGGAACACCTATACCCCTCTTATTGCTCTGAAAAAAAACATTACGTTTATTATGATACAACACATATCAACTCAGCATCTCTCCACCACAGCAGTTTCACAGTTCACACGTGAGCAATCCTTTCAGTTTTAAGAAATCCTGCTAAAGGGCATTAACTCATTGAAAAGTCATTAGTGCTGAGGAATGGCCTCACGTGCGACAGTTCGACCCGGCTACAGCAGCCACTCCTGCACCCCTAACTCAGAGGAAGCATTAATCAGGTTCTCTGGAGGAAACTGTGGAAAGCAAGAGGAGACAGACAGAAGCTCAGGCTGTGGCATCTGCTGAAACAGTCCTCCCATAGCTCCTCTCCTGAACCCAAACATGTCACACAGAAATATCCCACAATACACTGGATGGAGCATGACAACACACACATACGGTACACATGATTCAGATGCAGGTATATCCTGTTTCACTCCAAGCTGACTGAAACCTAGAAGCCTGCACTAGTACAGGCTCTACATCACACCAACATAAACCGTCTCTAATCAGAACATAGTACCTTTGGCTTATCAAACCAATACAGTCACTAAAGTCCTGCACAGCAGAGAGGTCAAGTACACTGCGTATATACGTGCTAAGGAAGAAGTCGATCTTAAGACAGTCTAGTTCTAGGAAGAATTTTAGTTCTTGGTATTCTCCACAGCAAGAAAAATTAATGCACTAAGGTGTTTCAAGCAGATATTATTAATACACTTACTTCAGCGTTAAGATCTTGAAGAATATCCCCTAGTAAATCATCCTTTGATAGGTCCACGGTTTTCTGCAAGGTAACAGATTAGCCAAACAGTTCTTAGTTACGTGTGTTAACTCCATCAGGAGACCAGTAACTAATGACTAAAGGGTTTCTATAAAACACACAACATACACAAGAAATTGTAATAGGAGTTTATGTTTTGCTAGATACAAGAAACTGAAATGAGCCCTTGCTTTATTCTACTCCCACTAAAACACTGCAAACCTGTTAGAAATCTTTACATTCAAAAGTGTGAGAACTTACATCGGCAGTTTTCTTCCCAGCACTGGCTATAAACATAGACTTAATTGTGTTTGGCTTTGACACCACAGATTTCTTGACATTCTTTTTATCAACTGTAGACATTTTGCCACCTTTTCCTACAGAAAAAATATAAAATTGTGAATTCTACATCAGAAAAGCTCAATGTTTAAGGGTCCAATTTATTAGCAGGAATAGATAAGTGAAACAGTCTATTTCTTCCACCTTCACACTGCTGGCTGAAACAAAGCCTAATTGTCTCTCACTTGCTGTCAGCTTTGTCACATCTCTCATACCAACAGAAAAAGAAACAAAATCCCACAAGCACCCATCCTTCCTGGTCAGTGAGAGATGATCTTTGCATACTCAAGTTCATACTCCAGAAAAAGGGCCAAGATACTTCACTTGGAAGCATCTCCAGGACAAGAGTCCAGTCTCAACGTCAGACTCAATTTCTCAGTTTGCCACCAACCTCATAAAAGTTAGCAAAATCATTTGATCTCAGATCCTTAAAAGTATGGAAAGCATTTTTATATGGCAAACAAGATCACGCATCTTTTAGACACTGGCTTTGGAAACCAAGATCATTCTTAGATGCATTTGTCCTAGAAGTAAATATATATCCCACAAAAGACTGTAAGCAAAACTGCTGAAGTAGCTAGTAGTGATCTGACTCCAAGTTGTGGATCTCCATCTTCTGTATCACGGGGGCACAAAGCTACACAGCTTCAAGTAACATGTCATTTGGCCATATTCACCACAAACTGATGCCAAGAAGCTGCCTGTTGTAGATACCTTTTAAAAATCACTGGAAGATATCCTATAGTGGTGATGTTCAACCTACCTTTCTTATAGAAACCAAGAGCATCATCATCCAGATCTTCATCAAAGATCTCCCTTCCATCTTCTACATAACCTACCCCATCTGTAGAAAAACAAGTTGTCAAAAAATTTCACTTAAAATTCTATCTTCCGGTACTTCTAAATATATTCATAATGAAAGGTTTTATATATTCAAACACTTTTTCACTTTAATATAGAGCAGAAGTTATAAATGCAAAAGCATTAAAAACTACTCTCAGCTGTATCTTCTATTAGATTGAATATATTATGATGTGTTTAATTTGAAATTATCAATTACAGTACTTCTTTATAGTTACATCACTGATACCTGGAAGTAAAATTTCAAAACCAGTTCTTAATGGAACAACATTTTCATTGCCATCCTAATACACTTCTATGAGAACAATGTAAAAGATTGATTTCCATATAAAAGCTTATTTTTTCTTGTCTCCTAAAACAATTTGTAAGAACATACTCAGCATAACTCATCTCGAACCACGAACACCACGAACACCATGAAGTCTAATTGAGTTATAACACCATAATCACAGTAACTCTCCGAATGAATCTTAACTTACCATCATCAACAATCCAGTCATCATCCTGACGTTCTCTGACCATCTTGGAGTATTCTTCCTCATCTATTTCATCATAAACACTTGTGAACTCCTCAACCTACAGTTAAGGTATACTGAGGATTAACATCTCCCATACCATTACTTATTAATACAGATCATCAGTAAAAACACAAAAGTTCCCAATAAATGCATGGTTTCCTACACTGCACTGTTCACAACTAGTAAGCGCAGTTATCCATTCAGTTTAAGTTTCTTTTTTGGCAGTGACAAAAGACTAGTTATCAATTTCTAAAATTATCACAGCATACTTGAAACTCAAAATCTACTGAAGCACTGGCAGAGATTTCATTTGAAACTCACTTGCTTTACTGTTCCTCTCAAATTACGAAAAAAAAATTTTAAAAAACCCTAGCAATGGAGAATTCTGATCTTTAGCTCTACCCTGTAAGACCAAGATGAGTACAATGAAAAGAAAGGTGATTTAATGTGTCTAGTCATTAATGCCAAAAATGCTCTTTTGTGTCTCAGAGTAAATCTGCATGACCTACACACTTCAGGCCTCTTCAGATTTATCCACCTCAGTGTGGAAGTCCCTTCCTGTTGACATTACCATTAATTGGACAGTGTCAATGTTACACTTTCAGATTTCAATTCTGACAGTGACATGCTTCTTTTTTTCCTTTGTGAAAACACAGCATATTAATATTAATGGATTGCAGTCATGTAAAGCTTTGAAACTCACTTAAAGTTTAATATCATCTGAAGTTAAAACAAAAAAGTACTTCCTACCATAACACCAATTGCACAACTAAATTTGAAAAGTTGGTCCGCCCCTGTGGGATAATTATCAAGGAGTATCAAGCACTTTTGACATGTAGTTAATAAAATTGTTTTAGTTTTGAAAACAGAAAGAAACAAATAAATTATACCCGAAAGCAGCAAAACAATTACAGTTACATTCTGAAAAACACACACTGTTAAAAAACAAAAGGCGATCTGAAAGGCAGATTTTGTTTCCCATAGCTTTTAGACACATAAAGGGTAGTTAAGCATCTCAGTTCACATTCTTATTTATTAAAAAATGAGGAATTCTCACCTCATATTTTATTTTTTGACCAGCTTTAGCTTTTTTCAGACGTTCCAGTGCTTCTTGCTGGCTTCTTCTAGACTTGTTCTCACGTCTAGAACGTGATGCTGCAAAACTTCCAGACTCATGCATAGCTGCAATAATCAAAACCAGTAAGTTTAGTAATGAGCTGCATCAGTTTGTACTTAGTGTTCAGTGATCTATTAAGAGATGGTTGCAGTTTTGCTTAAAATCAACATAGAGAGCTACTTGGCTAAAAGCACTCAGTCACAGATGGCTCTTGATGAGCCAGTTCTGGAATTATATTGAAGGCTTGGTCTCAGAGATCAAACAGACCTCGTGCCAGTTCTCACTCAGCAAGAAGCTACCACCTAGATTTCCAAAGCATCTCTCAAAACCCATCAACCCTTATCTGAAAAGGATCCCCCCACTCCTTCCTTGGGAATTTCCAACTCCTTTTATTTTGCACGTCTCCATGACAACTCAGGAATAGATGGACTTCGAAAAGGCCTATACTGCTACAACGCAGTAACATGGTTTTTTAGGTGGTTTCACAGTGTTTAAGACAGCAGCTAGACTGAGACAAAGTAGTAATTTGCTGACAGCAGAAGACTGCCACCTTGTTTACTCTGACACCTCCCTCCTTCGCAAATGCTCCCCCCAACAAGGTGCTTCCCTCTTCTCCCGACCTTTTTCTCCCTCCTGAGTCTGGGCAGGGGACGTTCATCCGACCACAGAGAATGAACACCCCCAAACCAACTTAGGAAAGCAGACAACTACCCCAGGAAATGTGACTAGGGGTATTGTGCGACACGCTGGACACCCCGGCTGCAGGCAGAGGAGACCCAGGGCTGCTGCAAGAGGCCAGGTCAGGCCAGGCAAGGTCGGCCGGTCCCTTCTTGGCCACAGCAGGAGCCAAATCGCTAACACGAACTGCACCCAGGCAGCGCGGCCGGGGCGGGCAAGGGTTTGTCCTGCTAAAGGCTGGCACGGGCTAAAGTGGGGCATTTACACCGCGTAGTGCTTGGGGAACTGGAAAGATGCAACACTTGGGGTGTATTTATAGGCAAGATCTTCCGCCGATTCTTTGCGCTCCGCTATAAGTAAGCGCCCAAAGGCGACGCGCCTCTCCTCCCCCGGGGCTGAGCTCACCCGCGCCCGCCGCTGCCCTCAGCGCGTTCCGCGGGCTACGAGCGCCTGACCCGGCGGCGCCTGAGGGGGAGGTGACTCCGCACCCCTCCCGCCCGGGACAAGCCAGCCCCACCGCTGCGGCCGAACCGGCGCGGGGAGGTTCTGGGCGGGAGCAGCATGACCCTCCCGCCGGGAGAAGGTCTCCCGGCTCGGGCAGCGCAGCCACCCTCAAGTCTGGGGGGGAGCGTGGGGCGCGGGACACGCAGGGGTCTCCCGCCCGCCGGTGCCAACGTCCCTCAGCCGTAGCCCCCTGCGGGTCCCACACTCCCGAAGCGCTGTCCCCCCCCCCTCGCCCCGCCGCTCCTCGCTCGCCGCGCACGCGCGCTGCCGCCCCCAAGCGCCGCTGCCCCGTCGCCCCCCCGCCTAAAACCGAGACGAACGGCGGCAGCCGCCGCCCCGCCACGGGGAAGGGGAGGGGAGAGGGAGGCGCTGCCTGGGGCACCCGCGCGCGCCCCGTCCCGCGTGCCTCACCGTCCCGGCCCCGAGCCCCGCTCTCGGCCATGGCGCCCGCGCGCTCTCCGCTCGCGCCAAGGCTCCCGAAAGTGGCGCGAGACGGGAACCCCGCGAGCCGCCTCCGGGAAGGCAGCCAATCAGCAGCCGCGGCGGCTCCGGCTCCGGCCGCCCCGCGCGGGGGCGGTCCCGGCGCTGCCGCCCGTGGCGAGGGAGGAGATGCGGGTGCCGGTGGGGCGGGGAAGAGGAGCGGAGGGGAGCGCGGGCGACCGCGGGAAGGCGGCTCCGGTCACCTCCTTCACCGGAGCCGAGTGCGGGAAGGAAGCCGCGGAGGAGGCGGAGCCACTTCCTGGGCGAGGCCTGCGCCACCGGCCCGGGCTCCGGCCGAGGCCTGAGCTGGCGGTACCAGCCGCCTGAGGGAGGTTGGTTGGGCCGCGTCCGCCGCTAGAGCTGCGAATTTGCAGCCGTAGCGGGAGCTTTCTCAAAGAGGCTGCGCGCGGGTGTGCGTGTTAGTTTATCCTTAAGGGCCTGAGAAGGGTACGGGGAGGTGCCCGGCCCATGCCGCGAGTTGCCTCTGAGGGGTCTCCTCCCAGGGCGTGTAGGGATCCATAAAGCGTCCTGGTGCGGTTCCTCTCTTGAGGTGAAATAATGTACATACACGCTCCTGAATTGGAAGAAGGTGATGGCTCATGGGAGTCGGCTAAAAGCTGGAGCCAGGCTGCAGCGTGAGGGTCAGAAGACCGCTTGTAACAACACTTATCCGTAGTAAGTTGGTCCCTGCTGGGAGAAACGGGTATTGCCTATAGGGTTTTAAGCAATATATAACTACTGAAGCTTGGAGAGTGATCATGACAGACATTCATGGCAGCCATGGTTTGCTTTTTGCATATTCAAAGTAGGCATTACGTTCTCTCATAAGTTTCGGGGAACCCCTTTGGCAAATTATTCCCATATCTCTTCAGAGACAGGCAGTCTTTGGCAAACTCGGTGACAAAATAGCTAATGTAGTGGGTGCCTTCTTATTTCCCAAATCCATTTAATTTTTCTTTTTTCCTTCCTTGCTAGACCTGAAGAAAATAGATTCAGACTGGGTATCTTAAGAGGCCAAGTGCATGGAGGGCTCAGATAAAGGACCAGTGACAATTTTTTCCTCACATACACACCTGACTTTTTGACAGGGTGAGGTGGTGTAATATGTACTGCTCATACTCTTAACACATGTGAGTGAAGGTAACACATACCAGCCCTCAGCTGAGGAATGAGAACTTTGTCTAGAAAAGGATATATTTGAGTTTCAAGTATAGCTAGAAATGTTTTTAAAAGCCTCAGTTAAACTTTACAAGTCTTGTCCTCTAAAATGGCTTAGATCTGTCTTCTTGTGCATTCATTAAGAAAGCCAGGGAAATCGGTGAGGTTTGAGCTGTTTCACCACAGATTAACCTTGATTGTTTTTCCAAAAACATCACTGCTTGCCAGTCACTACCCAAAAAACTTGGCAACTTCGTTTGCAGAATTTTCTGGAAGAGCATTTGCTGCTTGTGAGAATATGTAGGCACTGACTAACTTCCTGGAAAGACATTTAGCACCAACACTTCAGAGCCATTTGAGAGTGAATAGGGCTGTGTCCTTATGGCTGATACACTGTTGCAGGACCATTAGCTAGTATTTGGCCTGGATATACTATTTTCAACTATCTAGAGGAGACAATTTTTATGGTTCTGAAACTGAAAATTATTTTCCTTCTCCACAAGGACTCTTTTGCATTGGTAAGAGAGAAATAAAGAAGCCGGATATTGATCCTTCTAACTTATCTGCCCAGTTCCGATTACGACACACCCTGTCACTGCTGAATCTAGTCTTAGATGGAAGTACCATCCCAACCATCTGTAGCAGCTCTCTGGTGCTGAAAGAGACTGACCACCCTGGCAGCCAGAATGCCCATTCCCAGGCACTCGAGAGGGTGAGACCACCCCTCTCAGCAGTAGCTAGTTATTAGATCAGCTTAGCTGTAGCAAACCCGCATCCTTGGAAACACTGAGAGCTATGGGAAGAATGCCTGTCTGACCTAGAGATGGGCTTTCGTTTGGTGCATTATGTCCACTGTTTCTTTCTTTTTTTTTTTTTAAACACATGCATAAAGCAAGATCACATTGCCAAGCGTGATGTGGGGTTCCAATCCTGAAGCTACACAGTTTTTTAAGCTACAATAAGCATTTATAAAATAATGTCACGGAGAATTCTTCAGTTTGAATAAAAATAGAGCAATACTGCGTTTCACACATACCTAGCTTTCACATGTCTTGGAATTTTGAATTGACTGGATTTAAATGCTTTTGACTGTAGTAAAACAATACCCTTTGTCAGCTGTTGTACAAACAGTGGCATGTTTGTCGTTCAGGTAGATGCTATGATTTGAGCCGGTACACAGTGATACAATTAATTTACCAAACTGAAGTTGTTGCCATAGCTCCACTGTGGGACAGCGCAGATCAAACAAAAGGCTTTTTCATGAATGCTAGTTCAGTCCTGACATTCATCTCTGACCATAACAAGAACGCATCTGTTTCCCACAGCACAGCATAACAGGCGTATTTAAATGCTTCAGGGGAAAAAGAAAAAGAGGAGGCAGGAGACGCACTCTGCTTTGGAAAAGAAAAATAAGCCAGCAAGATTTGGGACTTCCTCTGCTAAATGGCTTTATCACAGCAGATTACTTTGAGCTGATCTTTAACCTCCCTTGGGACAGCTATACAAGAACAACTTGGCGTGACCTTTGCTTGGTTGTCTCAGCACAAGAAGAGAGAATTCTGCTGTGCAGCTCAGAGCCACCCAAGGTTCTCTCAAGGAAGGTGTGATAGCCGCAGAGGAAAGTGCAAGAGAAGCACAGTAACGAAGATGGTAGGCAGCCAAAAACACGGTACAGAAGAGGAAGCTCAGGAAAATCCCAGATTTCAACGAAAGGTGACAAAGATGTATTTTCCATATTGTTCTCTTAGAGCTGTAATTTAAATATGTAGGTTATGAATAGGAAATACTGTAAACTCGTTGCAAGAGCTCCAAGATAAACAGTAGTATATATTCAACATAGACAAGTACAAATGGAGTATAGTATCAAACCTAAGTTAAATGGGCAAAATAATTGCAGAATAATTAAGGATTAGTCTATTCTTCCTTTTTATGGCTTGGGCATGTTTGGTCTGTCTCAATGACAGACAAAAAGTTAAAACTCTCGGATTCAGACATAACATGTTAAACTTAGGGTTGGCAATTCTGATGATGGAAAAAATCTGTTGAACCTAAGAGGAGTGGCATAAAAACCAGAATACAGGTAAACCATGAATTGTAGCAAGGTAGAAAAATCAACACAAAATGCCTAAACATTGTTATGTAGTTGTTAAGTACAGACTGTCTTTGTGGAGAGCTGTGTATGCATATGCATGCTAGTGCTCAGGACATGAGCATATATGCTCTGTGTGGATGTTTCCTACAAATGGAGAGTATTTCATTCTCTTACTTTTAGTCCTTACACTGATCTGAATTAATTCATGTTATCACTCAACTCAAAAGTTTTTACTTCTAATATGATCTGACTACTTCATTTCAGCAGCTGCTTATTAAACTATGCTATTCACATGACATTTCAAAGCATATTACTTAACTAAGGGGGGAGACTAAACTCCTAAAAGATCATAGATTACATAAAATAAAAATAAAAAATCTCAAATTGTTAGTTATCAGGAGGTCTTTGTTTTCAAAACTCTTCACAGTTAGTTGATAGAAACATGAAGATATAGATGCCTCTCCATTCATTTATCAATAAAGATAATGCAGACATTTATGTTCAAAGGGTAGATTCTTTGCTTACTAGGCCTGTAAATGCCTTTTGTTCACTGCACAGCTCTTTAATTCCCTACCTGAGTTTCCTGCTAACATCAGAATGAAAGGAATAAAGTCGCTACTAGGATGTTAAGGCTCTGAAATGCAAATGTGAAATACAAACTAGACATTATATTAATTATGTAATTAATAACAACACATTAATTTCCATTCTGACAGGAAAAAAAAAAGGTCTCTGGAAAGAACATACAAAGATACTTAAAAAAAAATGAGTGCATTAAATTCTGGTTGCAGTTAAATTACAGCACGTCATGGTAACTTGACCAGAATTGGTAGAATTACTCAAACCAGAACAGAGACCAGAATCTTATCACCTGCTTGCCTAATACAATATTCCTATTCAATTTCCTAGAAGGAAAATACAAAATATTATAATGTGAATTCAATAGGGAAGACAAGTGAGAGCAAACTCATAGAGAACGAGCTCTCACATAATTATAATGTCTAAGAATTAAGTCTGATGCCAATGGTATTCAAGAGCATATAGTTATTGCCACAGCATGCAAGTCTCTGTTTTAACTGCTTTCAGCTATCTCTCTTTGCAATTGCACAAAAATGAACAATTAATGTATAAGCAGAAGAGGCTTATAATTGCAGAGAGGCTGTTACATTTCAAGACCTGGCTGAAGATCAAACACACTTCCATGGGTGAGAGCTCTCGGCATTCACCGTTTCACATCTCTTTGGCAGAAAGGACAGCATGGTGAGATGCTGTAAAGTCTAGTTGTAATCCCAGCAGCTATCTGTGGCTGGAGTGATGCTGGTGAAGACCAGCTGGGGAACCAGCAAGGGCCAACTGCTCCCTGCTGGTGGGAAGCCCAGCATGGTGAGGCTGGCAGGACTCATCTCCCAGCCCCTGAGGATCATGAGCAGGGCAGTCCAGGGATGGGAGGCAGAACCCAGAGCAGGCAAGTCCATGGTGATGAGGCAGGTCTGGGGTCAAACCAGAAAGGTGACTCAGGGTTGGGTCCAGTGATAGTAGTCTGGAGTTAGATCCAGCAGAGTGATCACCAGACAAGTCCATGGAGATAAGGCAGGTCCAAGATCAAGCCATGAAGTCAGCCTGCGGGTGGGGACCAGGGTCAGGCTCAGTAATGGTAACCAGCATCAGACACAGCCCATAGATCACCAGATGAGTCCACAGTGACAAGGCAGGTCCAACGTCAGGCTAGTAAGCTGGGGGCAAGGCTGTAGCTGAGCTGGAGACCAGCACTCCTGCAGCCAAGCTCCAGCAAGGACTAACAGTGCAGGTCAGAACCCAGAGCCCCCAAAGCAGAGGGCAGGGGACCCAGGTGAGGCTGGTGAGGGCTGTCAGTGCCTTCAGTGCCCTCGTACCAGCCTTCCCTCCCAAACAAGGTGTGTTCGCATGCCTTAGAGTTCCGAGTTCAGAAGGGGTTTGCTGTAGAGTGATTTAATTGATGTGCGTTGTCAGTGGCCTACTTCATGGGCACTGAGCCAGCGCAGGGCTGAGCTAGCTGTCAGGGTGCAGCAAGGGTCAGCTGCTCCTTAAGGACAGGGAGACAATGACATGATATAGCTGGTGGGGTCTTCATCACCACAAGCAAGCCAGAAACACAAAGCAGGGGCAGTTCCAGTGACAGTAACATGGGTCAGACACAGTCCAGCCATCACCAGGCAGGTGTTGAGGCAGGTCCTAGGCCAGAGAAGGAAGTCAGTGCATGGGTTGAGGTCAAACTCAAGAGAGTCCATGGCCAGGCTCAGCTGAAACACAGCTGGAGCCACCCACTCCTACAAGGTAGTTCAAGCATGAACTGAAGGCCCAGGACTGAAGTGGGGCTCTTTGGCCCTTGGGCAGCAGGATATGGGAACAGTCCAGCTGAGGGGGTGAGGGGTATTAAAGCCTAGTAATGCATTCAGAGCACTGACACAGATCCCATGTCAACCTAATCGTATGGCTAGAGCCCTTAATTTATTGTAACAAAACCTTACATACTGAATCACTTTCTATATTTGTATTTAGCCTTCTGGTACCATTAGCACTGTGCTAGAGCAGTGAAACTAGAGAAGTTCAGCTGTTACTAAGGGCCACTAATTCTCTCATTCATACATGTATTTTTCAAAAACTCATGACCTGCTTAGAAATTACTTAATCCATAAACAATAATACAGAGACTGGGAAATTACTTTCCACTTTCCTTCTCATCTTTCAAATATAACTACTTCCACATTTTTTTCTACCTCTCCCATATTTATTCAGGCTCCTGGACCCTCAGACTTCTTCCCCTTGTGACCATAGCGTACATCATTTTGTCATCTTGCTGTAGCCAGCTTGTCTACATGTGGGATCTTAGGATAACTGAGGTTGGAAGGGACCTCTGGACATCTCTAGTCCTCCTCCTGCTGAAAGGCCCAGAGAGAGCAGATAGTCAGACCTTGACTGGACGTGGCCTGAGCAATCTCAAGGATGGAGACTCCATAGCATTCTGTTCCATACATCAGGACAATCTGTTGGGGGAGGTTACTTTCTCCCTTCCCCCATCTCTCTCTTTGTGCTCCACAAGCCTACTAGAAGACTTGTGAAACTTCACTCCTGAGTCATCCAAAGGTGAAAAAACCGTGCCTGACATAACAGCCCATACTGCCCTCTTTCAAACACAGCAGAAGCCCACGGAAACGCCAGTGCTATTTCATGCTTGAATAAGAGAAAAAATTACAGTAATGTCATTTCAGTATCATACCTGAGTGGGAAAAATTAGTCCTAGGACTTCCATAGCATAAGTACACATAGGTAAGGTTTGAGAAGCTTTACTGAAATTATTCAGTGAAAGGATTAATAATTGTATTCACATAATTAAAGATAGGTAGGAATTCATACAAGCCTGACAACTTTTGTGTTTTACTGTGTAACTCCAGAAAGCATGAGGTCCTTTCTCCCTTTCCTGTAGTTGATTCTTTACAGTCTGCACCTTATCTTCCCTCATTCTGTTTTTACAAAACAGAATTTCTTTAGGAATTCTTTGCCCCTTCCCCTCCCCTTTCATCTAAATTCATCTACCAAAACTGTAGCAAATGTAGCCTTTGACTAAATAAGGTTTGTAGTGGCTTTTTAAAAATAAAAATAGATGTTTTGTTGTCCAGCTTCCTAATGCTTTTTTTCCAGCTCCACTCTACAGAGTGTGACCTAGGTTTTCTTTTTTACTTCATGCTATTCATGCTCCACTCAAAGCAGAATCATCAGCCTCCCTATGTTTTATATCTTGAGAGGAGTTGGTGCTTCTTTATTTAAAAACCTTGTCACTATAGCGTACAAACGCCTCAGAAACAGTGTAACGGTTACCGTCATAAATGAAGGGTTGAGATTATTTTTTTCTGACAGGGAAATGAGAGTAGAAAGTTTTTACAAATGGTGGATGACAAATCTGGATTGTCTGTGTCTGATCTACCAAATAGTTAGCATTCTGTGGTGCTTCTTGGGTGTCTCCCTGTTCCACAGCATCTGTTCCTGCTTTCCAACACTATTAAGTCACAAATTTTAAGTCACAATTTTTTCCTTCGTTTCAAGTCTAACTGAGATGCTTTTGATGATTCCTTGTGGACACCAGCAGTAAAATAAATGTGAACCTAAGAGAGAAGTCCTTCCAATCAGTTTTGGTGTCCGAGTTAGGCAAAATGGAAGAAACTGTTTCAAAAAGAGGCTGTCAGAGTTTCCAAGTCCCAAGACTAAACATAGGCAATTATTCTGTAAAACTAAACAAGGTTGTCAGAAAGCTGCTCCTTTAGAAAAGACAAACCAAGAGCCAAGGGGGAATCGCGCTGTCAGCAGGTCAGGGTCCTCACCGGCCATGACCCAGTCCCACAGTACCTGAGCAAGGTGAGCAGGACAGAACAGGAGAGGGTGTCCCCGTTCAACCAATAGTTCAGATCGTAAGGCAATATCATGGCAGTATGGCAGTTCCAGGGTCAAGCTATTTAGTCAGTATGCAGGTCAAGGTTAGAGTCAGGTCCAAAAATCACCAGGGAGGCCTACAGAAATGAGGCAGGGCTGAGGTCAAGCCAGGAAATCTGGCTGCAGCTAGAGGTCCAGATCTGGGAATATGGTCTTCAAGGAGATGTGAAGTTTAAACAGAGCCCCTGAGCCCATGGGCAGAGGGTGTGGGGTAGAGGCCCTAGATGAGGCTTGTCAGGACCTTCAAGGTCTTTCAGTGCCTTCAGGGTCCTGACACATATGAAGTGACTTAGATCCAAGAGGAAATTTGCCCAGTTTTCGTGAAAACAGAAAACAGCACACCATCGTCATGAGTGCTGAACCTCCAAACAAGTATCAAATCTCTCCTCCCAGTAATGAAAGCTCATGAGTATTTCAAAGCAAAAGCCCCCAAAATATCTGCAGGATATTCTCAATCTCTTTTACAGAAACAACTGCATTATGTTGGTAAAGTTGTCCATAACTGCTCAGTGGGTAGAAGATGCCCAGCCAGTAACATACCAGATCTAAAGTTTCAAAGGTGGCAAAGTTAGAAGCAACTGAAATAAGATCTTAGGGTCAAACACGCTTAATAACTAGTAAAAGCTAAACTAGCTAGCAGATAATAATTTTACAGTGCACAAGTACATTTTTGGTTTTAAAAGAAGCGTGAATCTCTACCTAGATTATGAAAACCTCCAGTTATTAAATTTTTGGTACCCAAAATATTAAGACTGAACCTTCAACAGTCACCTGAATGCAGTTTACAGTATGATTTTTTGATGTTTTACTTGGCAGGTTTGCACTTGAAATGGTATGAGAAAAGACCTGTGAAGACATTTGCATGAAAAAATGACAGATGGGAAGATAAAGGTTGACATGAACAGTGGAGGGGGAAAAAAAGTATTGGAGAGTTGTCATACAGGAAAAGATAGCGTGACAGTAATACTGACGATCAGTCCAAGATATTTAAAATTGAGCTGGGGGAAAAAGAAGGCACCAGACGGATTGAAAATGGGCAGAAGAGTGTGCAATACAAGGATGTACAAGAAAGACAGTCTTAGCTTTGTGTGTATTTAAGGGGACTAGGGTGCGTATCCAGAAAGCCAGAAAAGGGGAAAAAGAGCAAGGAAGAATAACAACATAGTTTAAATGTAAATAGGAAAGATATTTTTCTTAAATTATATTTTATCTGTAGCCATAAGAAGCAGGACAGAGAACATGAATAATTTAGGCAAAGTTTATGCTGAGGTATAGGAAGTAGAGAGATCCGTAATATTCAGCATTGTATTTCTCCACAGCGGTAAAGTTGCAGCTGTAGTACTGTGCTTGCACCACTCTGCAAGAAATTTGTACAGAACCCAAAAGAGAAAAGGGAAAATAACCAGAAGATCTGTAAAATATGAGCTATGAGAAACTATTGCAACAGCTGGTGCAATTTAGTCTAGAAAAGTTGTGAGAGATGTGACAAAACCACCAAACTACCTGCTGAATGTCAGCTCTCAAATCCTGAAAATATTGTTTCAAAATCTTAACCGTACGAGTCATCCCAAAACCCAAAAGAGACTAAATCTGTTCTCTATGTCCAGTAGAAAAAGCAAGCAGGGACAATAGATTGCAGCAGTGGAGGTTCAGGTTAGACATTAAGAAAAACTTTCTAATAAGAATGAACAAACAGCTGTGAGAGTGGATTGAGTAGATAATTGGGGTTCTGGGAAGGGAATGACCAGGAGAAGTGAGCTAATCGGAGTGCTTCCCAGCCTCCGTGCATCCAGCAGAAGAGTCTCATTGCCAGAAATCCCTTCCTCATCATGCCTTGACAACCCAATAATTAAAAGCTCGATTGTTAAAATTAGCAAGGACAACAGAACAATCTAATAATGGGTTCAAGAGACCTAACATTTCCCAAACTAAGTGACCGCCTCTGACTGTGGAAAAATAATGTGAAGATGGATATCCTCTTCATCACAAATGAACTGTAATTTCTGAACATTTTCTTCAAAAGTGCTTGTAAAAGTAGATCATGAAAGAACAAGAACACAAAGAACCTACCCTAAGCAGGTAGCCCCACTTATTCAAGGCAGTACTATAAAGCACGGATGAATGGCATCAGACTGACTGATTTGATTCTATATGGGTAACCCGAGAATATAGAATTTGCTAAAAAACACATCTCCAATATGGAATTATGGAAAGAACCAGGTATAAACTATGTTACCAAATCCTATGTTTTTACTGTTAGTACTTTATGGACTGTCACTGCATATAAGAAAACTATATGGATTTAATCCATATACAATTCCATGAGACTCTTTCATAAATAGGAAATATTTCGAATTTATTCTAAAAAGAGGTGGTAGTTTGTAAGCACCATACATTCCACTGGAATGATAAACTGCAACTTAAAAATTAATTAAATCTAGAATATCAGACAATATTACACGGAAGCAGCAAAGTGATAGTGTTGGAGACAGTGAAAACCAAAAGGGTATATTTTAATCTATACTTTTCATTCTCTCCCTTTTTCTTTCTGCAGCTGTGCAGGTGGGGAAAAAAAATCAACTACTACTGGGGTTTTGATCTCAGTCTAAAAATACATGATTTACCTAACTGATCATCTCAGCAAAAAGATATCTTTTTCTGCTGTTTTTTGACTACTAATTCTAGCATGTCTAGAATTAGTAGGACATAAGTAGATAGGTAGATGATAGATAGATAGATAGATAGATAGATAGATAGATAGATAGATAGATAGATAGATAGATAGATGCATACATATATACAAACATAGAAACATAACTAATCTACTCCATAAGCCATTCCTCCATCTTATAAAGTCTTGTGGTTGACAATCATTAAAACCCTCAGGATGCAAAATGTATACATTTAAGCAAATTTCATCTCATCTGTTAAATATTCAATAATTTATTCTATGGTGTTTTCTGTACATGTTTGGCTTTGAAGTAAAACACTATTTAACCATACCAGTCCCTGGTTTTCCATAGTTTCCTGATGAATTTTTAACAGAAATTACGTGAGGGTCTGTTTCTCATCAATATGATTTGGTTGTAATTGAGAAGATTCTTGCAGCCTCTCTCATAGAATCATACAACTGTTTAGGTTGGAAGGGACCTTAAAAATCATCCAGGTCCAACTTCCTGCCATGGGCAGGGATACCTCCCACTAGACCAGGTTGCTCAAAGCCTCATCCAACCTGGCCTTGGACACTTCCAGGGACAAAGCATCCACAGCTTTTCTGGGCAACTCCTTCCAGTGTCTCACTACCATCATAGTAAAGAACTTCTCCCTAATGCCTAATCTAAGTCTACCCTGCTCTCATTTAAAACCATTGCCTCTCGTCCTATCACTACACTCCCCGACAAACAGCCCCTCCCCAGCTTTCCTGTAGGCCTCCTCTAAGTACTGGAAGGCTGCTGTAAGGTGTCCCCAGAGCCTTCTCTTCTCCAGGCTGAACAACCCCAACTCTCTCAGCCTGCCCCCACAGGGGAGGTGCTCCAGCCCACTGATCATCTTTGGGGCCCTTCTCTGGAGCTGCTCCAACAGGTCCTTCTTGTGTTGGGGTCTCCAGTTGAGTTGCAGACTCATGGCGAGTCATGTGAAGACCATTTTAAATATAACTTCTGCTGTGCTAACTGGTGCTTGAGATCCACTGAGGCACTTCAGATACGTGATATTCTCCCAGGGCTGCAATACATTCCATTCCCTGTTTTTTCAAAGGACATCAGAATAATGGGGTATCTTTGCTTTCGTAAACCAAAATGTCATGGTCCGTAGCCTGGAGATTTTGTTGAATATTTACAGACTTTTGTGTAGTTGTAAGATCTCTGGACAACTGTGAGAAACTAAGCCAAAATACCTTGTTAGCAAGTGGCTTGGATGTAAGTTGTTTTCTGCCGCAGATAGCAGGCTGTATCACAGAAAGCACTCCTTGTTAAGTAGGTGTGAGATGCATATAATTTCCTGCTCAAGCAGTTTCAGATCCTCAATGGGTTTATTCACAATGTCCAAGTACAGGTTGCTCCTTCTAGGGATTTTGCCTTAAGATCAGGATGCAATTAGTGTACATTAAACAGCATAGCTATGAACCTGGATGTAGTAAGTTTGACAAAGTAAGCCTCTTGCTTATCTTATTGCATCAAATATAGAGAGAAGAGCCCCCCTGAGAGAAGTGGACACATTAATTCAGTTCGGATTTCAGCCACGTTGGTCTTCCAGTGCTAGTACGCTAGAATCAGTTTAACATGTATAATGTGGTAAAAGCATGACAGAGGTTGTATAGCTGCTGGTGTCTGCAGGGAATTGTAATTTGGTTAGCTACAGTTGTGGGCACTAGTCAATGCTCCACTGAAAGATTTTTAAAATATGAATGGCTAAATATAAAAAAGAGAAACAAAACAAAATAAAAAACACGAAATATTTTAAAATTAGAGCTTGAAGATATAGAAGAATCTACACAGAATATTTTTCTTTAGAACATTCAGCTACGCACAAGCTCAAAGAAGGATAATACCTCCAGTTTGAGAAAGGAGAGGATTTAAATGTAACACCTAAACTTATTATTTTTTTAATATTTTTCACATTTTGACAATTAATTGTTCCAGTTTGCAAAATGAAATTCCATATAAAAAAGCCCCACCACATATCAGACAAAACTTTCCTAATGGCAAAGATTTTTCCCTATTTGCTGTCTGTTCAATTCAGACTTTGGAATTAGTGTTAAGAGGATTGGGATCATGGTTCCCTGGCTTGTTTGCATGTAATGTTAATTTATGCACCCTTGGGGCAGGATTTTTATGCATCAGATGTCTATTGAAGCCCAAACAGATGTTGCCAAGAGCACAGTTGTTAATGGCAGTGGCTACACATCCCTGATACTTCTGAGGAAATGGCAGGAGGATGCCCAGGAGACCATAGTCAGCCTGGTGCAGGATATTTGGTTACATAAAAGAAGTTAGATGCATGAGCCTTCCCACCGATCGCTCTTGCTCCACTGTTCTTTTAAAAGTTTGTCTGACTTGTAAGGGTTTACAGACAGCCATCTGCTGAGCTTTTCCAGTCAAATCTAATATTTATTTATTTTAGACAGTAAAGAAGACATACTATAGTCTTTTGGAAGCTCATATTTTCCCCACAACTAGAAGAAGACACAACTGAGGATATCTTATTCAAGATATCCAATACATTGGCTAATATGATCAGAGCCAAGATAGCCTGTGACAAATTCCATTTCGATAGACATGACAGACCCCACAACCTTCCTTCTGCCATTATTTCAACTCTAGCTCTCTATTAATGAGATACACAACATTTCTTAATCATGCTCTTCGAACAGAAGGAATAACTAATTGTAAAGTATTTCACAGAGGTGGAAATGAAATAAGCAGCAAGAAAAGTATTCCACTTTGAAATTCTGGCACAGCTTAGATAAGCTGACAATACTGCTGCAAGGGAGACATTCTTCTTTAATGCTACATGCATATGGAAGATGTTATCTCTGTAAAAGATGAATCCAAATGCAGACAGAGTCAATAACTCAGCATGAAATCAAAGATGAAATTCACTCTTTCATGCTCAAAATAAATAAAGCAAAGGAAATTTACATTTCTAGTTCATTGACTATCATCCAGCTGCAGGAAGGTCCATTTCCTTTTCATTTCTATTCCCACTCACCCACCTGGTCAGGGAGAGCTGGACACTGACCCCGGACATGTCTGTACCTTGTGCTGCTCCTTCAGCATCCCAGCACTGGTCTCTTAAGAGCTGGTGTCTGCGATTGGATTTATAAAAAAGCTATCCGCTAACTCTGGCTGCTGTGGTCCTAGCATTGCTCAGCCATGCTGTCCAAATATTCTTGTAACAGCTTAACACTCCTGCCAATATTTTTCCTGAGAAAATGAGCTACAAATTGCAGGTGGAGTGCTTCATTAATCATGGTTTAATCATTTCCCTTGAGTATGCTTTCAGTAATGTGTGAGTAGTCCTTACAGAATAACTGATAAAAGAACTTAGTTATGATAAAAGGATTCAGCTGTGAGATTTAGTTAGCCTGGCTACCTGTTTTCCTTGTTCAGTCACCTCTTTTGACATATGTTTCCCTTTTTTCTTGACTGCAATCTCATTTCTTCTTTTCATATTCTCTTTTCCTTCTAGTTTCTTTCTCATATCCTTTACTTACCTTTTTCCCTTTTACATAACTCATATTTTTGTATTGTGCATGACCTCCTTTGAGGATGTGCAAAAGCTAAGACATATGAAATTAAGCTGTCAAGTCCAAAGAAATGACCCAGAGGCACGATTCTCTTGCAACTCCTCCTGTCTTTGAATGGGCTTAAATGTTTGTGTCCCTTTATTAAATCTGATTTTAAAAACAACGCTCGCAGTGCCGACTGCAGCTAAGTACTACTGGACTCCAGTTTAACACATCTATCAAGGTTAACAATAGCCAATGGAATCTCTCTGTGTTAAAAAATGTTGGCTTTATGTTATCTTGATTGCATGCTCATGCTCTTTGAGAGTAAGAAGGCCAGGTATTTTGTTTTAGCAGTATAGACAACACAGCTGCACATGGTGAAGCAGACACACAGCATGTCTGAAGATGTAGTTGCGACTTCTAGGCAGTTGTCAGCCAGGTTTCTTGCTAAGGCAACTCTGTCACATACTTAGCTGTGATAGAAATGTTTCGCTGCATTTAGACTGAGCTGCTACCATTACGACTTTAGTATCACAAATTTGCAAAATGTTGGCTAGAAATTCAACCCAAGTCGAAGTGAATGCGTATTTCAGTCCCCTGAATTCTTCTGATATCACTGACTGAAAACCTCTGGCAATGCCAGAGGAGGCCCCAAAGATGATCAGGGGGCTGGAGCACCTCCCCTGTGGGGGCAGGCTGAGAGAGTTGGGGTTGTTCAGCCTGGAGAAGAGAAGGCTCCAGGGAAACCTTATAGCTGCCTTCCAGTGCTTGGAGGGAGCCTACAGGAAAGATGGGGAGTGAAAGAACAAGGGGTAGCGGTCTCAAACTGAGAGTATATTTAGATTCGATATTAGGAAGAAATTTCTTACTGTGAGAGTGATGAGACACTGGAACAGGTTTCCCAGAGAAGCTGTGGATGCCTTGTCCCTGGAAGTGTCCAAGGCCAGGCTGGATGGGGCTTTGAGCAGCCGGGTCTGGTGGGAGATGTCCTTGCCCATGGCAGGTGGGGTTGGAACCAGACGATCTTTAAAGGGCCCTTCCAACCCAAACTGTTCCATGGCTCTATGATATTTCAGCCCTACTCCTAAAAGGCGCTCCCACCGTTTCTTTTCTTCCCCAGGGAAGGGAAGCGAGCGGCCGCTCCCGACCGGACCCCGCAGCCGCGGTTCCCCGGCGGCCGGTACCGGTGGCGCAGCAGGCAGGAGCTGTCCGTTCAGCACCGCTCCGGCCCGCCCGTGCCGCGCCTCCTCCCCCGCCTCTCCTCGCTCCCGCGGTCACTTTTGAGCGAGTCAAACCTCACCACCGATCGCCCTGAGGGAGTTACCGAGGCCGGCTAGGCCCGGCGGGCCCGCGGGAAATGTACGCTGAAGCGGCGCCCGGCCTGGCTGTGCACAGGTTAGCGGGGAGACGCGCCAGCGCGACTCTTGGCGCGGCTCTGCCTTCCAAACACCCGCACACCGCTCCGGCACGCCTCGGTGCGCGGCGCTAAGCAGGTGCTGAGAAGGACACACCGCGGACACAGTTCCGGGAAGCTTCTATAGGGCTCTCCGAGTGCAGCGGAGGGCCGCAGCGCTGCGGGCCCGCAGCTGCCGCCGGGAGGGACGGGGCCGCCCCTGGGGGAGCCGCCGGGGCCCGCGGTGGCGCGGCAGGGCAGCAGCCAACCAGGAGGCCGCATGCAAATGAGCGCGGCGTCCCCCGCGCGGAAAGGGGGTGGGAGGAGAGGGTTGGAGGAGGGGCGGTGCGGCCGCCGCCCGGTTGCCATGGCGACGCGCGGCGGCCGTGCCCCCGGGCGGCTCCCGGGGAGACCCCCCGCGGGGCGGGCACACGCGTGACGGTGGAGCCCCGCGCCGGGCGGCCCCGGGGCAGCGGCGGCGGCGGGGGGAGAAGGTGCCGCCGGCCATGCCAGTGCTCGCGCCCGATGCTGAGTCAGAAACAGGTATCCCGAAATCCCCCTCTGAGGCGCGGCGCTCGGAGGCCATGGAGGAGCTCGAGCACACCTGCCCCCAGCCTCGCCTGGTGAGTCGGGCCCGGCCCCGGGCGGGAGCTCGGCCCCACCTCGGCCCGCCCGCCCGCCCGAGCCTCTCCGGGTGCTGCGGGGACGCGGGGCGGGGGTGGGGAGGGTGGACGAGGGAGGGAGAGGCCGGTGCCGCCTTCGGGCAGGTCCCTTTGTGTAGCGGCGCGTCCCCGCGGGGAGAAGGGAAGAGCGAAAGCTGCGGCGGGGGTGGGCTGTCCCCGCAGCTCGGGGGTGCGGATCCCGTCCGGGCTGCCCTTGCTGTGCGCTTTGTCGTGCGGGGACTTCGGGGAGTGCAGCGAGAGGTAGGCGGAATTTCTGGTCTGAAAGCAAAACAATTCAAAAAAAAAAAAAAAAAAGGAGAAGAACGGCGGCGGGCTAAGGGTGCGTTTGGGCAGTGCTGTGACGGGCTCTGCCGCATTTTTGGGGAAGGCTCGCGTGAAGCAGCCGGCGCGCCCGAGCCCCCGCCTCGGCTCAGGTGTAGCGGGAGGCACGTGACTCGGTAAAGCCGTAACACGGTTTGAAAAAACCGAACACACACCTGCCCGTCTGCAGCCACCGACGCGGAGGAGCAAGAGGCGCGCGGAGGAGCGGTGGCCGATCCCGGCCTCCCCGCGTGCCGCGGGTCCCACTCACCGGCGCGTCCCGGCGGGGCCGGAGCCCCCCCCCCCCCCCCCCCCCCGCGCTGTGACCTCCGAGCCCCGCTGGACCCCTCCGGACGGGGCTAGCCCGCCCGGGAATGGTAACATGGTAACCCCCGCTTCTGTCAACTTCGGAGCCCGGTGAGGAGTTTCTTGTTCGACTCGGGATGTGTGAGGGAGAAGGGTATGGGGAGCTGCGGGTTTTAGGGGGGAGAGCCAGGAGGGTGGCAGTGAAAATAACTTGCTTGGACTGTCTGTGGTTAAAAGCGAGGGGAGACTCCCTCGGATCGTGCAGGCAACTTTACGAGGATGCTGTACCCTGAGAGTTAAGGTTCTGAGAGCTGCCCTTTTCCACGTGCTAGTTTAAAATAATTGGAATGTTTCCTTGCTCCTTATTTAAACCTTCTGTCATTCCCATCAGAAGTGATCTCTCCTTTCCGTAATGTGGTATGCACCATTGGCGAGGTGATCGAAAAATAATAATAACAACACGCAGAAAGAAATGTGGAGACGTTATCAAGGTGTGAAAGTGAATGACGAGTGCAACAGTTTAGTACTGGAAATTAGATCATTTAACACCAGTGTTCAGTCACGGGCCTAATTAAAACATATTTAAACATCAAACTTCAGTAATTAAATTCGACACTATAGTTGAGACATTGTTCTGATACGACAAGAAATAGCAACAGTTGTTGGAGCTGACCTAAATTAATGTTTTCTACTTGCTAATGTTATAATTAGAATCAACTTTAAAGGACTTAATTTGCTCATGGAACACTTTTGGAGTTGTTTTAATAGGGTAAGTTAGCTCACGTGTTGTTATTGCAGTGTGTTCATACAGGCTGTCTAAGATTTCTCTTGTCAAAAGCTCAGATATAACAACCCATTTGAATATATTACTCCACGGAGCCTGACATTTTAAAAGATTTTAAAGAAAGAAGTGACAATATGATGCCAGTATTTACAGTATCATGCATTCCAGTATAATTTCTGTGGAAATTAAGGTGACAGCTAGAGTACACGAGTAAAACAGGAATTCATTATGATGTTTTAGATCTTCCTGAGCACCAATAATGGACAATGGAGACATTTTGAATAAACATTTATGGAAAGTGTGTCCTTATAAAGTGATATTTTGTCAGTCAGCGCATCTGTGTTATCATCAGGCAAAAAAAAATTGCCTGGTGAAGTGTAATGCAATACTTCGTACTTGTTAGGGCATGAGGAGTGATGCAAGCAAGTGTTGTGAAGTTGTCTTAAGTGAAGAGAATTCAGAAGATAATTCACCCCTTGACAGATCATCTAATAACATGGGTATTAACTTTCTAACTAAGTTAAGATCTTCAGTACTTTGATCCCACTCTTCTGAAGGCAGGATGTACGGTGGTGGGCCAGCAACCAAGTCACTTATTTCGTTAATATAAATGAAAGAGAGTGTCTCAGTTAACATTTTAGTATTGTTTTATTATCCCGGACTTCAGGGTGGTACCTCAGAATGGCTTTCGTACCTCAGGATGATATAACTGGTGGCAACTAAGCGTGCGATATTTACAGATGACTTTTTAATGCCGTTCATTGGTTATTATGTGTCTCTAAAGTTGTTTATCTGTATAAGTAAGTATAACTTCAGAATCGGCTCAAATTTTAGAAGATGAAAAGAGGGTTACTTCTTTTCTGAAACAGTTGTCATCCTTTTCATTAAAACAGGAATTATCTATCCAAAGCCTTAAAACTGAGTATTTTTAATGGATATGTGCCACTAGATCCTCTGGTTTTAGGCTATAGAGTCTGCTAGCTTGGCAGGAAGTGTCACAGTAGGGCTAAAGAAAACCTTTGTATCCTTCAAAGAGCAAGAAAACAGGGGATGTTGAAGGCAGTTCTCAGGTAAGTTTCAATGTGTGTTGAGACCTGATGTTTTCCAGTGCCTAGTACTGCTGTGACATAAATTGCCATTAATTTTTTCCCAGGACACTCTTTGCATTTTCTTAACTAGGGTGCTAATGAGCATTTGTGCTTCAATCAGTTCCCCTGATCCATCTCTCACTTAATCTTTACCTTCTTTACGTTCTCAATCCACATATCTGAATGCCAGGAAAATCTCTCTCTGAGTGACACACATACCTTAGCCTCAATGCACAATGGAGAAACAAACACATTAGAATTGCAGGCTTTATCCGTAGAGGTGATTTCAGCAGTTTTGTAGTCAAGGAAAAAAAAACCCAAAACAAATCACAAATAGCATTTCTCCAATAGTGGTTTGTATAGTTTTGCATTTATTTGTTTTTGTTTGGGATCAAACTGCTGAGTTAGGCCACTTTCTCATGTACCACTGTCCCATCCATTATTTTAAGTCAGCATTGCTTCTCCTATTTAAACCCTAAGATACCCATGGTTTGGTTATAGGAGCCTTAGTTGTTTTTCATGTAATAAGCATTGCTGCAGGTCGTATCATGCCAAACATTCACGGAACGGCAGTTGCCCTCAGATAACTTTCAACAAGGGGCAGAGCACTGCTAGGCTGTGAATCTCAGCCTGAGAATCACAGCATTAGGGTTTGCCTGCATGCATCTGTATAAAAAAGCCTATAAGTGGGGCAAGCTCTTAGTTTAACTGGATGGCAGTTACACCATAGGAGGAAATACCAAAGAGAAAGTACAAACTCTTGTGAAATTATTTGCTTGTTTTTATGTAATTTATTTAAGTCCCTTGTGATCAAGAATTTGACTTCGGTCTCACGTGTGGGAAGCTCCTTGAAGTATTGGTGTGCACTTTGAGAATTACCAGTCATCACCCTGAAAGAAACAAAGACGTTTCAATACATTTTGTTCAGGAAGACAATTCCACACAGTGTCTCTCTAAAAGGAAACAATGGCAATTTATAAGAACAGTGCTGCAGATAAAGCAAAATTGAATGCACATTGAAACTGACTTGAAAACAGAGTTCAAAACCTACTGCTTGGTCTCATCTTTCCCTTGAACATGCTTCTTTTTCTTATATTTCATATCTGTTATCCAAGACAGGCCTCACTGTGAGGATCTGAGAAAGTACTGTTGGGACCTGGATACCAATGTCTTACCAATGTCTGTGTGAAGTCCTTAGGGTTAGATCAGGTAAGGGTATGCAGCGCAATGAAACGTAGATTTCCATTCAATGCCTACCTCGTTGTGCTCTGAGTCTAATGTGAGATTGAGCCCAAATCAGGAATACAGGCTCTTCTACAACACACCAGGAAGGTCAGGCACAATTTAAGGAACCTTAAGAAACCAGAAGAGCAGAAAACCGCCTGAATTAGGCGAGGTGAACTACAAGGAAGGTGAGGGAGCAAACAGGCTAGGTGTTTGGCTTGGCCTGTGCTTCTGGGGATGTTGGTGGATAGAGGGCCAGGCAGGAATTTAGCAGCAATTTTCATTAATTTAAAGTGAATCTATCCTGAAGGCGATGTAAAGAAGTAGATAGGTGCATTTTGCTGTTGTTGAGGGTTATGTCTGGGCCAGCCACTGAACAGCGACGGATGTTCTCTAGCCCCTCTCCCTTCCCAAATGGGAAAGGAAAGAGAATAAGGCACAGAGACTTACAGATTGGAAAATAGAACTAAAGCAGCTTTAATAAGAATAATCATACTAGCAAGGAAATAATGAAAACAATGAAATATATGCAAGTTTATGCAAACCCAGTATTGAACCCAGCTTCCCTCCGATAGCAATCTCCACTGATGCTGCAGAGCAGGCAGCACTGGGGGAGTCCCAGGCTCAGGGACAGAGGGGAACCAGGCACAGGAGCTGGATTTGGGAACTCGGGATCAGGATCAAAGGCAGAATGTTGGACTCAGATGAAGGCCATTAAAGCAAGAGGTCTTAACCCCTGTGATTCCTCAGCTTTATTCTGAATATGACGTATATGGAATGGAATACTCTTGTAGGTCACCTGTCCTGTCTGTTACTTGCTGAAGGTGCAACCTTGTGACCCCTTTTACTTCCCAGTACTGCCAGCTTGGTACACGAGATCCAGCAGTGACCTTGGTCACTGCAGGAGCAAGTATAAGCGAGAACCTTTCTGCGTACCAATCTCTGGCAGTAACTGTAAACGTGAGACGTTATCACTTCTAGTAGCAGGCACTCTCTACAAAACACGCTGTTAACTTCAGAAAGTGCAGTCTCTTAGGAGAGACTGAGCTGAAAAGTAAAATCACTGAACAGAATTGGTTCCGTTTTAAAGCTCAAACCAGGACAGCTGTGTCTGCTCTGTCTTTGGCAATGTGATCCCAGGAACACTGAGCTGTTCCCCCAGGATTGTGATTACTGACATCCACGCTACCATCAGACACCTGTTCTCAAGCGACTTGAGCTACGGCCAGATCCTGTTTGTCTGTGCAGGGAATGGCATCGAGGCCCTGTGTGGAAGTACCCAAGTAGTTTTTTTCTGCTTAGCCATCACTGTTGCAAGGACAAACTAGCTGGAGACTTAGGACCTTTCCATATGGCAGATAAAACACATTCTGCTAAGGCACTATAAGCACTGGGGCTGTTTGAGGTTTGCCCTGGCAATCCCAGTGCCTGCTCCCAAGCCTGGATTTACGTCTGCTGCTGTGTCTTGAAATTCAGAGGCTACAGACTTCTTCGGTTCAGTAGGAATTAGGTATCAAATATCTTGGGGCCACTGAATCTGCAATACATTGGGAATGAGGCTCAGATACAATTGAAGATCACAGCACTCACGTTATTTTAGGTATTAGCTGTTTTAGCCGTTTTGGTTTATTGATTTTTTTAGAAGAAATGAGAGTACATGAATTATTTTTTTCAAATTATTCAAATACATTTTGAAAGCACTTTAAAAAAAATTATTAAAGGATAGAGAATTTTAGTACTTTCACTCACTGGAGCTGTATAACGGTTTAAGGGGGCACTAGACTTCTTTAGACAATTTCCTTTTTGCTGCTATTAAGCAATGAAATGTTAAGCACAAAAATTCAAATAATTACAGGAAAAATGTGCATGCCTTGGATTCCTGTATTTTCATCCCTGGATGCCTTACTCCCTTCGTATTTGCAAACAGTGTTTTGAGAGGGTCTGATGCAACCTCTAGAATTATTTCAGATATTTTATTTCCATGAGCTTCCATAGATCTTATTTATCTTTTATGTATCACTGAAAGGTATATGCAATTTTAATCAGAAGAGCTTATGATGAATTCAGAGAGGTTTACTGTGGTTAAAAATTATCCCATGCATCTGTTTCTCCCTCACGTGATGTTACGACTTAGGGGGCCTGCCATCTGTTTACTTTGATATTGAACTAAGTGTAAACATGTATGTGCATAGCCTTACATTTAAGGAACCCAAAACAACTTTATTTGACCAAATATCTTTTTGTTCCTTTGCAAATTTTGGGTTTGCTCTGGATTCATTTTTATTTTCATAAATGTTGGCTAGTACATAAAAGCACGAACCCATAAAAACATGCCAAATGTGGTTAGTGCTTGGGGACATGTAGCAATCCTTGCCACACTTAAAAAAAAATATCATTGCCCAGAGACACCAAAAATCTGCTGTGATTTCCCTTTACTACATCAAAGGACATGCAATTTGTTTCTGTTCTGAAGTGCCATAGTCTCTGCAAAAACATGGCAATATGTATTCATCAGATATACAGAGCTACAGATATTTTCATAGGAATCACAAATGACGTGTGAACACAGGGAGAAGACATTACATTCTGTGTATTGCATTCCTTGCCTGCAAATGTATATATGCAATGCTATTTTACAAGCGGCTTCTATTAAGAGAATATTACCAATTTCTTAAAGTGTGTTGTCATTACTGTAACTTCTTTAAAAAGAAGTAGAAAACCATCGTAAATAGATTCTCTCTACTTTTTCCTCCCCTAAACCATGACATGATAAGGTAACATATGTATAAAATGTAAAAAAGAAACCCAACACATACGTGGATGTGGAGCAGAAGGAATACAGAATTAGGAGCTGAACTCAGGCAAGAGGTAGTGTAGCATATACGCACACATCCAGGATCATGCACAGACACTCAGTGCAGCCAGAACTGTCTGTCCCAATATGTGCTTATACCTTGGTTTCCACATAATCAGCTTTCCTTCCCTACACACATGTAGACAGACGGCATAAGGTGAAAAGCTCTTGTAGAGAAGCCCAGTGCACTCCCTATGGGAAAATAGTTCTTCCCAGCGTGCTTCAGCCTGCCAGCTGGGGAACTGCAGAGAGTATGTGCCTCCTGTGTGGGAAGAAAAAATGAGATGTATGTTTTGTTTGTTTGTTTGACCAGTGACCAGTGGTGTTCCCCAGGGATCAGTACTGGGCCCAGTCCTGTTGAACATCTTTATTGATGACCTGGATGAGGGGATTGAGTCTACTCTTAGTAAGTTTGCTGATGACACCAAGCTGGGGGGTGTCAGTCTGCCAGATGGTAGGAAGGCACTGCAAAGGGACCTGGACAGGCTGGGTTGATGGGCCAAGGCCAACGGTATGAAGTGCAGTAAGACCAAGTGCAGGGTCCTAAACTTTGGCCATGATAACCCCCTGCAGCGCTACCGACTGGGGGAGGAGTGGCTGGAGAGTGGCCCGGCAGAGAGGGACCTGGGAGTGCTGGTTGACAACAGGTTGAACAGGAGCCAGCAGTGTGCCCAGGTGGCCCAGAAGGCCAATGGCATCCTGGCCTGTATCAGGAACAGTGTGGCCAGCAGGAGCAGGGATGTAATTCTGCCCCTGTGCTCAGCACTGGTGAGGCCTCACCTCGAGCCCTGTGTGCAGGTCTGGGCCCCTCACTGCAAGAGAGACCTTGAGGGGCTGGAGCGGGTCCAGAGGAGAGCAACGAGGCTGGGGAAGGGACTGGAGGGAAAGTCCTGTAAGGAGAGGCTGAGGGAGCTGGGGGTGTTTAGCCTGGAGGAGACTCAGGGGGGACCTTATCACTCTCTGCAACTGCCTGAAGGGAGGGTGTAGTCAGGTGGGGGTCGGGCTCTTCTCCCGGGCAACCAGTGACAGGATGAGGGGGCACAGCCTGAAACTGCATCAGGGGAGGTTTAGGTTGGATCTCAGGAAGCCCTTCCTCACAGAGAGGGTGCTCAGGCACTGGGATGCACTGCCCAGGGAAGTGGTGGAGTCACCGTCCCTGGAGGTGTTTAAGGAGAGGCTGGATGTGGCACTTAGTGCCCTGGTCTGGCCGTTACAATGCTGTTGAGTCGTAGGCTGGACTTGATGATCTCAGAGGTCTTTTCCAGTCTCAACAGTTCTGTGATTGTTTGTTTGGCTTTTTTTACTTTGACATAGCTCTATTTTGAGTAACGGTTTATACAAAATTCTGT
The DNA here is from genome assembly GCA_020746105.1 of Trogon surrucura. Lineage (NCBI taxonomy): Eukaryota > Metazoa > Chordata > Aves > Trogoniformes > Trogonidae > Trogon > Trogon surrucura. The sequence continues at coordinate 89,739,343 of CM036617.1, read as the reverse complement.
CCAACATCTGTGTCGTGGGTTAGGGCTGGGCCGGCCACTAACGCGGACAGACGCTCTCTAACCTCCTCTTCCCCCCCTCCCCAAACAAGAAGGAAAAGAGAATGAGGCAGAGAGACTTACAGGTTAGAGGAGAAAAACTAGAACAGCTTTAATGAAACAATAATAGAAATAATAGTGAAATGATAAAAATAAAGAACTATATACAACTATATATATTAGCCTGATATCGAACCCAACTCCCTCACCCGATAGCAATCCCCACTGGTGCTGTACAGCAGGCGGCACTGGGGAAGCCCCAGGCTCAGCAGCGGTGGGAGCTGGATACAGGGAGCTGGATTCAGAAACTAAGGATCCGGATCAAAAGCAGGAGGTCAGATGGAGTCCTCCCTGTACACCAGGCATTGCAGAAAAGGACTGAAACTCTCAGCTTATACTAAATATGATGTATATAGGATGGAGTGGAATGGAATGGAATACTCTCATTGGTCATCTGTTCTGTCTATTACCCCCCAGAGGTAACCTCTTTTACTACCCGGCACCCCCAGTGGGGCACACGAGAGCCAGCAGTGATCTTGGTCACTATAGAAATAAGTATCAGCAAGAGCCTTTCTGCATCCCAGTCCCAGGCAGTAACTGTAAACATCAGGTGTTACCACTGCCAGTAGCACACACTGTCTGCAAAAATAACTTCAGAAAGTGCAGCCTTTTAGAAGAGACTAAACTGGAAAGTAAAAATCACTAAACAGAATTTGGTTTTTTTTTGCTAAAACCAGGACAATCTGACATGAAATATTTGATAGACATGAAATATCTTTATGTAGAAGCACAAGTAAAGATTGAATACTGGGCCGAATTCACTCAATAGCTTGGCTGTAACTCAGTTGGTTTCAGCAGACTAAGCCTTGCCTACATTAAAGCTGAGGTTCAGTCCTTTCAGCCATACCTCAGGTTTGTACAGGAATGTACAAGTAAAAAGAAATGGGCATGAGAAATCCAAAAACATATGAACTGATGTTATCTCAGGTTTCTGGATTGATCAATGAAACACAGAGTGGCATTAGAGCAGTGGTTACACATATTTGGTCTGTTGACCATGGCCAACCCTCAGCGTTACTGATGGGCCAGCAAGCACCCGCTGTTCAGCTTTGCATTGCAAATACGCTGTGGCCAGCTTGGGTCCGTCGTCCCGTTACAACATCCGTATTTTGCGATGGCATCTGCAGGCTGCAGCTTGGTAACCAGTGCATAGTTGAAGGAGCCACATATTTCTTTATCCTGAAATACTCCTCAGCACCGGGACTTCTTAGCTTGGCTAAGTCTCTAGCCTTCAGGACAGGAGGACATCTAGGCTCATGCCACCTGAGCTGCTTGTTGCTCTTTCAGTGAGTCCTACCTGGGGTGCTTTGTGGGCATGGCTCCTGCCATCCGTGCCAGGGGAGCGGGCTCAGGTGGGTCAGCTGCTGAGGGTCACGTTTCTTTACCAACCGGTGTTTGGGGAGATTGAGGTGCTCCATCAGCGGGTCTTTCTCTTGAGCTCTGCTTGACTTGGGGCCCATCCTACCTCTGGGATGGATTTTATTTTCTAAGTAATGTGTTCCAGTTCAGTCAAAAGTCATGGCTGTCACACAGGAATCTTGTCACGAAATTCTTTGGCCTTTCGCAAATATTAGACTACATTATATAATAGTTGTTCTACTTTCATAATCTATGGATCTGTACATATATAATCATCATGCTTCTCGAGACAGCAGTGGAAGCTGCTTTTCTTCTATTGTGTCTTTAGTTTGTAATTGAATCTTACACTTAATCCTTACTGACTTAATACTAATGGCGAGTGAACTATATTTGATTGAAGATAAAGCCCAGAAAAAGCAACTGAGAATGAAGCAATTTAGAATGCTTGCAAACAGGTTATTTTTCTTATTATTACAGGTTATTATTCTTATTAGGTTAGTTTGCCTATTTTTAGTCTATATCCACATCCCTGAGTCAGCAGAGTGGTGGGAGAACAGGCTAGATTTTCTTTTGATACGAGTGTTAATATTTTACCTCTTTGTGAAAAGTTTACCTGGAGGCACCCGCCAGTAATATTCAATTGCAACTTAATTGCTCATAAATTTACCTGTTTGGGTCAAGGTTATTAAAGGTAATACCTGAGACAACATGATTTTTATTTTTGACAGTGTTCGCTCCCTGAACCTCTAAGAGAAGACCTTGGTAGTCCTTAACATTGTCTTTCCACTTAAAAAGGGTATTCACACTTCAGAAACTCAGCATGTATTTTTAGTTCCTTCTCAAGAATTTTGGTAATGTTCTCTTAAATGTTCCTTGAGACTGATGTTAGTGTTTCCTGCTCTGTAATTACTGTTTGCCAACATCAGGAGCAGGTTCCCAAAATAATCTTTCCTTACATGAGTAGATCTTACCCACATGATTTGTTCCAGTGAAATCAGTTATCTGTTTTAAATCCTGCCTCTGAGATAAAAGATAACAGCATCAGACCTCCCACAGAATTTGCCTCCCAGCTTAATTGTTTTATGTGTAGCTGTACTGAAATTTGTTTTATGTGTAGCTGTCTGAAATTTGTTGTTGACAAAATCTTCGGTAACAATACAACTATTCCCTCTACCAAGAGGTTTTTTTACTTTGTCATGTGGCCAGGGAGGTAGTGTAGTTGTGTGACTAAAAAAAAAGAGTAGCTCCTTCCATTAGCACATTGCATGCAGTTGCCCTGCAGACAGTTACAATGGCAGCTGCACTACGGCATAGATGAGTCTGCTTTTGCCCATTAAAAGAAATATTTCTGTTGTCTTTGCTGCTGTGTGAAAAATTCAGTCCAACAACCAAATATACAGAAAACAAGCAAACAATAACACAACTTAATTATTTTCTATTACAGGCTGTAAACAAGAGAGGGTGTGTAGGTGCTTGTGCTTTTGACCAGTTATTTCAGTGGTATGACCCTTGTTCCTCTACAAATCACTGACTTCTTTCCTTTTAATCCACTGGAAATGTGAGCTATGATTGCTTATCTGCTGTCTGGCAGCTAAGTTAAAAGGCTGTAGTAGCCTAAGAGACTGAAGAATGATAATAAAAAGGTAGCATCAAGATACACCTGAAAAATAAGCTGCTTCTAGTGCTCATGTAGGGTTTCCTCATAAAATATCCCAGCTACAGAACCAGCTCAGGGCTGCCTACCACTCTATACTCTCCTCCCTGAGCTACTGTCTCATTAAATATAGTCAGGGGTTACAGAGGAATTACTGGGAGCAAGTAGAGCTGTGACGCATTTGCTAGGAAGCCTCCCTTTACCTACCTTCCATCTGTTAATGTCCTGAAGTTTATTGAGCATCATTCAGTTATTTTGCAAATTTGTGAGAGCACATGTAAGTCACTATTTAAACTTTAGTAGAATGAATGGCTTCTGATGCACAAGGGTTATTGGATATGAGGTTTCCGCAAATGTTCATTTTTAGGAAGTGAATTTAATTACAATTGAATGCAGCGTCTTCATTGACAGGAAATAAGACTTTCATTGCAAGAGTGTTTTAACATCTTCTGAAGTAAATATCACTAACGAGTCCTAATATTACAATGACTTCTCCATTTATGAAATGTAATAGGCTTTCTCTAGACACCACGTATTAATAATACAGTAATGATGCAACATTTGGACTGCTTAAATGGAAGTAAGATATCCCTGCTGACACCTGGTGTAAGGTGCTTATGTCATCAAAGATAACTGCAAAGCGTGAGCACCATTTTCTATTCCTATCTATTAAAGCTCTAGAAACTGGAAGAGTTATCAGTTCAAACACTATGTAAACTACTTTGCAGGTAACAGAGGGCAACAAAAGTAATGAAAGTTGTAGACCAGCTTCCGTACAAGGAACAAATAAATGAGATAAAGCTCTTCAGCTTGGAAAACATGACAGAGGGGAGAAAAGAGAGAGGTAGGAAATAGGTGGCTACAGCTGAATTTACTGAAACCTTCAGTAGGAAAATATCAAGTAATACAAGGAGGAGGCAGGTGCTGAACAAACAAAATGAGTTAATTCGTCACTGAACTCACACTTAGGCTATAGAACATCCTGCTACAGGTTGATGCAGATCTCAGAAGCTTACTTTGGTCCAAAATACAAGGCTAATTTGACTTGCTTGACTAATCACGAAATATAAATGCCTAGAAAATAATGAAGGCACAAATGAAAGGAAATATCTGTCGGAGAAGGACAGAAGGATATTTCCACAGAGGCTTTGTATAACCATCTGATTATTGGCAAAACTATAGCAAACTTCTAAAAGTACTTTAATGGATTAACCGAAGTGAAAAAGCTGCTATATAAATTACTTGCTGTCTTCTCCCAATTCTAGTTGGGAGAAACTGGAAAGAATACAAGTAGTTATACGCCAACTGAAAGAGGATTAACAAATTATTTTCTGGTTTTTAATAAGTTCTTGAAATGTTTTATCTTATACTCTTACATACAAACCAAATGGTCTCATCTCGTTTTACTCATAAGATGTTTTTGTTAAGCTCAGTGATCTTTCTAGGCCAGATAAAATGAAATAGTATTGAATACTCATTGGGAAGCTGTTGCTGTATTTCCCTTGATCTGTCAGCACATGGTATTTATGCATTTCTCCATGTGGCTTTGATAGAATATTGCTGATTTTGATCTATTCTATTTAGCGTATTTTCATATCCAGTGACTGAAAGGTCACAGACTGATGGGAATATTCACAGGTGGGTTCTAAGCCCTTGGCCGTAATGTGAGCTTTAGTGATGAGCGTTTACACAAGCTGCGCCATTGGGAAGCTAATAGAGGTTTTTCTCCACTGTGCAGAGGCTGAAAGAAAAATCTTGGTGTTGCAAAGGTGTTTACATGGATGAAAAGCACCACTGTGTTTGCCTAGGGGGGGAAAAGATACCTTCCTGCAAGGCAAGCCTATTTTCTTCAAATAATCTCCAAGGAAACAGCATCTGCCAAACTAGGATCTGATTACCAGTTGCAGGCCTTAGACCATAGCCATTATTGTTTTAACATTTCCGCCTTATTCTTTATCCCAGCAGGAACCAGGCTGTATGGGCTGCTGTGTAACTTGACCTTGCTTGGAGATAAAAAGACAGGTTAGCACTCAGCAATCACAAAGCCAGAAGCAAAAAGACAGTATTTAGAAAATAAAGGAAGGAGCTGGCATGATACGATTATGTGTAATGTTTGACACTGTGCGGCGTGGGTGGCCCGATGAGCAGTTCCCATCCACGAAACCCAGACAGAAACTTGGACTTGGTCATAGTTTCTCCATTTTTAACCTTGTCTGTGCAGAGATGCTATGATTTTCATCACTAAAATACTAATGATGATGATTTTCTGCAACATTTGAGATTATGAAAAAAAGGAAGGAAAAATGGGGGGGGGGAAGCAAGGTACATAAAATGTTAGTGCTTTTGGTAAACAAAATGAATAGTAAATCAGCAGAAAGAACTGGGTATGAATCTTTAAGTCTTTGTTGCTGTTTTACTGCTGTCCCCTGAGCTTTCTGTGCAACAAGCCAGTGAGCTCAGAGGTCAGGAGCAATTAGGCATGACATGACTCAAAGTGTCTCAGGGATGCTAAAGAAAATAAATGCTCGGTGATTAAGCATTCGCATCTAAAAGCTGAAAAAAAAAGTGTAAAGGGGAAAAGAGATTCTGTTACAATCAATCATGAGTGCTCAAACTGGTGTGACAGCTGTATGTCACACAAGTGGTCGCTGTCAAAACCCAGCCAAGCTACAGCTGCAATGCAACAAAGTCCCAGCTAAATTATGATGGAGGCAAAGTAGGTGACAGATTTCCTTCGGCTTGTCTCAGCCACCAACTCATCTCACAAAAGCAAAGCAAAACAAAACTCAGCTATGATTTTGTAAAGATTTCAAGCCAAGAGCAGTAGAAGTGTGTTTTTTCATATCAGCCCATATGGCAGGTAATAAATATCTGAGGTTCTGATCACTGATAACTTCCTACATAGGCATGGGCAGAAAATACAATTATTTCTGTAATCAAGTTTCCTGACAGATAGTGCCACGTCATTCTTCACACATCCTCACCCTCTCTCTTACATCTTTAGGCTATAAGCTCTTCAGAGCTTGCGGTGCTCTGATCACAGTTAGAGCATTTTAGTACTATCACTGTATGGATCAGACCAGAGAAAGGAGTTGCAGCTCAATTAGCTCTAGTTTGGTGTGACTTCTTGTTGCGCTCTTCCCTTTATTTTGAATGGCTCCTTAAAATTTTACAGGATTCTGATTAAAAACCACAAAAACCCCACATGTAGTCCCAGTTGTACGTACTGATGTCAGTGAGTGAAACTGGTGCTTGTAAAGAGGAAGGGTGTAGGTTTAGACTAGATATAAGGAAGAAGTTCTTTACCCTGAGGATGGTGAGGCACTGGAACGGGTTGCCCAGGGAGGTTGTGGATGCTTCATCCCTGGAAGTGTTCAAGTGCAGGCTGGATGGGGCATTGAGCAGCCTGATCTAGTGGGAGATGTCCCTCCTGTGGCAGGGGGGGTTGGATCTAGATGATCTTTGAGATCTCTTGCAACCTAAATCATTCTATGCTTCTATGATTTGCAGCAATTCATTTTTCCAGCTATTATTTACAGGTAGCAGAATACATTTTGCATCTTGGGCCTTTGGAGATATTGAGACCAAACCAAGGACTAAGCTGCCTGGGCCACCAAACCTGACTTTGTCCTGCAAACAGAAAATTTTGTACCTGTATCCACCTCAAAAACCCTTGAGCTTCTCAGCAGACAGCTGGCGGGACTCATAGAACGTTCTTTAAACTAGATATGAAGGGGGAAGGGGTTACAACCAGATTAAATGAAAACGACCCTGGGATACACATAGTGACATCAGAAGCAGAGTCACTAGCACAGGTGAAGTACAACTGTACTTTACTGGGGGCTCCAGGTACCTTATCAGGGGCCCAACTCAAATGCCTTTATATGAATGCCCACAGCTTGGCCAATAAACAAGAGGAGCTGGAGATGCTCGTGAGTCTGCAGCGCTGACCTGATCAGCATCGCAGAGACTTGGTGGAATGACTCCTGCGATTGGTGTGTTGGACTGGAAGGGTATAAACTGTTCAGGAAAGACATGCAGGGGAGACGAGGAGGGGATGTTGCCCTCTGTGTCAATGAACGGCTAGAATGCATGGAGCTCCACCCGGCAAGTGATGACAAAAGAATCGAGTGCCTGTGGGCCAGGGTGAAAGGAAGGTTAGGAGACTTTACAGTGGGGGTCTGCTACAGATCACCCAATCAGGAGGACCAGATGGACGAGGCCCTTCATAAGCAGATAGGTGTTGCTGCTCGTTAACAAGCCCTGGTCCTCATGGGGGATTTTAATCACTCTGACATCAATTGGAAAAACAACGTGGCAGGGAACAAGCAATCCAGGAGATTCCTGGAATGCATTGGTGATAATTTCCTTCTCCAAGTGATAGAGGAACCAACGAGGAGAGGTGCCATGTTAGACCTCGTTCTCGTCAATAGAGAAGGGCTGGTGGGTAATGTTAAACTCGTGGGTAGCCTTGGTTGCAGTGACCATGAGATGGTGGAGTTTGAGATCCTAAGGGCAGCTGAGGGGGAAGCTCAGCAAGCTTGATACCCTTGATTTCAGAAGAGCTGACTTTCATCTCTTCAGAAACCTCCTTGCTAGTGTGCCATGGGATAAAGTCCTTGAAGGACTGGGAGCCCAAGAAAGCTGGTTGGCTTTCAAGGATCATCTCCTCCAAGCTCAAAGGCACTGCATCCCTAAAAGGAAGAAATCAGGCAAAACCACCAGGAGACCTGTATGGATAAACAAAGAACTCCTGGCTAAAATCAAATACAAAAGGGGAACTCACAAAGCGAGGAAGCAGGGACTGGTAACCTGGGATGATTACAAGGAAGTTGCACGTGACATCAGAGACCAGGTTAGAAAAGCTAAGGCCCTGACAGAGTCAAATCTGGCCAGTGATATTAGAAATAACAGAAAAGGATTTTACAGGTACGTAAGAGAAAAAAGAAAAACAAGAGAGAATGTGGGGTCTCTCTGGAAGGATACAGGTGACCTGGTTACTGAGGACATGGAGAAGACTGAAATATTCAACAACTTTTTTGCCTCAGTCTTCATTGGCAACCACTCGAACCACAGCACCCAAATCACGGAGGGTGTTGGCTGGGTCTGGGAGAATGAAGAACCACCCAGGGTAGGAGCAGACCAGGTCTGGGAACACCTAGAGAACCTGAAGGTGCACAGGTCCATGGGACCTGATGAGATACATCCACAGGTCCTGAAGGAACTGGCAGCTGAAGCTGCTAGGCCACTAGCCATCATATTTGAGAGGTCCTGGCAGTCTGGTGAGGCTCCTGCAGATTGGAAAAGGGGGAACATAACCCCCATCTTTAAAAAGGAACCAAAGACAACCTGGGGAACTACAGACCAGTCAGCCTTACCTCTGTGCCAGGCAAAATCATGGAACAGATTCCCCTGGTAGCTGTACTAAGGCACGTAAAAAATAATCAAGTAGTTGGTGACAGCCAACATGGTTTCACTAGGGGAAAGCTGTGCCTGACTAATTTAGTGGCCTTCTATGACAAAGCTACAGCGCTGGTTGACACCGGAAAAGCAACGGATGTCATTTTCCTGGACTTGTGCAAGGCGTTTGACACTGTCCCATATGACATCCTTGTCTCTAAAATGGAGAGAAACGTATTTGACAGATGGACCACTCGGTAGATAAAGAACTGGCTGGATGGTCGCACTCAAAGAGTTGTGGTCAATGGCTCAATGTCCACATGGAGACAAGTGACAGGTGGAGTTCCTCAGGGGTCTGTTCTGGGTCCAGTGCTGTTCAACATCTTTGTCAATGACATGGACGATGGCATCGAGTGCACCCTCAGCAAGTTTGCTGATGACACCAAGCTGTGTGGTGCCGTGGACTCACTTGAGGGAAGAGATGCCATCCAGAGGGACCTTGATAGGCTTTGAGAAATGGGCCAGTGCAAACTGCCTGAGCTTCAACAAGTCAAAATGCAAGGTCCTGCACCTGGGCCAGGCCAATCCTAGGCACAAATACACACTGGGCACAGAGTGGTTTGAGAGTAGCCCTTAAGAGAAGAATTTGGGGTGTTGATAGACGAGAAGCTCAACATGATCAGTCATGCAGCCCAGAAGGCCAACCACATCCTAGGATGTATCAGGAGAAGCGTAGCCAGCAGGTCAAGAGAGGTGATTCTCTCCCTTTGCTCTGCTCTTGTGAGACCCCACCTCAAATACTGTGTCCAGTTCTGGTGTCGCCACCATAAGAGGGACATAGAACTGTTGGAGTGTGTTCAGAGGAGGGCCACAAAGATGATCTAGGGGTTGGAGCACCTCTGCTACGAGGACAGGCTGCAGCAGCTGGGATTGTTCAGTCTTTAAAAGAGAAGACTCCGGAGGGACCTAATAGCTGCCTTCCAATACCTGAAGGGATCCTACAGGAAGGCTGGGGAGGGACTTTTTACAAGAGCGTCGACTGATAGGACAAGGGGAAATGAGTTTAATTTGAAGGAGAATAGATTTAGATTAGATCTTAGAAAGAAATTCTTCAATACAAGGGTGGCAAGACTTTGGAGTAAATTACCCAGAGATGTTGTGGCTGCCTCCTGCCTGGAGGTGTTCAAGGCCAAGCTGGACAGAGCCTTGAGTAGCCTGATCTAGTTGAGAGGCGTCCCTGCCCATGACAGGGAGTTTGGATTAGATGGTCTCTAAGGTCCCTTCCAACCTAGGCAATTCTATGAATCTGTGATTCTATGATGTGTTTGTAAAGCTTTATCTTCCACATCATTTTACCTTGTGTGAATTGTGTGTGCTTAGGACCAACCAAAAAGAAAAACTCTCCAGAGAACAAACCATCATTAAGCCTGGTTACAGCATCCTGCCACGGTTAAGTGGTTCTTTTTTAATTGCTTGATGGAATAAACAAATTTACTTTCTTTGTGTTTTTTCCTCCTTCCAGACTCTGACAGCGCCTGCCCCATTTGCAGATGAAACAAGCTGTCAGTGCCAAGCCCCTCATGAGAAGCTAACCATTGCACAAGCCCGCCTGGGAACACCAGGTACGTGTAGAGAGCTCCATCAGCAGGACCATGGGTGCTCCCAAAGCACAGGCTCTCCCTTACAAACGTCTGTCAGTGCTCACGTGTGCTTTCTGCTTGGAAGCAGAAAGGCCTGGTGCTACCACGTAATGGGGAAGAAACCAGAAACTACAAAACCACTGTCTTGTGTTAGAGAAACAACAAGTAAAAACATTTGAAGTTAAAGTTTGATGTTTTTGTGGATGCCTGTATATTGGTTGGAAGGAAGGCTTGTGAGCCCATTGCAGCCAGCCTGGTAGTTGTGGTGTGTAGTGGCTACCTCTTGGTTTCTCCTCTCATACTGCTTCTATATGCTGGAAAACTCTTCTTTCACTGCTGTTTCTGTTGAGCCCATCAGACATTAATTGGCCTTAAAGGCCATTTGCCCTTTGCAACGAAACCATGCCCAATTTCTTTATCTGGACATTTGTAATTGGGCTGAGGAAATGGGATCATTTCACATCAAGTCCCAAATACATACTTCAGTCCTATAAATTCCAGGAAACAATTCTTTAAAAGCCTTTGTTTACTTATTTTATTTATTTAAAATAAGTTTTTTAAGTGTGTGTGCTTCATAAGTCACATCTTTCCAGTCAACTCTGCAAGGAACAATGTTCTCTTGTGGACTCTTGGATGTCCTGACAGCAGAGACATTTCTCTGTAGCACTGCAGCACCGTCCATGGAGGTTGGAGCTCTGTTGCTCTCATCTCTGCTGTCCTTTCACTTGGACGTGGCATAGCTGTCAGGTGTGTTGTTTGGTAAAGCAAGTCCTTTTTCTTTCTGGATGCTGCTGCTTAAGATGCCATACAGAAAGCAAGGGTGATAGCAGGAGGATGCTGAGAAAAAGAAATGATTGGCTCATTAGAGAGAGATAAAAGAGCTTGGGGGAAGTATGAAAGGAGGGAAGTGAAAGGTTTAGGTGGAAGAGGTAAGCAATATATTTTTACAGTGGTAAGCTGTGGAAGACAGAAAGTCACAGATAAGAGAGGAGGAAAATGGAGATGATAGGAAAAAAATGAAAAAATCCAGAAGGCAGAACTGACTAGAAAGGCAGAGAGAAAAGAACAAGACATATGGTGGAACTCCGAATGAGGCAGGAGGATGACATTTTTGCTAGATTAGAATATGGGGATGATGGATGATAATAAATAGGCTAAGTCTGAGAGAAAACGGCAAGAGTACAGAGAAGAGCAAGTAATGAGCAGGATAAAACACTGTGAGTTCACCCATGGTGCTTTTGAACATCAGAACTGGGGTAAATCTCCACAATCATCTGGTCTAGGAAGAAAGATAGTAGAATTAAGTGCAACTTGGTTTTGGTCTGAAAAAAATCACTGTTGTGTTTCTTTCTCCACAGCTGACAGACCTGTGAGAGTGTATGCAGATGGGATATTTGACCTCTTCCACTCTGGCCATGCTAGAGCTCTTATGCAAGCCAAAACGCTATTCCCAAATAGCTACTTATTAGTGGGAGGTAAGATCAGAGGTATTTATTGCGCTGGATTTTTGCTTCTGTGCTTCACTATCAGGGAGTTCTCACCATGCTCGCACCCCCAGCTGTTTATACTCTATGACTTTGAATGCTGCATTTAATCTTGGGGCTTTCTATAGGTGATTTGCCTGGAATTAGGTCTTACAATTGCATCAATTAAAGTAAAAGTCAAATTCTGCCCTCAGGAGCACAGGCACAAATCCCATTCTAGTTAAAGCAGGTGCCTGCATGACTCCGAGCTTAGAATAGCTCCATATGAATAATTTACCTTTTTCAGTTATTCACTCAAAATTGTTCAAAGATGGAGATGAGTGAATGAGATCAACTGCTCACTTATTTCTGGCTCCTTGGTCCCTCTGCCAGCCAGGCACAGCCCATGGTCCCTGGCTGCTGGGTCAGTACCCAGCCTTCAACATCAGCAGAGAAGCTAAACCCGGCCCGTTATCATTGGAGACCCAAATGTAGGTCATGATTTGAATGTAGTTTTCAGCTCCCAAGTTTCCCCTTGCAGGTTACCTTCTTATCAGTGTTATTGCTATGAATATCTTTGTTTTTTGCTGTGCAGCTGGCTAACAGCTGTTCAGCAGTTGGTACGTGCCTGAGGAGTCACCAGAGGGTGGCTTTTCCCTGTGTAGCTGGCTCTGCAAGCGCTACTCTCATGAGGCCTCATAAACACGGATTTAAATTCCAGGTTCCCTTCACATAAACATTTCACAGCCATGTTCAGCTGCTAAAATGCTTACGGCAGTGATGATAAAGTGGATGTGAATGCAACCTTCAGACTCTTTATAAGATGCATTATTTTGCATCTTTGTCCCAAGTAATTTGAATCAGAACCATAGAATGTTTTGGGCTGGAAGGGACCTTTTAAAGGTCATCTAGTCCAACCCCCCTGCAGTGAGCAGGGACATCTTCAACTAGATCAGTTTGCTCCAGCCTGAAAGGGGCAAATAAAAGATGCAGCATAGAGGAAAAGCAAAATCTTCTTACAAACACACTTCTTTGGTGTTATTCTTAAGTTTATGAATTGTGGTAAGTCCTATGGAGCTTTCTAGGGGGGAAAGGAAACACCCCTTTGTTATGAAGGAAACATTTAGGACTCTCTTGTTTTCCCACTGAGCCAGACAGCTTGCAGAAGAAGCAAGTAGAAGTGCAAGACTGCAAGGTTTAAAAAAGTGCAAGTTATATAGGATTTGTTATTGCTTTTAAGGAAGTGGGGGGTGTCCCAGATCAGGGCAGGAGCTCCGGCACAAAAGCCCAGCTCCTTTGAAATTCATGGTATAGCTTCACTTTGTCCTTATTTTTGGAGTGAAGGACAAAGCAGCCAATACTCGTCAGCACCTTTTCCCAGCAAGGCACTGTGTCTTAGCATGTTTGAAAAAATGGGCATTCTTCCACACCCACATACAATTTGTGCTGCAAAAGCACTGGTGTCATGTGTCTTTGTGGGCACCACAACTAACCCCTTCTGTCTCTCAATGTGAAGACAACTACTTGGAGCTTAAGATTTATTATTTTTAAATAGGTGTTTGTACCTTCCTAAATCAGTCATTAGAGCAGGATGACAGAATCAGAAGGAACTACAGAGACATTGTGTCTGTACTGTACATGAACAAACAGTATTCAAAAATTAAATCAAACCTTTCTGTAGAATTCAAGCAAAAAATTACGATTTTCCAGTACACCCTTTCTTTCAGGAGAGGGTAGCTTTAAGGTGACACAAAGGCTGTAAATAAATATAAATATAATCTCAGAAGGGATCTTTCTGCTGAAAATGCTTTGATGTCCGTTAAATTTCTTGTCAGCAGGCATCAAAAATGACATAATAGGATAGAGTAGCATTTCACTGGCTGAAATTTGTGTGTGTGTTATTATCTGGCTTTGAATTTTGCATGAACTCCAGGGCTATCTAAGCCTTCCTACATTTTTTCCTACTTTAAAGGTCCTTAATGACCATCACAGCAAGAACATCCATTTTAAATCTCAAAAAGACTGCATCTTTGCCAGCGCCTTGCTTCATAGGTTGATGTTTTCAAATTAGAAGGAAGCAGCAGCTGTAGGACTGCTCTCACACTTCCCTGCAGCACTAATGACATTGCATTTATCATTTGTCGAGTACATCTGCTGTTTGTCCTGGTGTCACAGACAAGTGAGATGCAAAGGTAAAGGTTTGACCTGTGGTGAAGGACAACCACTGTCAACCCAGCTATCAATGGGTATCACATTATTCCATGTGGGGTGTCAAATGACTGTTGTAGCTATAATACTGGACGGAATTACAGTTGTGGGGACAGGTCGTTGTGTTTTAGGCAACATTATGTGGGTAGAAAGATAATACCTAACTTTTACTGTCCTCTGGTAACCTGGGTGTTGCTGCCCTTCATTTTAAAAGCAATGTACATCAGGAGTTAAAGATGTGTGATTTCTGGACTTCTAACTCTGCTCATTCCACTAAAGCATACAGCTTCTCCCAGTCCTTTCCACGGGGCTTGCTTCTGCGATTTCCCATTTGAACGTGGCACAAGCCTTACTGCTCTTTCTACGAAATCTCCTGAACACAGAGCTAAACTCAGAGACAGATTCCTATAAAATCTGCCATGACTTGTTTTCCAGTGTTTCTTTAGTGACAAACTGTTCTGCTGTGATGAAGAGCTTTATTGGCAAATTCATCATGTAGAGCACTGATTACTTAAGAACGAAAAGCAGAACAGGAGGCCCAGAGAGGCTGAGAGGCCTCTGTCTTTGGAAACTCAACTGGACATGGCCCTGAGCAACCTGCTGTAGTTCACCCTGCGGTGAGGAAGAGGAGTTGGAGCAGGTGATGTCCAGGGCTGCCTTCCCACAACTGACCATTTTGTGATACATGAAGTTTGTGAGCACTCTCATGATTGCCAACACCGCACTTTTTGATTGTTTTTAAAGCATTGCCCATCACCCCTGAAATTTCACAGCTCGTAAAATCCCCACTTACAGTAGGATTGAGTTGCTTCAACATATGTGTACCGTATCACCTGAGATGCATACCATCTCACCTGGGCTCTGGCTGCAGCTCCAGAAAGGGAAGGAACTCTCAGAAGTCTATAGCAACCCTGAGCCAAACTCTTAGATGCTCTGCAGAACCTCAAAATTAGCTAAGCTAATAACCAAGTGCTTAATGGAATTATTAGGAAATAGTGAAATAGGAAATAGGTCATGCTAATTCTACTGTGTGTGGAACCGTTTTGTTGATACTTCCATATTTTAGTTTGCAGTGATGATTTAACTCATAAATTCAAAGGCTTCACTGTGATGAATGAAACTGAGCGATATGAAGCCCTCAGACACTGTCGTTATGTGGATGAGGTCATCAGAGATGCACCCTGGACACTGACACCCGAGTTCCTTGAAAAACATAAGGTATGTTTCTACCCTTATCCCTGTCTTTCCCTTTGCAAACTGACAGTTGAGAACAAGCAGCAAGTCTGTGAAATTCTATTAGCTGGAGCAAATTACTTAATTCAATTAATTTCTGTGACTGAAATTAGGTACATGGCATTGCTTGCCTCCATCTTCATCAGAAAATGTTATATTTGTCTTCTTTTCACAATATGCTGAGATTATTTCTGCAGTGGGATTTTTGAATGACAAAATAACACTGAAGAATTATTTACAAATTGATTTTCAGGAAAGGAGATCATGAACCAAGAAGGTTCTCATGTGGTGACTAAAGTCCTGTTAAAGTCCTGAGTTAAAGGCATGTTTCTCATCAATGTCAACAGGTGCAATAATTGGCCAGAGATAGGTAAAAATGTCACGTGTTGACTATAAGGCAGGATAGAATTTCCTCTGTGCTGTTGACTGTCTTATGATATATATGAATCTTAACAAAAGCATAATTCACTAGAATTTATTTTAGTGTTCGCATTACTAGGTGACAAAAGAACAGCATGACAGTACCAGGTATCCATGTATATATGCACAGCCCTAAGGAGGCAGAATCAATAATACTGTCTTCGTGGTTTTGAAGGCTAAGGCTTTGCCACTTGTCTTAGCTCTCCCGGTAACAAAAAAAGCAGGAACGGGTGTCTTAGGTCTTCCAGAGAGTATCACAAAGTCAGACAGAGTGATGTGTTAATGGCAGTTCTTCAGGAGACAAGCTTTCTGTTCTTTCCTAATTGATCATACAACACAGTAGTTGTAGGCCTAAATCCAGTCCAATATTCTAGCTAATGGCTTTAGGATGAGCATGTCAAAAGCAAGTCAGCTGGAGTCGAGAAAAGAGATGACCCTTTACAACAAGCCCCCACTCAACCCAAATTCAGTGATGGTGGCAAATGATTCTTCTTTGTTCACTGGCAGATTGACTTTGTAGCCCATGATGACATCCCGTACTCCTCCGCTGGCTCGGATGATGTATACAAACACATAAAGGAGGCAGGTAAGGGCAACTTCACATTTTTAGCACCTTCCCTTACTGCCTTAGCTCAAACTCTTTTACTGCCTTTTGACCACAGAAGTAGTAGAGGTCATGTTCTCTTACACCCTAACAGTAGGTACTGCTGACTTTGGCAGAAAGATTCACTTTGTAAAACCACAGAGGATGTCCTTGGCAGAATTCCTGCCATAGCCCTCAGGAAACCATTCAGATCTGTCATGAAAGAATCCCATTGGGGTTTTTAAAACAGCTTTGGGGTGCTCAACTAAGAGCTTTGAATGATGAAAATGAGTTCACAGCAGCCCAGCCAACTTCAGTCATTTCTTGATAACCACAAACCGATGACTCCTTGACACAGCCCAGTCCCAAATGCAGTCACTAGGATGCACTTCTGATTTGCACTGACTGTTCTCCTCACTACATTGGCAGAGGGTTTAAATCAGTACCAGAATAATTAATTTGCCATGACTAGTTAGTAGTTTAGTTGACTACCATATTACATTGAGCATGAACATGCTGCAGTCAGGAGTTTGCATCTCTTCAGCTCAAGGAAGCTGAATTAAATCTGAAGAGATAACATTAAGCCACTGTTTGCCAGCTGCAGCTATCCTAACATAGTGACCAGTACAGAAGGAGGAACTGGTCATACTTTTCTTCTGCTCCCTGGAGGTGCTGTTTTCAACCCTGGTGGACTCATTCTCTTCCTTGTCTGCATAAACATGTGTATGGGAGGCTTTTAAAAATGCCAGAGCAAATCTGCTTGATGGTAATTTGTTGCGCAAAGTGACCTTCTTGAGCTATACAGAGACAGCAAGTATTGACCTGAGCTGAAAGAATAAGCTTTTTATAGCAGCAGTTCTTGATCTTTTCCCACTTGCAAACCTTGCTGTGGTGTCAGACTCACAACCCTGCTTTGAGAACTGCTGGTTTACAGTTTCAGAGCCAGCAACAGCTTACTTCACAAGGCAATGGAACAAAGATACCTCTGGTAAGGATGGGTCACTGAGGAATATACAGCATATGTGCCGGACAGGCAGCTACTTTGCGTTTCTTTAAGGTGCTGAGTGTACAGGACAACATGACAGGAGCCCTTGCATCGTTACCAGACTGAGCTGGTGAATGCCCAAACCTGACACACCCTTCTCTGCAGTTGCTGGGCATGGGTGCAGTGCGCACGTGTCCTGATGAGAAATTCAAACTTTGCAGAAGAGAGTATGGACTTAGAGCTTCAGGGACTTGTGGTCTGTCCTGTGTCTGTTGTAGAATCATTAAGGTTTAAGGTTGGAAAAGACCTTTAAGATCATCATGTCCAACCGTCAACCTAACACCACGATGACCACTGAACCATGTCCTTGAGTGACTGCGAGATGCTGGAGAAGTTACTTCAGTCTTGTACGGCTGAATTTTGTTACATATACACTGGCAATAATACTGCCTGATGTGTGGAGAGTTTTGAGATATAGTACTGTAATAGTCCTAACACTCCAGAAGAGCATTATTACAGAAGTGAATCTCCCCTTACTTCTAGGGGCTTTTGTTTTAGACACACCAAGGCTGTGGATGCCTTTGTGCATTTTCCTTTGTTCCAGTACTCCCATTTTTGCACATCAGGTTGCTGGAGAGCAGAGAAGCAGATGGGAACTGTGGAGCTCCTTGTATAGACTCCCCTGGGCTCCTGTTTCCCCGCTCCCTTCAGTGGGTGGGAGGGCGTATGGACAACGGTGAGCTGGGTTACGGTGTGCTGACTAAACCTCCGCACATCTGCGAACGCTTAGTTTGGAAAGCATGAATCAGTCCAACACACAAAGCATATGAAAGCAAAACCAGTGACTAAAGGTAATTCTCATACATGGGTTTGTGTGTCTCCTTGCAAACGATTCCACTTTTGCCTTTGCAAGGGTGGGGTTTGGATTTTGTTCGTGTATTCTTGTAGCTCTTATCTATTAAGACTTCTGGCTCAAAGTGGGTTCCGCTGCTTCCAGAAATAGTTTTCTGAGTGACTGCTGCTAGCCTGAAAAGCATGATCAGGGAAACCTCTCTGCTCATGATTAAAATATTCTATTTCTTACCAGAGTATTAATTAGAGATCAGAAAGAAAAAATATCACATAGCATTTAGTCATGAGAGGCTGCTAAGCTTCTTGATTCCTTCTCCAGATCTTTTTCCAACCCTGTGAAATTAGCCAGCAACGCCTGCCTACTTCAAGTGAACATGTGAAGATTAATTTGCCAGTAGCTATAGCACCCTTTTAAGACAAAGCATTACTTTTTTTTGCAAAACCATTTCCAGTCTTATTACACAGCTCTCTCTCATCAGCAGTTCGACGTTGCAATTACATATAAGTGACAATAGTAATTTTTCATAGCCCTAAATAACTACTAAAACAAGGTATGGTAGCGCTCTGCTGTTACTGCCTTTGTGACTTGTATTAACAGTTCAAGTGATCCTGTCTTGATGAGGAGCAAATAAAAAGTAACATACACCTCAGTTTTGTTCAGGAAAACACAAACGGTATTAATAAAAGGCCATTTTTCTTAGGGACCAATCTGCCAGAGCAGGGAGAGTGGTTACAGAGCCCCTGCCATGGCCAGGTGGGCGTGAAATGGGGGCTATGGAGAGTGATACCCTCACTCCCTATGGCTTATCCGTGTTTAGTTCATACTACCATTACACGTCACCTTCCTGCTGCTGGCACCTTCAGGGTGTTCTGCAGTTACTACAACACAGCTTTTACCTGAAGGTGCTTCCTGGCTTTGGCCAAGGCCAGGGCCAGTTTGTTTCACTCAGCACAAAAAAAGACTGTGAGATGGTGCAGCACAGGAACAGAGAATGGGAACACACAGGAGAGCAGCAAATGGCCTTTCAATAGCAGGACTGGAAGCCAAGCCCATCTCCCTCATTTATATAATACTAAGTAAGGCAAGGACGATTCAGTGAATTGCCACAGCTGCGAGGTTTAGCCTTCCTGGCTCAAGAGCCCCTGCCAGTCTAAAAACTTTCACATCACAGCTGACACGGTGGAGAGGGTGAGTTTTGGCCTTTCTGAAGACTTGACGAAAAATGAACAGTGCAGCAAGTAGTGCCTTCCCCAAGCTCACACAGAGCAGCAGGAAAGACCTAGGAATAAGGCAGAATTGCAAGTCTCTTATCTTTGGTCAGGCATTTTTGTGTTCATCCTCAGCTACATGTTGCAGTGCCTGGTCCTGCTGTGCTTTCTCAGCGGGCTTTCTTTTCCCACTTTGCTCAGGAATGTTCATACCCACGCAGAGAACCGAAGGTATCTCCACATCAGATATCATCACAAGGATCGTCCGGGACTACGATGTGTATGCCCGGCGCAACCTCCAACGAGGATACACCGCCAAAGAGCTGAATGTTAGTTTTATAAATGTAAGTACACTGATCTGCATTTGCTTCTGAAACACTCTCTCCTAGGACCCTGATTGTAAAGGTTAAGAAAGGATATCTTCCTATACTGCTGCTTTTAAAATAGCTGGGAAGAACTTAAAAAAACTGGTAAGCTGAGGGTAGCTTTAATTGCTCCTATCAATTAGCAGCTTTGCTTCCATGCTTGTGACTAAGCTGGCTGCTCCTCCTTCCTCCTTGAGGTGGCTCAGTGACACACTGGGAAGGAGCCCACTCCCCCACTGCCAGCTTCTCGGCCACTCACCCAAGACATAATTTCTTTATTCCCATTGGGACAAGGCAGCACAGAGAGCAAAGATTTTTGGTACCTGAACTTTTTCTACAATGTAACGGGATAAAACTGATGAAAAAATCTCTCCAACAGCTGAGCAGCGAGATTACTAGAGGAAGCTAAAATGATTCTTAAAGGACAGGGAAGTGTGTTAGGAAGCTGGGAAGAAATGGTGCTGAAGAGATCAGAAGCCACAACAGGAAGAGCATGAGCACCGTTTCAAAGGATGGCTCAAATTATCCAGCTTCCACAGAACTGCACCTTACCCTCCAGTGAGGAGTTAATTCTGAAGAGAAATGAAAGTTTACTTTCTTTCATTCTGTTTCAAGTCTTAAGGCCTCGAGATAACCCACATAACTGAAATCTCCCTTGTGACTGGGCTGGCTCACAGCAGAACTTCCCACCTCCTTCCCTTGAGCTGGGAAACCCCCTCACGAAGGACTGAATTGTGTCATTTCTTGAGGGTTTTGTTTACTTATTTCTTATTTTGAAGTCTGGCAGATAGATCACAGGACATAAATATTTATTTCACTGTACTTTTTTTCAGCCTTCTACACCTCTAAGAGAAGTACTGCTTGTAAGTAGTAGAAGGATCACTATTGCAAATACCCATTAAATTAAGGCACACTGGGTGCCTTGGGGGGGGTTCTCAAATTTATCCTTTAGCCGCTCTGAGGTTAAGATACTGTTGCATAAGGTGTACTTCCCCCAGTCTCAGACACTCTTCACCAAGGTAGAAGAGTGCTGGTTTCTTTGTTAAAGGAGGAGTTGCTCACCTATTGCGTGCGCAGTGAGTTCAGCTTCTCCGGACCTTGAGGATTTCATTTGGTCGTGTGGTCTGCAAAGACTGTTCTTGTTGATTCATGAGCTAGAATAAATCCCCACCTCTGCACTAAACGATAACTTGTTTTAAAAGTAAATTCAATTGTGCATTAAATGAAGTTCACAGGAAATTAAAAGCTGATAGTGATCTGTGCTTTTACAGAGATCATTACACCTTCAAGGGCACAGTACTAGTTAGCTGGGTGTGCTGCATGTCTGTGGAGCACAGAATCGTTTCAGGGCAAAAGCCCTTTAACCCTGAAGTATTTTAGAAGTTGGCCCCATGAAAGCTTCCTAACAGTATCTTCTCTGTCCCTCTCTTTTTCTGTGTGACTTAGCGATTAGGAGCTTGCTCTCTTTTCTGTGAAGTTTGCTGGCCACAAGCCACTGGCCTACACACTTCTTTGCTGCAGCCAGAAGCTCCTGTATTAGCCAGGTTCGGCGGTGAAGAGAGTTTTCCTTCTGCTCTGCGGAAATCCAACCAAGAGGCATTTTGGTCCAAGTTAACAGGCTGGCAAGTAGTAGTGAGCTGCGTCTGCTAGGAAACTCAGGGAGATTTTGCCTTTTGCTTACTGCTAAGTTTGAGCTGTTAATTTCTCCGATCTTTCACAAGATTCGTACAATTTTCAAAGTGCATTCAGTCTGAAAATAGGGAAAGATTCGTGTAGTGGATTAAGTACAGTAATTACACAAGTCAGCCTTTTCAATATGTACCTTCTGCCGTGCTTCATTCCACAAATGTTAAATTTGCATTTATAAAAATAACATGGGAATAGTTAACTAAGGCCATATGTATTAGGATACATTAATGCATTTTTTTTATTCTTCAGCTGTCATTGGCTAATTATTTCCAAGTCCCTATATATTAATCTCTGTCCACACTTTTAAAACAGGAGAAGAAATACCGCTTTCAAAACCAAGTGGACAAAATGAAAGAAAAAGTCAAGAACGTGGAGGAAAAATCAAAAGAATTTGTTTACAAGGTGGAAGAGAAGAGCCATGACCTCATTCAGAAATGGGAAGAAAAGTCCAGGGAATTTATTGGGAACTTCTTAGAGCTGTTTGGACCCGACGGAGCCTGGGTAGGTATTCTGCCATCCCAGGAAGTCTGAGTGGCTTTTATTTCTCCTCTGTAACACAGATCAAGGGCAGATTCTTTTGCTGCAGTCTTTCTTTTGAAAGCCCGCACAGTAGTATAACGCCAAATTTGCTTGCTGACTCCAATCACACATGCCAATACTGCAGCGGGAAGATTTGCCACTTCAGGCTGATGCATCTTCAGGATAATTTCTGTCTTTTGTGAAGATATGATGTTGAATGGGACACTGCATTCAGTAGAGCCACGCAACAGCAATAGAGCCTGTTCTCTCCATTAGCACTAAGTGGGACCGCACAGACAACAGGGAGGAATTATACACAAGGTGGTGAGGGAAAAGAGACCACTGTAAAGGTTTTAAGTAGTTGTCTTCATGCTCTGTACTCAACAGTAGAAGATGATGCAATTTTCAAATTTTAAGAACTACCGATTTAAAGTTTTAAGAAATTATTTTACACATCAAGTGGCCAGGCTCATCTAGTTTGACTTCAGGCAAGGCTCAAGTGCAACTGAAGCACTTTCAAAGCTCTCCTCAGTAGGTGCTGGCTCCACAGAGCCCATTTACCAAAGGTTCCCCTGTGCCTTGGAAGGGCAGTCAAGTCTGCAGTAGCATCCTTCTGGGGAGAGACCCCAGGGCCTTATCTGCTCAAACCAAAGTCTTGCTCTGAGTGGGGAGCTGGTGACACTTCAGACCCCCAAAAGAACCCTGGTCCACATCTTTCAGTTCTGATAGCTTGCCAAACCTTGAAAAGCTTTGTAGAATTTATCATTTGCTTCAGCAGACCTTCCTGTTGGGAGTCAGTCCTTTTCCACCAAGCTCTCTGCACAGCTCAGTTCTGGTGAAAGCCCAGGCCCCAGCCAGACCCTCCAGTGCAGGGATCATCTCAGACCGGCTGCTCAAGCTGCAAGCTCTGAATGAAGGTTCTGCTCAGTTTGAGGAAATGTGAGCAAGGAGGGAGGAGAGCAGCAGGCTGACCTGAGGGGAGCAGAGTAAGAGCTAGGCAAATAATCCTGCAGAACAGCAGGCCGCTTCAAAGGTACATTTTCAGATCATGGCCTGGAGACAGTCGAGCAGTTCCCTTCTCCCTTGAAAGCAAACCCTTTGTGAGGCCTGTGCAAAGCTTTAATGGCTCAAGGATTGTGGTGTGAGGCAGCAAGCCAGAAAAAACAGTTTAGAAATAGCATGAAGCAGATAGTATTGAAGTATTTTAAAGAGCCAAGACACTCATAATGGTCTCTCAGGTCACTTTTATCAGTTCATACCTGAAAAACTTCCCATCACAAAAGTTACCTTCTGTTGTAAGGATCTCAGCAGAGGTTTTGTTTATAAACAAATACTAAGGAAGAGGCACAGACCTCTGGTGAATTAAGTAGCCCACATCACAGCTGTGTCACAACTTGGTGCCCCCAAAGCACATTGTACCTACCTCTTACTGGAGTTCTCATCTTCTCTGCCGTGACTTGCCGTGTTGATTACCACTCACTTGAGAAGAGCCTACACTTAGGCTGGGAAGGCTTCAGACAGCTTCTTTATAATCTCCTTACAGCTGTGTTTGTCCTCTGTAAAGGCAAGTCCTCTCTGAATAACATCAGTCCCAGCCCTAAAACCAAGGGGCTTATTTACCAGTTTTGTCAGTTTCACTGACAGCATCATTTTCATTGGAGAAGGGAAGAGGGTAACTCTTCTCATGAAAAGCAGAGGTTTACCTGCATTGACCACATCCAGCTGAAGTTCTTCCTCTGTTAAGCTTTTCTCCATAGAGCTTGGCGAGTGTTCCCCACGTGAGATGGTCCTGTGGCCATAGGTGCTGAAATAAATAAAACTAACGCTAACAGAGCACATGAAACCCACAGGAGATGAGATGAGTTTGTCTGTGGTGGGAGGAAAATAATTTAAAAGCCTTGATCCCACTCAACGCTGCACAATGATGGGATTTTTTAAACTCCTTTGCTGATAAAACTTGTTACCAAATTCAATTGGAGAAAAGCTGCTCTAAAAAGGTCTTTTAGGAGCTGGAGGTGGCCTCCTGTTTACCGAGTTTGACCACAGAGTAGGAAATCTGGTGCAATCGCAGAGACCTTTGCTAAGAACAAGAGGAGTGAAATCTCCTCACAGCACTGTAGGAAAAGTGTCAGTGACAGCAAGCTGAGAGGTGCTGTGACTTTTTTTAAAGTCAGTTTGAGCCTTGGCAACAGGAAAGACTTTAAAAATAATGATAGCTTGTATTAGCGTCAAAACGGTTATTAACATTAATCTGCCTTATCACTGTTAGTTAGATGTTGCTTTTAGTGTTGACATTAAAAGTACAGGAATCGTTATGGGCATGCTGGATTCCTAGATCAGTAATTTGCATGCCATTAATATGCTATTATTATTTCACAAATAATTATTATAATACGCTTTATGCTGGCATCAATTTTCTAAAAGTAAAGGCCATATAACCCACAAAAAAAATGCCCGTTTGTGGAAAAGGTCAAAATGCCATTTTTCAAATGTCAAGATGTCTGTAATCCATTGGCAATTTTGCCCACCTGTGCAATCCCCTGGATGTATTTTTTCTGTGAGACAGTCACAGAAAGCGGGTCAGAAAGAACGATTAACATGGCACGAAACTTTTGTTCTGGCGTGGGAGATGACCGCTGCGCAGCCCAGGACGGAGGCCCTACTGGCAGAGATGCCGCTCCACAGAGGCGGGAAGCAGCGGGGTTCACTCCCCTTCCTCTCAGCTGCGTATGAGCTGCCACCTGCACTTCGGATCAGCTGAGAGAAAGTGAAGCTCACTGGCAGGGTGTCCATGCCAGTCTCCCTCAGAAGCATCCCGTCAGAAGAGGTGTCCCTTCAAAGGGACAGCTTCCCTCTACTCAGCAGACAGGGGAGCCGGGGATGGTTGTGCTGGGAAGCGGCTGCCTCACCTCAGGCAGCAGCGGGGGCTCAGGTGAGTCTCACTAGTTGCAGCTAGAACCCAGGGGTGGCATTTAGGCCACGCTGTGCTCCCACAGCCTGGAGCTGAGCATGGCCTTGAAAGACTCTGCAGCTCAAAAGCCCCAAGTCCTCTGTAACTCCCAACTGGCACTTGTTTTGTAAAGTGAAGGAGTATCAACACGTTGGCAATAAAATTCCGAAGTAGGCAAAATATTTTTTGCCAATAGCTAGTTTGCCAGAAGCAAAGCGTTATCTCGCTAAACTGTTTGGGTGTACCCAAACTTGCTCAAACCAAGGCTTTGAAATCATTTTCCTACCTCTGGCTAAAGGTCCAGAGCACACAAGCAGCTTTCTCTAAGAAGAGCCATTCTGGAGGTGGGTGAACTACACCACCACCTCCTCTTGCGGTTCTGGTTTTAGCAGCAACGTGGTGGTTGAAGCACTTAACGCGTGAGGGTGATTCAGACTGGCCAGGCCCTTACTCTGCTGAAGGTGTGAGCGCACCAGCTTGTTCAAGCCACAAAGTCTTGCATGAAGCAGGGACCAAGAAGTTTGCATCCTACAGCCCGGCTGAGGGCCTTGGCAGGAAGGTGTGATTCTCCTTCCCATCCCTGGTCTGGGGGGCCAAAGTATAGCTGAGCACCCGCTGCTATGTAGGATAGCAACCAAGCTGGGGCACTTCCATCTCCCGTAGTGCTGGTACGGCACCACCACAAAGCATCGATATATCACTGAGCTTTTTGAAGTGGCTGGTAAGGTGCCGAGGGCAGGAGGGAGCCAAAGTGTTTTGCTTGGCTGGAAAAAAAGATATTTCATATCACACAGGTTTTTCTGTGGGTTTTTTTTGTTTTTTTTTTTTTTTTTGTTGAGGGTTATCTTCACTGAGAGGATGAAACAAAGTCAAGCCAACAAAACCTCAATTTCTGTGATCTAAAGAGAAATTTTGCACTCCTGCCACTGAATTTCAACAGGCTCTGGGGCCTTGCCAGCCCTGGTGACATCCTCATGGCTCTCAGCAGCAGAAAGCCTCCTCTCTCCAAGTGCTTCCTGGCACCGTTTATCAGGAGCAACCACCATCTGCTAACTATTGAGATTTTAGGAAATCTTGACTATTTTAGACCTAGCCGTAGTGCAGGGGTAGGTTACACGCCATGGGTCTTTATGCATGAGAGCATCACTCAGTGTGGCCCCAGGGAGGAACTGTGCTGTCATTCTGCACTGCAGAGACATCCAGGCTCTGAAACCAAATTATTAAAGGTCAGTGTGATAAAGATACAAACTGGGTGAGGGAACTGACAGAGGATCAACTAAGTTTGGTATTTGTGCTCAATTGTTAACCCTGGGTTAAAAAAAAAACAACTAGTGGGTGTCCCTGTACTGGCAGGGAATGCTGAGTTTCAAAGATGGGGAGGAAGAGCAAAACAGGCAGCCTCATCAACTTGGCTGGGAGGAAGGTCATCACAGCGCAGAGTTGCTGCAGGGGAAGGGAAGGAACAAAACAAAAAAAATAAGTCTGTGGATTGCAGCTGCCCAAGCAGGCAAACCCAGAATACGTTCTGCAGAAGTATTTTGCTCTCAGACCTGAGCGGCAACTCACCTGTGTCCGGGCTGGCTCTTCTGTTCCAGCCGAGCATCGCCTGTGAGCCAGCTCCTAGTACTCCAGCTGAGGCTGGGACTTCTCGTGCCCCATCCCCAGAAGGAGCGGCGAGCAACTAGCATTTGGCATCTTCCACATGAAGCCCGCAGCACCCGCCAGATCTCCTGTAACCCAGCCCAGCACAAGGTCATGGAGGCGCAAACAAGTCGCTACATTTGCCTTAGCGCAGCAGATAGCTTGGCTGAAAAGGTGGTTTCTTCCACCCCACCAGCTCTGGCAGGTCTCTGCTCATCTTTACAAAGCAAATATGACAATAAAGCCCAAAGCAAAACACAGAGCCTGCATGTGTTTCTTTTTTCAACAAAGACACCTGAATTCCGACATTCCCACCCCAGTTTAAGGGTTTGGGTGGTGCCTGGTCCAGGTAGCTGGGGAAGCAGCTGCCCTCCTTGAGGAGGAAGGAAAAAGGGTGGGGGAGCCAGGAAGCTCAGCAAGAGATGGGTCCCAGCACACTAAAAGGAAAAGGTCCTGGGAGCAAGGAATGTTGGGAGTTCAGGCAGAAAACTGACTTTTTGAGACAGAGTGTGACCAACATATACAAACAATCCAAAGGGAGCTCCCCCTGGTTGTTTTAGGACAGTACACACAGTATTCTCACACTAGGGGTGTCCAACCTAAGAAAAGAGCTTGTCATGTAAAAACAGGTTGTTATGAACATAGTAGAAGAGGCAAAAGCTAAATGTGGGCTGAACTGGCCGTGCTTCAGAGCAGAAGTCTCCATACTCTCGCATCAGGTGAGGCACAATGCAGCACAGCCCCTGCCTGCCCACAGAGGTACCTTCTCCTCTGTGCTTTACTCAGAGTATCTTTTCACTTTGCTTTTGCAGAAACAGATGTTCCAGGAACGAAGTGGCCGAATGCTCCAGGCTTTTTCTCCCCGGCAGAGCCCAAACAGCAGTCCTACGCGAGGCCGTTCTCCATCCCGTTCTCCGTCTCCACCTTGGGTCTTCAATAAAGCCTCTCCTCCCTCTTCCCCCAAAGCTGCCTCTGCCTCCCTCAGCAGCATGAGCGAGGGAGATGAGGATGAAAAATAAAATAAAGATATATTTTTTTAACTATGAGAGAGAAGAACAAGCTATGAACTCAGCCGCTGGATGGGGAGAAGTGTGAGGAACATCTGGGGTATCTCTGACAGCAGGGACTGTGCTCTGGGAGAAGACACTGCAAACGGACCGGAGCACAGCAATGGAGGTCTCAGGAAGAGCTTATCCCATCCCCACTCCGTCACGATGCCTGGAGGCCCTGCCAGCAGCACTTGCCAGACACGGCCCTGGGGCCTGGCAGAAAAACGTACGCCTTTGAGCAAGTTCCTCTCCACGTCTTGCTGCCTAAAGCTGCTGCAGCCAGGCCAGTGGGGAACTGCACTGAGCGGGGCTGGCGGGAGGAGCCCTGTTGGCTCCCAGTCTGGACCCGGCCCACGGGCACACGACAGCTGTAGCCCGTGGATGGAGAAGACACGGTTGTACTGGACCCTGCTAACCTTGAGATCTTCTGGCACGTGATGAGCTGGTGTTGCTGCAGCAAATACATTCAGAAAGGGGAAATAATACTTTACTTTTTTTTTCTTTTTGAATGAAATCTGCCCCAAACCATGCCAGTGAAACAGAGATTTCTCCAGCTGAGTTGGTGGAAACCCACTTAATATATTCAAGCTGTTGGACGCTGCTTGTTGACCATGCCTCTCTATAGGGTGTATGTAAACAGTCAAGCTGTATTTGCTTCATCAAATTGCTCTCCGTGTTCCTAGTGCCTGAGCAGCTGCCTGGTAACTTCCGTTTTGCTTCCCAGCTTTGCACTTTGGAGGCACGAAAGTAAATGAAAAAGACAGCCCTAGCTGGAACATGTTTTAAGAAATGTAGTTTGATGACGGTGATTTTTCCTGTTGAATTCTAAAAAAACCACACATGGGATCTTAAGGCCTCCAGGATGTGGCCTCCTGGGAAACCCTGCTGCTCGCAGCCACGTGTCGCCGAACGACAAGCAGAGCAGCACTGCTGTCCCTCACGTGAACTCAGCCGATTAAACAATTTTCTCATCAAACTCCAAACAATGTGTTCACAGGTGCCCTGCCCCACAGGGGTCCTGAAGCCATTCCTCTACCCTAACATGGAGTGAAAATAAATGGATAAATCAATGGAAACCTCTTAAACAGGATTAGGCACGGGGATTTTTTTCTCCATCCGTGACACCCACACGGAGCCCCAGGCAGAACCACAGAAGAGGCAGCACAAGCAAAGCTTTCCCCTCCACCCCGATGGCACCAGCTGATCCCCCAGCTTGGCAAAGCCAGGCCTGCCCCACACCTGGCTCCACCGCTCGGTCCTGCAGCCAGCATCTGGTGAGGTGGCTGCAGGCTTGCAGGATTTATGAGCACGGGGAACCCCCAGCCCCTACGGCTTCCCTGCCCCACAGCTCAAAGCCACAGAAAAGGGCCTGCCTGCATCACCACGGTAGGGCTGCAAAGCAACGATGTGATTTTGCTCACCGGTTTGCCTGGCAAAGCCTGCCTGTCCCACCAGCAACCTGGTGGGCATGGAGTCCAGGCAGGAGGTTGCCACCGTGCCACTGCTCCTTGGAGCAGCAAACCTATTGGGACATGCAGGCTGCTGTGGGCAGCACCAGTCAGCGCTGCACTGGTTCCCTGCACGGGCAAGCGCAGGAAATAGTGGGAGAGGGAGGGCTCTAAGCAGTTCCCGGAATAAAATACTGTGAAGGAAGAAGATGCCCGAGTGCTTGAGCACAAGAGGTGGTAGTACCTGCTGGCAGCAGTTCCCAACCCCCACCAGGCTACTATCCTTATCTTGCAGAGTGATCTAATAGGGAAACTCCTTTCACCCCTTCCAGATACTTTTTCAGGCAGATCAATTACAGACCCTTGACCAGGCACCAAACTAGCCCCACAGAGCTTTTGTCCCTCTCCCACCACAGGGTAACCAGTTTTTCTTTGGGTGGCCATCTTGCCAGGCACTTCGTGGACTACCACAAGACCAAGTATGTAATGTCTCGTGGGTTGCTCTGTCCTCTGGAGTCAAGCTGGTTCCTTCTTCGCAAAAGGAGATGAGCAGGGAACAGGGTGAACGACCACTTTCACGAGACTGCAAAGGAGAGAGCCACAGCTCGTTCAGCTGCTGCCAGCTGCGCGCCCGATGGGACAATGCAATCAAGACCTTTCTCAGCCTTAGGCAACCTTGTTACTGTAATTTCATACCTGGGATGCACTTGTTAGTTTTTCAGAACCTTTGCAAAGTCTTAAGTCTTCCCATCACAAACCACTCCTCCACCATGGGAACCGTCTGCTCTTTACTGGTGCTGTTGATATGACGAGCCATGTCCAAATGCGATGAAGGTGGGCAGGTGTTTTTTTGTTCTTAGCTTTTACCATTTGCATTTTGTTGAGTTTTTTTTTGTTTTAATTTCATAGCACTTACTGTTCAGCAGCCCTTGTTCAGTGGTTTGAGTGGAAGACAGTGCCATGAGTTGTAAACAGGGACTGGAGAAAAACTCAGCAGTGACCTCTTCTTCACAAAAGCTGTCACAGGTGGCTGCCCAGTGACAAAGCCATACGCTGTACCAGGCGCCTGTTCGCATTTAGGATATCAATAAGCTGAAGCCTTTGCCCTGCTGGTACAGACACCGATATCCATGTGCTGTCTCCAGCAAACGAGAAACCTCACTGTCTCTGGACACATGGAGGGCAATTTTGCACTTCTGAGTCATGATTGGGTTTTATTTTTCCACAAGTGTTGCTTAAGTTCGGTCCTATTTATCAGCCAAGCTCCACATGAAAAAAAATAAACAGTGTACAACAGATGCTGCCGCCTCTCTCATTTTGTAGCTCCTTTGGGCACATAAACAGCCCCCTCCAGTGCAAGCCCCTCTTACAGCACAGAGCATGTTATTTCCCATCCTTTGTGCCTCAGGGATTTCTGCCACTACAGCAGCTTCACCACCCTGCCCAAAATCCTGCTGCTTGAGTTACACGTGCTGCTCTCCACTCAGAAGGAATCACCTCCCCTCCTTGCCTTCACCCACGGTTTTCTGGCTCTAAGGTAAAGGTAGGGAAGCGTTGCCTCAGCTGGCAAGCACAGCTTTAGACACCAGCAAGTCTGAGACCTCCCCTTACCCTCTGCCCCAGCGCAGCAGAATCGGGAGCCACCAGTTCAATTCTTGCTTCTAAGCCGAAGAAAGAGGCAGTGCTTTTGCAGCCATCCTGCTTCTGCTTCCAAAACCTGTCCCTAGCAGCTACTGTGGTGTTTTTCTGTGTGCAGCTCTGCCAGATTCAGACAAAACTGCAGCAGCAAACGTGAGCCACAGGGACAGATCCTGACAATGGCCTTCAGACTCGACTCTTCCTCCAGCTGAGACAGTCTGATGCCTGAATGCTCCTGCTTCGCTCTTTCCCTTCCATCTGTTCTGTAAGAAAGAAGTTACTACTCCAGCAGCTGTGGAAAAGAACATTTATTGAACCGTCCAGGAAGAAGCTGAACCAGCAGACAGGGGCTTAGGACTTCCCAGCTAAGATATTTTTAATCACGGAATAAGCAAATTTCAAACTTGCTCGGCATGGGCAGAGAAACTATTTAGAGGCAGGAACATCCACAGCAAAATGCTGCCCAGTAATACAAGCTTTATTACCTCAGATGTCTTTGGGGCTGTTGCGAGCAGCATCTTGCATCACTTGGGAG
Organism: Trogon surrucura; assembly: GCA_020746105.1. Lineage (NCBI taxonomy): Eukaryota > Metazoa > Chordata > Aves > Trogoniformes > Trogonidae > Trogon > Trogon surrucura. The sequence continues at coordinate 89,708,407 of CM036617.1, read as the reverse complement.
ACAGATACATGAGATGTCCTCGCATGCTCCCAGGGAAGTCAGCCTGGCTGCAGCCCCACTTCTTTTCTGCCATTGAGCCGCCCCCACAGCCCCACAGAGAGGGACCACATGTGACCAACGCTTACTCATGGCCTCGCTGCCTTCTCGGTGCCTGTTCTGCACGCACACACCCAGACACCTGCACAGCTGGCGGCGCTCTGGGAAGGGACAACAGGGGCCTGATCTAAATCCAGGGACAACACGAGCCATCACCAAGTCAAGCCCTCGCAGCAAAGTGACACAAAGCAAGAGCTGCAGCGCCTGGCGGTAGCGTCTGCCCCTACTGCAAACAGACATCAGGTCAGACAGGTCTGGAACAAACCATAAATCCAGTCATATGAACTGTAGAACATTTTCAGTATTGTGACTGGTATTTCATTGCACCACAGAAACCTGGAAAACGCTAGCAAAGAGCATGACTGAAGGCGGTCGGAAAGTCCCCACCGTAAATTCATAGGAGCTCATATAAAACAGGCAAGAGAATGCTTGAAATGTGAGTGAAGAAGCAGAGATTATTTTCTGCCGTACAAGGTAGGACTCCTGTGCCAGCACTTGTGAAACATCTATGGTATTTCCTCAGTTTTAAGTTCTTCCATCATTTAGGCATGGAATGCAACATTGTGTAAGCTCACTCACAGGGATAATTTAACTCAAAACGCTCAAATCAAACTTTTACCAACAGCATAATTTTGTGTGCATATTAGAAGTTACTTCCAAACACTGCAGGGATGTAAATCTCAAGAGAAAGAAAATATTCAGAATCACGCAAAGCAGTAATGACAGCTGGAAGTTGGACCAAGTTAACAACAGGGAACAGGGATTTCAGATACAGCTACAGGAAAACTGCAAAGGAATCCTGACATTCGAAGGGGACCAGCTCAGAACTGAGACCACTCACCCAGGATACAGCTGGAATAAATCCCTGGCATTGCCCATCCTGCTCTCCTGAATGCTGCAGCTGCTGCTCACCTTGTCCCTTTTGCATCTGTAAAGCTTTCCCTTGTGTCTCTGTAACTCATTCCGCTGGAAATTACGCTACTTACTTCCACCTTCTTTCTGCCTGAAAAGGCTGAGGTAGTTTTGGCCTGGAGGGTAAGACAGGCTTCACACCTGCTCAGCTCTTGGCAACCTGATGAGCTTTGCTTCCTCGACCGCAATCCTTGATTTTCCACTCCAAAGTCTCCGAATGACTTCTGCCAACAGAAGCCATCTGGTGGGTCCTCAGTGATGCGTCCCCACAAGCACACGGAGCATTCAGCCCAGCCCGAGGTGGGAGAAGAGTCTTGTTTGGGTACACCGCAAACCCCCTCAGGAACAAGAAGGTCCCCAGAATCCACACCAGGCCAATCAACTTGGCTCAGCAGGAAGGAAGGGTTTGACATTACAATAAATTGGATTGTAGAAGGAAGGGTAATTACAAACCATTGTAGGGAAGAGAGTCCTCTATGATAGCACATAATTAGGCAGCAGTTTCACTTGAGCGTGGTGCAGAAGACCCCTGACCTCCTCCTAAAACAGAGCTGAAAACAGACCAGAAAATAAGATATAGGGCTTTGCCTTCTGTGTGGAGACCCTTATAGGCAGCAGGCTACCTTAACTCCTCTTCTGATTTTATTTTGAAGAGAATTTGTCTTTCACAGTACACCGCGTGTTTCTAATCCAAACGGAAGCCAAGGCCACTGCCTCGCAGCTCCACCTGAGGGAGAGGAGATGGATGCAGAACAAAGTAAAAATAGCTGAAAGCCTATGAAGTGCATCTTGTGCTAAAACTGGGGAACGCGGGACGGAGGCTCCAGTGACAACTGCAGCTCTTCCTGCGACAAGTCACTCCGCCACATCTCCCAGCTGCACGCGGCAGCCTCCTGTGCTAAAACCAGTTCCTCACATAAGGCTTCGATTGCCCTGCCCCAGCAGTTACTCAAGCACAGGTTATGGCTGGGCCAATACTTTTCTTCCATTCAAGCAGTTCTTTCACGCCTTTTTTTTTTGCTGTTGGGGTTTTTTTAGCTTGTGTTCTGTTTTTTTTGGTTTGGGTTTTTTTTTTTTGTGGTTTTTTTTTGCCTTGGTTATCTAAAAGGTTGCTTCCAAATGAGTCCATTTATGCCAGAAAAGAACCAAAAGCACATTTTAAATATTCCTATTCTTCACAAGCGAATACAAAACTGTGTAACTAACAAGATTCCCCCCAAAACAGCTTGGTTCCAAATTAAACATTAATCCAAAAAGCACAGCAAATCTTGTTTTAACTTCTTTTTTTCTTTCCCCTCCCACACCCCCCCACTCCCTCAAGAGTACCTTTTCTTCAAACCCCCTTCAGAGCACGTACTTGTATCAGAGACCCAGACAGAACATGGAGAACTATCAGTAAACACCAGCAAGTTCACAGTCTGTGTCTTCTCAAGAAACACAAGAAAAATAACACCATGAGCTCAAGCACCTCTATTCCAGTACTTTTTGGTTTCCAGTGTCTGGAAATTCGAGTCAATTTGTCATTAAGAACATAGAGATAAACTACACAGAAGCCAATTAAACTGCGTAACAGCCATTATGCAAGGAGTGGTGGTACTACCCTGTCACCTGCAGAACTGACCTCACCCATTAAACTGCATGAAATTCTATCTACAATGAAGTGCCCAACGTGATCTTTTCCTGCATGTTTTACAGCTGTGTATAACAGCTGTGTATCGAGCACTTTGATAAAATACTTTCAGATGCCATTAAAACCTAGAAACTTCAGTCCTCTCGCTGTTTAGCAAGCCAGCACTCTCCGTCATTAAGTGCACAGGGTAGCAGCAGGATAAAATGTATTTAAATACACCAAAACAAATCACAACTCCAACCTCTTCACCCATCACAACCGGCTATCTATGGAATATGAAATAAAGCTGGTAAATTTGTAACAGACAGGACCTGGTCATTTTATTTAGTGCATAATGCAGCATGTTTTCAAGCACGCTTCATCGTACTAAAATGGACACCCACATCTGAAAATAAAGAATATAATTTCCCTGGTGGTAAAGCTTAAATTTTAGTCCACCAGCATCTAGAGACATCACAACTATCACAGAGCCATGACCCACATGCACACAAAACCCCAGGTTCCTTCACCTGAATGCAAACCTAATCACAGCTTAAGCACTGGTCCTCCACAGCCCCAAAGATTATATCAAGTGTTCTGATGTCTACGAAGAAATTTAGTAAGACCAGAATAAAGGGAGGCGCTCACGAGGAAGCGCAGGGGAAGCCCCGCGCACCACTGGCAACCTCAGGTCTGCTTAGACAACTCCTGCCATTTAACAAGTGACATCTCACAGCAGCACGAGCTGGCAGCAGCTTCCATGGCCTCAAGGAAATTTTAACACAGCTGTCCTTCCAAAGCAGCCCGATAGCACAACACAGCCAACGTTCGACCCTGAAAACTGGCAGAACTGGAACTTTCTTCTGAAGAAAGTCTTTGAAATCAGCGTATTTACAGTCACCTGCTCGTGTATTAATTTCAAGGAAATAACCCACAGTGGCAGACCAAGAAGGAAAATCATCCTAAACCTTTCAAATGGCATCTCCTAGCTGCACACAGAACAGAAGCAAAGTGACACACTTGCTGCCTTTGGACTAGGAGACAGAAAGGGAGATATTTTGGGCCAAAGACATAAAAAATTACCCAAGTCACTAGATGGGAGAAGGGTTTTCATCTCACTCTACTAAGTTTTCTGAATGGCTGACACTCTCCAACAAAACACAGCAGGCATTATTTACTACACTCAATCTTGCTCTGAAAGAAATGGTCCAAAAGCTTAAAGATGTTAGATGATGAATACAAGCCAATACGAGGGGAAAAAAAAGTTTAATTTTTTCCTATCAAGCATGTCTGACATGTTTTGCATGCCTGGCTTCATTTCAAAACTGTCTACTTCAAGATTTCTCTCTCCACTGAAAGGAACAAATTTTAAGTACCTAAACGAGTCTACAACAACCTAAAAAACCCCATGAATCGTATAATGAGAAGCTGATCCCTTATTACAATTTGTTCTCCCACATAAGCCTGTGTCCTAGAGCCACAGATCTTCACTATCCTGTTGCTGCCACAAGTTTGCTTCAAAGTCTACAGCTACTGTCAAATATTGGGTGGTACAGGCTGCCAGATGTTGCAGTTTTGATCTGCTTAATTAACCACCCAGCTCCTGTGAATATGCTATCATGGCAAATGCTAAGCAGCAAGAAAGTACAACATGCAGACTTCTTCTCACAGAAGTTTTAAAATAAATTCTTCACCTGAAAGAAAATTATCTCGGTTCTAGCAAAATTCTGTCTGGAGCCTCGTTTATTAGTTAATAAGAAAGTTAATGAGTCAAGCAAGCTGGGTCTTCAGGCATTCTCTTGCTCTGGAATTGCTTGCTAAGAAAAACTTTGGGGTTTTTTTGGTTTTGGTTTGGTTTGGGTTTTTTCCCCCCTCATTTTCTTGAACAAGTTATGAATGCATATAAAACTTCCTGGAAAGCTGATGAAATTTCAAGGTAGAGGCCTTGGGTGTTATTTTACAACAGGTATTTCAGATGTCAAAAATAATGCAAGAAACTTTAGCTTTAGGAAGACTGACGTAGCAGAAAAAAAAAGAAAAGAAAACGCACAAGCCCACAACAAAACACCAAGAAAACCAAAAAGGTGCTCATACTCTTCAAGGAAAACAATGTGTGGTGACAAACCACGGCGGTGAATTGGAAACCAGAGTTTCAGAAGTCCCCAATCATTCACTTGGTTCTAAACCGCGGTAGGAGCTTCTGCCGCTTCCACGTCAGGAAATCAAAAACTCCAAGCAGCAAGGAGAAACTGGAGTCAATCCTTAATGTTATTGAACATTAATATTATTTAACATTGAACAAATTAATTATTAAATCAATAAATTAAGTCTTGACTGACTGTAAAGGCTGTAGCATCAAAGGAAAAAGCCCCCAGTAAAACCCTTGTGTAACAAAACGGTTCGCCAAGCCACAACAGCCTGGCTGGATTTTAGCAATTGGAAACACAGATTGCGTACAGATGGCACCAAAACTCCGTAATCTGGCTCTGTGTTTTGCCAGTGCTCACACCTTTTCTGCTTATGAACCTGTGTACTCCCTCAAAACCAAGAATTTTGACAACATGAAACAAAACTCATTCTTAAAAATACTACTTCCTGTTTTTAAATGTGCCAGTTCTCAGTCACCAAGTAAATTTAATTTATAACTTTGTCAACTTCACACTCAAACTATACCAGTTTCTGGATTCCTCTAGGGAAGTGAGAAAAGGAGAATGCTGGGTTCTTAGCAGAGACTTTCTATTTTCAGCCGTTACTCAGAAACGGCAGCTTCTAGATAGGAAGTCTGAACTTTTCTTACCTCTGTCTTGAGAAAGCAGCAATGAATACTAGTTAAAAAGAGAACAAACCAAGAGTCACGAGGTTAACCTAATTTTCTCACACCACAGAAGAGAAAAATTTTCATCCCAAAATGCTGTAGGGTACATATTCCCACCTGTACTGCCTCACTTCTCACATCGAGCTACAAACCTATAGAAGCCAGGAAGCTTATGCGTACAGAGAAAGAAATAATGTAGAAAAAAATATCTGCAGAAGTAATGGATCCACAAGCGACTGTTTTTTCAAGTAGCCAGACTCCCAATAAATGCTTTTGCAGCTCCGTTATTTTGTAGTAAGAGACATCTTCACATTTACAATCAGTGGAAAAAAAAAAAAAAAAGAACATACTTATCAAGCACACTGAAAGTTTTAAAGTCTTAAAATCTACCTGGAAATCAGATACAAACAAGATCATATGACACATACCTGAATAATCAGAGTAATACAATACAGAAACAGTTGCAGTTATATGTCCAGAACAAACTTTACTATTAACTTATCTTGAGATAATAATAAAACTTGGGGAAGGAACACTCAAATACATGCTTCCATAGAAGACATCAAACTGTATTGTGGTCAGAAAAACACATTTATCTAAAATTACTGAGCTCCCAACAAGCAGCTCTCCGAGGGTGTCCCTCTGCAGGCATGTGTGAAGTTGACCTCAGGCTGTCTACCCATAAACTAACTCCACTGCGTGTGAAACCAAATCAGTTCCTTAAAAATGTCATCATGTAGTTTTTGTAGTTTTATTTGTCAGCAATGGAAAAGAAAAAGGAAATAAGCCTGTACACAAACAACACAGGTGGGTGTTGACCTGGAAACAATTCCAACACAAATTACAGAAGACTCAAAATGAAATTCTGAACATCACAAAGTCATCTTCTAAAAGATTAACCTCCCACTCCTCCATTCCAGGCTTGGTTGATTCAAATGATGCTACCTCAGCCGCGTGGCAACACGAGACCTCCTTCCCTCTCAGGTGCTGCCAAGCGCAACCCAGGCCCCAGGCAGAGTCCTGCCCCACCGCTGACGTCGGGAACAAACCCACTTGGTTTCCACCCTCGTCAGAAACTCGCACCGCAAAGCCCAGGAGAAGTTTCGTTAACAGTTCATCAGAGACGGCAAACGTGAAGCAGCGAGCAGGGCCCTGGCGCAGGGACACTCCGGGCTGAAAGGCCAAGAGTGAAGCCACCTGAAAACGTACCCGGCCACTGCCCGATACCCCTTAGGGAGGGTGCAGATTTCCAAGGGTTGTCAAGCCTGGCACCTCTTGGCAGTGTTCAATTCAAATAAAGCAATTCATGTTTGCTTGACAGTACCAGAATTATAACAAATGCATCAGTCCTACTGAGAGTGCATGAAAAAAAAATAAATCTAGATTTAAGAAACAAAACAAGTTCTCTCTGCCAGTCTCCAAGATCTTTTAAGGTAACGTAATATAGCAATTAAAGCACATGAACTTAAAATTTTCTCATTTATTTTTAATTAGAAAGCCACTTCAGTTACACAAGTCTTCATTATTTCAAATTAATATCAACAGCTTATGTCCTGAGCCTGAGAACAGATTTCATTTAGTGGGATTACTCTCATACATTGTTTACTTGTGCAAATATTTGCAAGATTCAGCCCTGAAGTTGCTACACGATTTAGAACTACGTTCCTCATCTGCAAATAAACTCATCTTTGAGCTCAGTAACACATCAGTCTGTCGTGTGCCATCACATTCTCTTTCAGCTCTGCAAACCCACATTTGTATGTATTAATTCATAGGCAGGTGAGTACGTCAGGAAGAAGAGACGAAGAGCTGTTAGAAACCACAGCACCTGCACAGCAACTGAGGAAACACAGCACAATCAGACATCGTTATCCTCAAGAGGTAAATACTAACAGTAAACATTTAGGTGGTTTTCTACAGAATCATTTCTATGGATCAGGACCACTTTGCGGCGCCTAACACGTAAGGATCTAGAAGTGCTTACTAAAGGTGAGAGGGAGGGATGTCCTCCGTGTCAAGGGGGTCAAGGTTTCACCCTAAATACTGAGGTCTGGAAGAGGTGAACTGCACCACACCCAACGATCACTCTCGCTTACTTTCTGGAGCAAGCGAAGAGCTCTTTCAGAGCAAATTCTACACACCACCGAGGGCAAAGGAAAGCACATCATTCAGTTGGAGCAGGAAGTGTAGTTTTCATAGCCAAAAAGAAGCCTGAGACTTTGAAAAACACTACAGTTAATACCCATATTCTTGTGTCAAGGGACCTGCTTTAAACACTGCCCAAGAGGTAGCACAAACTGCAGGAGGACAAAGACTGTCTCGGTACTGTCTCGGGTCAGCACAGTCAAGTGCAGAGGCAAAGCTTGTGTCTCTGAGCTGTAAAAGAAGCATTTTGGTAACTTCTGAATATTTCTCGTCAAGCGCTGACTCCAGAAGACCTCTCATTAGCCTCAAAACAAAGCCTGGAAAAGCAGGGAGCACAAATATACATATCTGTATGATCTGGGGAGACTTCATCATCTATTAATGTTACACTAGGCAGGGGATAACATTCAAGACATACACCAGAAAAAAGCACAGTGGACAAAAGTTAAACTGTTTGTTAGACTACCATGTACAGAAGTTGTTTGTAAATGCTCATGAAGAACTGAGGAACAAACATCTCTTGTTCAGTTTGTTTCTGCTAATCACTAAACACAATAGATACAAAGTATTTTCACTGAAAGCTTTTTTCTATTTAGGTGTCCTGTAACTTAAAACTAGCAGGTTGCAGTAACACTAGCAGCCCACACAACTGAAATCCATTGCGAAAAAAGAAATATACTTCCATATCATCAGAAAGTTTGGAATGCACAGCCCTAAGATACTAAAACAAGCAGTTAGACTCCAAAGGTAGAATTAATTGAAAAAAGATGAGTATCTGTAGTTCAACTAGCTATACATAAAAGCCAGCCACCCTCATTTTTTCAGGCATACCCACCAAAAAACCTCTCTCCCAATCAGAGGTGTGCTGCTGCTGTTTCCTTGGACAGTTTTCAGACTAATACCCCTATGGAGAAACACAGCACAAGGACAACAAGCGAAGGAAAATTTACAGCCCACCTGGGATTTCCACTCAAGCACAGGCTGCCCAGGCAAGGCTGGAGAGGAGAAAAACTGCTTCTCACTCACACTCACCACGGTGCCCACGAACAGACCTCAGGAAACGGAAAGAAGACACGTTCCTTGTGCTCTGCCTTCCTGCTTTGAGCTGTTCATCCGTGCTCAGGGTCCTTGGAAACTGGTGCCTTTTTACAGGACTTCAGTTTTCAAGTACAAGAGCACTTCAGCCCTGAAAACGAGCCACTTGTTTTTGTGAATAACGAAGTGAAATGACTAATATACTGTAACATCCTCCACAGAGTCTTCACTAACTTCCATGGTTTATATTCATTCCATGAAAACACGTTCAACATGCCTGCTTCTTTTCCTTACTTTGTTTCCTCTCCTCTTCATGTAGAAGGAGACAGCTGAAAAGACGCACGAGGTCAGGATTTACTATTTCAAAGTATGGTTCCTAACAAAAGCTGAAACTCGGCTTCTTGCACAAACTACGTTATTTCTTGGGAGAGGCTGAGGTAATGTTCTAGGAAAAACTGACCACACGCAACTGGAAAAATACTGGTGGTGTCACAAATTCCTCTTTTCAAGCGAGCCCTCCTCTGTGCTTGCGAGAAAACGTACACAACCCAAAAGGAATTTAAGAAACAGTAACAAGTTGTGTATGAGGGCAGATGTGACTTCCAACTGGCATTTCACTCGAACAGTCACCCTGATCTCACCCTCACATCACAGCTGTGTCCATTTGCCTTCATGACGGCTGCAGAGGCCCACCGGCGTGACACCTCACCGCGCCGTGCCAAGATCCCCTTTCCAGGGTCACTCTGGTCCGGCTGGGGAACAGAAGAGGATGGCTCCACCAGCACAACCCGCTGCTTCCTACCTGCTGGCGGGGGGGCTCAGGAGGGCACCGCTCGCTGGGACACAGCGGCAGCAGTTGCCTCGGGAATCCCACCTCCAAGAGCCCGGCAGCGCCGCAGAGGCGGCTGCGAGCGAGCGCGGCACCGGGCTGGAGCTCCAATGCGCCTTTATCCGCTGAGTGTGGGACCGCTGAGTGTGGGAGTGTGTTTCCATGGGACCTCGAGCCCTGCAAAGCCACGAGCCGCTCACACACAAGTTCTTGAGAGCTGAGCCCAACAGGCAAGAGGGAGAAGGTCTGCAAGGTAAGGACTCCGACTCTTCAGGAATGGGGCTGTATGAAGTTTATTGCTCAAAGCACTTTTAATCCTCTGATGAAATGTGCTATCTGAGTGCAAAGTACTATCGTTAAGAGAGACTAAGATTTTTTTTTCTCTTTTATAAAATACTTAGGAATTTCTCAGCATTTCCCTGTTTACCTAACAGATTGGTTCTTTACAAAAATAAACATGGGAGGACAAAAGGGACAGTTTCCTCAAAATTTTAGTAAACAAGTTTCATTTCTCCATGCTAAAATCTGCAGTATCTTTCAAAAAAAAATATCAAAACACCTAAGAGAAACTGAGGGTGCAGAGTTGATTACAACTCATCTACTTTATTCCCACGGCTAGGATATCACCAGAACATCTAAATACCACTTTTTTTTCTGAAAGGCCATAGTATCAGAAACAGTATTTGATGTGGTGAAGAACAGTTTCCTAGTAGTCAACAATGATCCTTACAGTAAATTCAAGGGGAAAATACTGACGGTTTTTCTCTTTGATTTTTTTTTCCTTAAATGAGGCACCAGCTATGTTTTGTCCCTCCCATTTCTATGATATTTCCAGTTTCATGTATTTAGACCAATGAGACTTTCCAGAAGCTGGTGTACAACATCTTTATATACACTACAAATTCAGATTACCAGACTATAATCAGACATTGAATATATAAATAACTTTGCAAACTATTTACAGGATTTAAACTAATCAGGTTCCAAGCAACCAACACTCTTAAGGCAAATTCACTTGTGACTGGCTGTCTGGCCTTTCTCTCCCCTCCCCAGCCCCCCAAAATGATAGCAATAAACATGAAATGGAATTACTCCCTGCTCCTGTACTGATGGAATTTCTTTTGTATGGAGAGGTGACCTAACTACCTAGGATCTTTCCTCAAAACAAGGAAAAAAATATATAGAAAAGCATTTCTGTGTGTGTCAAGAAGATCATTAAGGTGCATACCAAGAAGTGGAAGTCCCAATGTCTTACAACAACATAATTTTTGTATGCACTTGACAAATGGATTTGGGAATTTGGGAAAAGCATCATATTAAAGCTGCACAACCCTTTTTAGAACTACACATGTAACGAGCTCATTAGGTAAGATCTCCAGAGCTCAAAGGGATTTTCTGTAACAGGTGACACTGTGCAACAAAATGCAGCGAAGGGTGGATTTTCTAAGTGTGTGTTTAACTACATGACAATTTTTCTCTTATACCATATTGCTGTGCAAGATACTATTCACGACTTCAAGGGATTCCGCACATCTTGCCAATCCTCGTATCGGAATACAAATCGGCCACTTCAGAGAGTATCTTTTTGTGACAACGTTGGATTCTTAAGTGCAACCACAGTGCAATCCCTTTTGTCAATGCATGACTGAAGCAACCAAGCATACTCTGGTGAAGTAGACAGGGCTCACATACCAAACGTGCTTAGTGCCTTCCTTTAAGTCCCAATCATCACTTTGTTCTTTGTATTTTTCAACGCCCTGATTAGATCTTTGTTTGGAAGTAATTAGCTATTGTGGTTTGAAGGATTTTTTGGAACAAAGCAGAGACTTTATACTGAATGCAGAGGTCATCTCCAACAGAGACAAAAAAAAAAAAAGTGGCAAACTATCGATTAGCTTTATATTTAGAAGCATCCCTGGGTTCACTGCTAGGATTGCTCCAGTCATCTGCTTCAGGTGTGGTCTTGTAGTGTCGCCAGGCTGACTTATTAAAAACGGGAAGTCTTTCAAATGATTCACTTGAAAGGGCCTACGGAAAAACAAAAGCAATGGGAAGATACCGTTAGAGACACCAAGATGACGCTCCACGAAGTTCAACAGCTACAACCTCTGCATCCAACAAGTGTCTCAATTATCCAAGTGTTACGTGTCACAGCACTGTTCTGAAAATACTTCAGCTGTGACCAAGGGCTCTAGTCACAGTTAAAGTATTATTCACAGTAAAAGTTAAAGAAAAATAACACTTTAAAATAGTGCCCTTCTTTACAGGGAGTAGCTTCTACAAAGAGAATGAGACAAAAAGTTTTGCCCGAAACTTTAGGGAGATTTATCATGGACGTGGGGCAGACAGCCGCTTCACTTCAACGTTTCACTTCTCCAACAAACTCAGACTCCGTCGGCACGCTTCTCTGTGAGGCCTGACCCAGTTCAGTCCATCAGCACGTGCCCATGGCCTCGGAGACAGCCCACGCCTTTTTCCCCCCCCACATCCACGCACGGGACTGAATCCATCTGAACATGAAGTTAGCAGAGGACTCCGCAACTCACTCGCTACATAGAGCGAGGCCCGGGGACAACGCTAAGTCGATGCCTTCACAGGAGCTATATGCTATATTCTTTCTAATGCCCTGATTAAATTCAAGCAGGTAGTTTCAGCCTCAAGCCCCTGAGGAGCCCAGGATTTCCCCAAAAATAACATTGGGATCAATACAGTCTGTTGCACCGAAGTCAAAAACTGCATAGAAAGAAATATGTACTAGTCAGGAGTCAGTCAATAGTCTTCTCAGTTTTACTGTGGTCAAAACCTTTAGAATCAAGAAGTATTAAACAAAATTATCTCTCATCACACAATTCTTGACACATTCAGCACTTCAGATTAACAACGTGTAAAGATCCAGCAGAGAAGACTGGAAAAAAAGAACCAACTCAAACTAACTACTATTACTAATATTAGTGCCAGTTTAATACTTATAACCTTGGATTTTAGGATTCTGTGTAACTGTTTTAGATAAAATATAACAAAGAGAGCAATTACAAATTTCAAAACAAGCTGAAGAGTGAAAAGTTCACTTATTCAGCTTGCTATAAACAGAATGTACTGCATTACTGATTTATAAAAAGGTCAAATTCATACCTTCAAATAAATTACAGCATCTGAACCAACGCCTTCCATTGAGTAGAGTTTAAGGTCACCTTGAAAGTACCTAGCATACAGACGAGAAATTGGCAAGCCATAGCCAAACCCAGCCTGCAAAAACAAGAAAACAACAGGAAAAACAGAATGAAAAGATTAAAAAAAAAAAAAAGCAACAGATCACTGCAATCATTTATAAAACAGAAGATACCTCAATTTTCAGTTCGCATCAAATGACTTTTCAAGCCTTCCTTTATTACTCAGCCTACGTGATAACTTTGTATTTATTCTTTTGAGCAATCTCCTTTTTCTTAAGCATAGTATTTTTTTAGTGTCAGTACAGAAAACAGGAAAAATACCATAGACCTTTGTTAGGACCACCTTGTCCATTTTGCATTTTCTCAGAGAGGTAGGTGAGTGTAACACACAGTACCTGCTGCCTCCAGTCATCAAAGCAAACTGATACTGTCTACTACTTCCTCACTACAATTACCATCGCTATAATAATCTGTTTGTTCTTTGGTACAAAAAAAAAAATAATCTTTTGACAGTATGTCTTTTCTCCCCCCAAGTCTGGGATTATTCTCCTCAAATGTCTCCACACTTAGGAAATAGACAAGAAAGCCAGAGACAAGTCTGTTTACTTCACCATTAAGCGACCACTGCGCCCACACCGCAGCAGAGATGGGAGCGCTGCTCCAGCAGGCTACGTACGAAGCAATACATGGCGAAAAATCCCTGCTGTTTTTACCCTTCTAAGAAAAGATGAGGATTCCACAGCACCGAATGGTCTACTGAGGACTGAGATCCTGTGCAGACCACACAATTTTCAAAGTGAAACAGACTTGAAACAGACTTGACAGGTACAAATTCTAGATTTTAAATTTGCAACACTAATATTCATAACCACAGCTGCAACAAGGTCAATACTTGGCACTTTTTCCAGCCCACCCCCATCAGAAAGAGTTATAAAAAACTCCAAGCCTCTCTCACTGCAGCCAGGGAGTAAGATTTTGTTCTACACATCGACTCTTTCAGATGATTCGGTATGTGCTGAAAACCACAGTGGTTGATTATTCCCTTGAAACAGCCCCTGAACTTCTCAGGACTATCCAGAGCAATAAAGGAAAGATTCCAGACACACAAGCATTTGAAAAGAAGATATATAAGGCAATGGAGTAATCCAACTTTTCCGTAAGGGTGGATTACAAAAAGAATTAGACATGTAAAGTTTTCAGAAAACCAATAAACTCATTCCACTGTGATATTTCTACAAAGCCAACCTGACAGGGTAACGGAGAATCATGCCCTGAATCTTAAAAACAAAGCCCCAAAATGATTCAAAAAGGAGAAGGCTAAGCAGGAAGACTCGTGAGCATTACACAAAGCTAGTATGTGCTATCACTTTACAGGAAATCCCTTGAGAGAGGGGTGAACACGAAAGAACTTTGTCCTACAGCATCCATCACAAAGTCTCTTGCTGTCGTCTACTACCTCTACCGTATCTTTCGATCTCTGCCTCGACTTCACAGAAGTCTAAATTTAGTGATCTTAAATTGGTCAGAGTTGCTCACTCCATTCTTCTGAGCAAAACGAGAGCCAGAAATGGCAAAGATGCCTTTTTCTACTCACACCACTTGTCAGAGTTACTAGTGTCCATTTGCACAGTGTCCTGGTTCTGGCTGGAAAAAAGTTCATTTTCTTTGCAGTAGCTGGTACAGCGCTGGTTTGGGTTTAGGATGAGAATAATGGTGATAACACAGGGGTGTTTTAGCTATTGCTGAGCAGTGCTTACACAGAGTCGCAGTCTTTTCTGCTCCCCACTCCACCTGCGAGTGGGCTGGGGCTGCACTAGGAGCTGGGAGGGGACACAGTTGGCACAGCTGACCCCAACGTACCAAAGGGATGTCCCACATCATATGATACCGTGCTCAGCACATAAGGCTGGAGGAAGGGGGGCACATTCGGAATGATGGTGTTTGTCTTCCCACGTCACCGTCACGTGTGATGGAGCCCTGCTCTTCTGGAGATGGCTGAGCACCTGCCCGCCCATGGGGAGTGGTGAATGAATTCCCTGGTTTGCTTTGCTTGCACACACAGCTTTTGCTTTACTTACTAAACTGTCTTTGTCTCAATCCACAAGTTTTCTCACTCTTACTGTTAAAACAGTTGCTTAGCTGCACTTTTTCAAACAGCAGTCTGCTTTAAAAACAATTCTCAGAGACACACATAGAGACACACTTTCAAACATCTGGTCTTGAAACTAGATGTATGCATTTCTTAAACATAAAAGGAAGTTTTATTTGACTGTGTTAGAAAGAACTAAAACAATTCCAAAAGCTGACCTGCATCTTTTCTGGAGACCAGATAATAAACATGTTACAGAACTTAAAAAGCACAGCAACCAAAGACAAATTGTAGACAGAACATACCTCCTAGAACAGCTCAAGTAAAGGACAGAATCAAACAATCCTGAAAAAAACATTTTACTTTCCTCTTTCCAGAATTACAGTTCCTTAAAACCCGTGCCCAACTTCTGTTTGCCTCCTGCCTCCTTCCAGGAAATTGTTTTCATGCTCTGTGCTGGCCAAAAATTATTTCATACTACTTTCTCCCAAAAGTCTCCTGTCAGTCTTCTCTACATTGCTTTCAGGTTATTTTCCAAAAGAGGTAATTTACAAGAAATACAAAGACAGCAGATCCCAGGTGAAACCTTGTTAAAGCAAGACCTTGCAAAACGTATATTTTGCAAAACAAGAAAGAAATGTTTACTACATAGGTCTGTGCTTGACCTAGGGGACAGAATATAATCAATGACAGCACATCTGCCTTGAGAAGAAGTTTTTCAGAGCCAATTTCTCATTGTATATTATAGTACCCATTACACAAATAAGAAATTATTAAAATTTGTGTTACTAGTGCCTACAGGTTTAATTAAACCTAATTTAAGCCACATTTCTCCCACTATAAACAAAAGCTGCCAGAGAGAATCATTAAATTTTCTGAGAAAACCTAATTATCGTTAACCATTACCACGCGTTTTTAACGTTTCCAGTATGTGTGCGGCAGTACAGATGAACACAAGACGTGCTAGAACCCCAATGCTGCCATGGTAACAAGGTTTCTCAGCAGTTTTTAAACAACATTTGCAAGGAGACTGAGAAAGAATTCTCACCAATCAACAAAAAGATTCCCCTCTTCCACTCCCATCGCAGAAAAAGGGGAGGGAGTGTTAGAACAGAAGAATGTGTCTATTTACACTGCACTGCAATTTAGTTTAGGATATTATCTAAGTCAAGTCAAGAATGACACAAGCATGGATCTACCTACCTTCTGGAGCATCACAATTTTTAAGTTGTTGGGTCTCTGGCACTACGCAATACAGAAACCTTCCTTCTGTTCAGACTTGGAAGAGAGTTTACGCAGAACCTACCTGCCGAAGGATTACTTCTAGACTGACGTACCAAGTGCAGCGTAATTGTTTCTATAACTGGATCTCGGCCATGATACACAACGTGTCAAGTGTCACTGCTAAGGCCTTTCCCCTCTCAGCAGAAAGATAAGCCACAGACTCCCAGTTCTTGACTTCATTCTTTCTGCGCACACATTCATGCAACGGAGCTTAACAACTCTTCTTGACATTGAGTCGTGTACAGGCGTCAGTCAGACTCACAGGAGGGCAAAAGCTGCCAGGCTCACAAGAGAAGGGGCTACACTTCGCAGGTCTGACTGCAGTGACACATAGACTGAAGAGGAAAACAAAGCCTAACAATGGGGCACAGTAGATGAATACAAAGTATAAATGCCACAAAAATCAAAGTAAACGGTCTTGAAGATGAGGAAATAAACACAGGAATGCACTGCTAAAGATGCATGAAGAGGGGAGGGAAGAATAGTGTCAATCCTAAAATGAACACATTTTACAATCAGAGAGCCACAAAGGAAGTGACATTTTAATAGTGAATACAACTGGTAATCAAGGCATGAGTTTATAGCAAGAACAAGTTCCAGGAAATTCTTGTAGGCTGATATAATAAATTGCTGATCAAAAGTGGGACAGAACAAAGGCAGAGTCTTTCTTGATTCACAGTCTACCACTCTAGTCATAAAGAAAAAAGTTTATATTTGGATTAAGGTCTGTTCCCTATCCCTCATCCCATTCAAGAAGTTTTTGGTTTTTTTTTTATGAAAAAGCAAAAGTTTAATACCTATTACTAAGATGTGTTGTAGACAGAGGAGCTGTGAAGGATTAATATCAAGACAATGCAAATACAGAACTGGGTTTCACACCTACTGCAGTGGCAAACACTGGTGGAAATCATGCAATACATGTATGTGCCACAACGTTATGAACTGTGGTCTAAGACTAAGGACTTTCTGCTAAAAAATCTACAAGGAAATTCATTATCTTTAAAACACTCTGAACTGGCTTCACCCTCAGTTCACTGTTCATTATTTTACAACAGAAATAGTTACATACTCTCTGCACCACATATTATAGTTGTGCTTGAAGCTCCCTGAAGGTGCTTCAAGCACAGAACTATCGGCAGAAAGAAAAAAAAAAAAAACCAAAAAAACTCAAAACAAAGCTAAGAACTAGATGCCAGATGAGAGTGTTGCTAAATAGCAAAATTTCTCAAAGAATCAAATTTTTCCTCAACATGCTTGAAGAGAAAGGATTGCATAAGAAGCAACAGAGAACAGAGAAGAGGCAAGAATACATTATCAGTATCAATCCACTTACTGAAAGCCAGCCAAACAGAACAGAAGCTCTGTAATTTTTATCCCAAGAACTAATACGTAATTTAATAATTCAATTTTATTAATTTCAAAAATAATTATTGCTAAAAGAATCTACATATTCAACACAATTCCCTGATTAGAAGAAACTACAGAGAAATTTTGTTTGTTCAAAATCTGACCCTGATATGTCTCAGAATGCAATATCACAAGAGGTATTTGTGACTGAGCAAGAATTTCTTGAAAGTGTTCATATCACATGCAGGTTTAGGATTTATTTTTTAAATGTTTTTATAGCCCATAACTTAATTACTTAAAGTAATTTCCGAAGGGCTTGTACATTAACAGAAGATGTTTCTCAAGTGCTACAATACCGATGGTGTGGCTCACCTTTGCAATACATTCATTACAGGAAACTTAGATAAACAGTAATTTGCACACCAAAGACAAGCTCATGAGGTTATTCACCTTCTCAGTAACACAGCACTAAAAATCCCATCCATTGACCTGTGAAAATATTGCGCTTATGCAGACATGCTTGTTTCCAAGAATGTCAAGACAAAGAAAAGCAATTTTCTATTCCAAACACCAAGTGATGATAACAGGATCCATTTTCTCCTGCATAGAATTACATAGTTTCTACCTGCATGGAATTACTAATGATAAACAATTTCTTCAATGAAAACCTGATCCAGTAGATTCCAGTGAAGGGAAACGTACAATCAGAGTAACTCAAAAGGACATTTAAATATTTATTGCAATTACTTACCAAAGGCACAGCTCTTGAGGGCTCCAAACTAGGCCTGGGTGCTGTTGAGTACATGTAGTTAAACAATCTGTCTATTTTTCTTAAAGGTACACCTCCACCTTGGTCACTTATCTGAGAAATCAAAAGTTTGAGTTTTAAACATTATGTTCTCAAAAAAACCCTGCAAGACTCAAGCAGCATTAGCTAAATGGTTTTAGAAATAATAAAGCAGCAGCTAAGGACTTTGGGTTTGTCTGCTTTGGAGAAGAGAAGGTCAAGGGGCGAGGAGAGGACACAGAGAGGGAGATGCTGAGCTCTTCTCGGCTGGGATCCAGCAACAGGATGCATGGGAATGATTCAAAGCTGCACCAGGGGAGGTTCAAACTTAACATTAGGAAGCATTTCTTTACCAAGGGGATGGTCAAACCCTGGCACAGGCTTCCTAGAGAGGCGGCCGATGCCCCAAGCCTGTCAGTGCTGAAGAGGCGTTTGGACAACGCCCTTAGTAACAGGCTTTAACTTTTGGTCAGCCCTGAAGGGGTCAGGCAGTGGGACTAGATGGTCATCGTAGGTCCCTTCCAACTGAACTATTCTAATGAATATGGAGTATCAGAAGTAATACAGTAATTGATTTGCCTCTTCAAATTAAAAATCATCCTATTCTAAACCTAGCAGGTCTGTAAGCTGCATATCGTTTTAAGGCATTTACCTTAATAGAGAGATCTTCTTTCCCCAAAGTGACTAAGGTTTTGATTGATGGATAGCCTTCTCTCTTACCTTCATGCAATTCCACTGTAGCTCTCATTGAATTCTGAAGATAAAAAAAAGAAACACATCTTTGATTCTAACTTTACCACATATGCTTATTATGACAACTTAAAATTCACATTTATTTTGTTGAATCTAGACACCTTGTCCTAAAACACATTTAAAACAAACTCAAGTGCGTTAAAATCAATGAATTATCCAGTTAAACTTCTACATCAGAACTCCATTATTCGTACTTTTACCTGTTTGATATAGAGTCAGAGAACATAGAGCAATATTTTTTTTCTCTTGTGTGAAATCAAGTAACTATATGTAAGGGATGTCAAAATCCTTCACCTCCACCTTGCAGAACACCAACAGTGACATTCACCACAGAGAATGAGCTTCGATTTTCTCAGCCTGGGTCACATATTGTTCAGTTATCATCTCTCAATCTGACTTTACTGTACCTATTAACAGAGTTGCTACTGCCAGTCCGTCACAGATTACCATTACTTACAGATAATAACTTACTGGTTTCATCCTATTTCATGACTTGTATCAAAACATACCTAGAAGTAGGATACAAATTGTCACCTGTTCTGCCCTAGAACTAAAGGTTACAAGTGGCAAAACAGGAGAAGATTTAAATGAACATACTTGACAGAGGCTAGAAATCAAACCCCAAATATCGTTATTTAGGAAAAGTTTCTCTCTGACCAAATGCATTTTTCCCCTGAATTTCCAGTGTTCAACTGCACCACCTAGAGACTCCATATCTTAGCTGAAAGCCTGCAGTAGCTTCCATATGTGCCAGCTTTCACACTTGTTCCAGTCATCCAGGAAACACAAACAAACAAAACAAAACATGTCACCTGCACTATTCTAAGCCATGTGGGCTGTCTTCACTGTAAACAAGACACTGACCCTAACTGGTCCTCAAGTATGCAATAAAGCAACAAGTTTATGAAAACAGCAAGGTAATGAACATATATCATCATTACAAAAATAAACTATCACAAGTCTTTTAAGTTAAATCAGCTGCAAAAGCACAAAAGTGGGAAAACACAGAAATGTTTATGTACACAAGAGCATGAAAGGACCGTAGGAGTCTAGATTTTAACCATTTCAAACCCTCCTCACTTGTTTAAGAATAGGCCTAAGAAAGGAATGTAAGTTCACAAACCTCTTCCAAATACTAGCAAGTGCAACCTACCTTGAATAATTCAAATAACATATGAAACAAATGAGAAGGTACGTAGACTACTTGAATAGGCTTGTTTGGAGCTTTAGCTATAAAACAAAAAAGAATTTTAAACTTTTTTTTCAAAACAGTATTTTGTAGCATTTTTGTTTACAGAAATAACATGAAACAGTAGGCAAAGACAAGTACGTAAACATATTCTGATTTTCCAAGTATAAGGTTAGCTCTTAAAAACCCCCCATAAATTTCAGTTACTGTTATCGCCTGAAATAACAGTCTAATGATGATTTTCAGAGACATCTATGTCAGCAGACTTTATTTATATATGAAACTTCACTAAGCAGTCTTTGGTTTCGTACTGACAATGTATGTTAGTGAAGACAACTTTCCCACTTAAGCGGGAAACTTTTTTTAACACACAATATTTAAGCATAATATTTGCTGCACAAAAAGATTCTTAAACCAAGAAAGCCTCACTGTTTAAATACTGAGAACAACTACATATTTTCCCTAAATTAAATCATATAAAATGTAAAGTATTAATAAAAAAATGCAAAATATAGTTCAAATAATACCAGTTTTCTTATTCCAAATCATAACTGAATTGTTTGTCCACTGTTGCCAGCATTTCAGCAGAGGTAACTTGCTTGGCACAGCTCTAAATGCCAGAGTGCTAAGTGATTTGGTAGGAAATAATACAGCTGCATTTAATACGTTCCACGCGACAGTTTTGGTGTCGCAGATGTGGTCATCCCTGAACATTTAAATATCTACTAGCATTAAATTATACAGTCAGAGCTTGTCAGCCTCAGCAGCAGTTCAAATTGAAAAGTCTATAAACGCCTGTTTCAGAAATTGGGGGAAGACAAAGGCGCACACACAGAACGTGACTGGAGTTAACTTCATCTATTTTCGTGCTGAGGGCTAGTAATAATATCAGTTATTACTTTAAGATATATAGTAGTGAAAACTTCTACGAAAACGAAAAGACCAAGAGTATGCTCTGCATAACTTGTGGCTAGGCAACTTGATGTTTCATCAAGTTAAAATTTTGTCAGAGTCCATACTCCAATTCTCTCGTGCACCACCAAAAGCAAGGTAGACTCATTCGTACTCATTTGAGGTACAGAATGTGTGTAGAAAGCATGTTCCTGTTGCTCTTGCGAGGTAACTTGCTAAGTTGCTTTCCTCTCACTGAAAATAAGTTAGGATAAAGGAAACAAGCAATTCTTTCCTTGCTTCTCTTTCACGGAATCACAGAATTGTTGAGGCTGGAAAAGACCTCTGAGATCATCAAGTCCAGCCTATGTCCCAACACCACCATATCAGCCAGACCAGGGCACTAAGTGCCACATCCAGCCTCTCCTTAAACACCTCCAGGGACAGTGACTCCACCACTTCCCTGGGCAGTGCATCCCAGTGCCTGAGCACCCTCTCTGTGAGGAAGGGCTTCCGGAGACCCAAGCTAAACCTCCCCTGATGCAGCTTCAGGCTGTGCCCTCTCATCCTGTTACTGGTTGCCTGGGAGAAGAGTCTGACCCCCACCTGACTACACCCTCCCTTCAGGCAGTTGTAGAGAGTGATAAGGTCCCCCCTGAGTCTCCTCTTCTCCAGGCTAAACAGCCCCAGCTCCCTCAGCCTCTCCTCACAGGACTCCCTCCAGTCCCTTCCCCAGCCTCGTTGCTCTCCTCTGGACCCGCTCCAGCCCCTCAAGGTCTCTCTTGCAGTGAGGGGCCCAGACCTGCACACAGGGCTCGAGGTGAGGCCTCACCAGTGCTGAGCACAGGGGCAGAATCACATCCCTGCTCCTGCTGGCCACACTGTTCCTGACACAGGCCAGGATGCCATTGGCCTTCCGGGCCACCTGGGCACACTGCTGGCTCCTGTTCAACCTGTCGTCAAGCAGTAGATCACTGAGACCCAGCAACTTGTTTCCTCTACTGTTGGATCTTTTCACTTAGGCCGTCAAATGAATTTTGCGTCGATTCCTCTGCTGAAGCACTCAGCACTTTTAGCTCTAACATCATTCGGGTTTGGAGTGGGGAAGGTTGGGTCCTTTGGTTTTGGGAGCAAGGACCGTTAGTAATGCATCAGCCTCGATGATATCACTTTGTGTTGATCAATATTTCTAGAATATTAAACAGTACTTTGAGCAATGTGTGTTCAGTTTTGAGTGTTACCCATTTCTGACACTTTTGCAGTTCTTCTGCTGAAGTTTGGAAACATCTTAGTCTTATGCTTGGACAGCTGTCCAAAACCTGTCAGAGGATCACTCAAGACAATTTACTTCTTTAAGTTAAAACAGTAATCTACCTTTTCTCAGCAGAAATCACAAAACAGCTGACAAGGACTACATCATCAGTTTCGTAGCATCCACTTTTCATCTTTGCAAGCAACTTGAAACAGATTTTCATGTAAGAAGTTTATGATAGGACTTGAAAGCACTGTCTACGTAGGCAGAATTAGACATTTTTAATCTTACACAGAAAAGCTCACCACTGGTGCAGAGACTGCCAGTGGAATTTACAAGCAAACTTCAAAACAAAACAAGTTTCAGCTCTATTAATAGATTAGTTAGAAAGCAGGAGTGTTTCCTTCTCAGTTACAAGGATTCTTGGCCACTTTATTTTCCGTAAGTGACAGCAAATTCAATAATTAGCACTCTGCCTTCAGCATCATAAGGTAAATGTCATGATGATAAATTATAATTCAGGTGTCCACGTAGACACATTAGAAGAAAAAAAGTAACTCTGCATACAGGATTGCAGAATTCAAATATCAACTTAGAATTAACTAACAAAACTAGAAATCACAGATATTAGAAATGCTTTTTTCTTACATATATCAAATAAAATTAATTTCATAATTACCATTGAATTCCTCAACTTCCAGTTCAGGTGCCACCATATAGTACTGTTCACATAACATCTTAGCTGTTTCATAAGCATCTACAAAACAACAGAACACTGACTTACCAAAATCATTTAGAGACTAGCAAAGTTCATCCCACATGCAAAAGGCGACAAGGAGAACACTCAGTAACTAATTTACAAGTGTTCTGAAACTGGTGTCCATTCTAATTCCTTTTTCTCTGTGTGGTTATAGCCCATTTGCCAAGAAAGGGCAAATTCTATTTAAAGCTCTACAAACAAAAGCAGATTACTAGAGACAAGCTATTTTTCATCTTGAAAACTAGAAGGGTATAATCTTAGACCATAATCTCTACTTATTTGTCCTGTCCCAACCCCAATTTAATGTTTGTTCTTTCCATCTTAAATAAAAAAGGATGACATTGCAACCATAAATTCCATTTTTCCAAACACAACACTGTTTACAATACTTGATTTTCAAGGTCTTTTGGGGCGAAAGCTGGAGTCTTTAAGATTCTTCGTTCTTTCCTACTGAACAAAAAACCCAATCAACCAAACCAACCCACAATCCACATCAGGCTTTATGTATTGTCCAAATACAGCAAGAAGGTTTAAGTCACCTTTTGTTTTAAATATTCCTTAGTGGTTCTATATAATCACTGGTACTTCGTTTGCAAAAATATTTTAGAAACAAGCAGCAATTGTTAGCTTAACGAGCAAACACAAACTCAAAGATGTTCTAACTTCATTACTTAGGCTACCTTAACAAAAGTGGCTTCCTCGTAGTAAGTGTGGGCTAATGGCAAGCATATACACAGATGGGCAGCTCTGCACATAGAGAGAAATTTGCTAAGGTACCGTAACAATCACATTTGTACCCTCTTCCTCCTGTCCAAAGGGACACTACAAAAGAAAACAGTCACTGCCAGGCCTCAGAGCCATGTAACAAGCACAAAGAAAGTAAAACCCCTAGTCTCCAGAAAGGGTTGGTTATACCTGTAATTGTCCTTCTTTGAGATGCCTACAGAAATAATGTATGTGCCCTGTTATCTGAAAAAAAATTCTATCAGTTGTTCTGACATCTGCAAGGCTGAACACGTCACACGAGGCTGGCACAAACACTGCTTGAAGTCTAAAGAAATGGAGCTAATCAACACTGGAAATGCTCTCAATCAAGGCCCAGGACTGTCTCACACAATCAGCTGTCCGGTAGGAATTTTTTGTGTCAAGACAGTCAGCTCTCCAAAGACTGCCTAAAAGGGTCCTGTCATTAACATGATAACATGTGTCCTTGGAAAAAGCTCAAAATCTCGTTTAATATCCAGGCTGTACAGACCACCTCAAGCCCAGGTGTGCATAATTTAGGGAAAAAGATGTAGGAATACCTACATTTACATGATATTCTAAGATTACTTCAGAACTTCTGATGGTCTTGGGAGTAATCCTGTGCTTTAGAAAAAAGAGGTGTAAGAAGCTCAGTCACAATATGGACTCAGCCATCAAAAGCTGAAGATGGAAATGTAGCTAGTATGACCAAAAAGCCATCTACATGGAGAAAGGAATACGTTATCACATTTCAAAGAGTTTCCACATCATGGAAGTGAAAATTAGATATGGAGCCAGTGGGCAGGAGTTGGATGCTTATTGTGGAGAAAAACTTCAAGGCCTCTAAAAAGCAGATCAATAACCGTGTGTGAATAAACCAAAAGCCCTCAATACACAAATGTGAAGCAGTCATGGCCACTATGCAAACCTTGAGAGAATAAATCTATTTATAGCCTCCCTAAATTTAATATAGAACTCTCAGCCATTTTCAAGAAGTAACCATCCTTGAGGTGAACAGGAAGACATTATCACTTCATGACCCAGTAAAATATTCAGCCCCGAGCAACACCGTGTCAAACAATGTCCGAGTGCAGCCTTACATTTTACATTCCTCTAAAAGCCAACTCTTTGGCAGAGTCCTAAGACTGCGAGAGAGACTGCAAAGTTCAAAACACGCTTCATGTTGCGGCTGGAAGTAAGCAGCAGCAAGACTGAAGGATGTATCAGTACATCTAAAATCCCAGGAACAAGCCTGGATTTCCTGTCAGCTCAAAAATCGTACTGTAATACAGTCGGTGAGATGGAGACCCACCTCGGGCAGTTGCAGACACAACACTTGGTGGAGCTGCTTGAAGCGAGAAGTGGCTGTTTAAATCATTTCCTCAATGTTTGAAGGGCATACAGAGCTCGTAGCTGCCAAACACGGCGCCAAAATCAACATCTTAGCTCTGACAAACGACTCAGAATGCTGCCTGGGAACCAGAACATTCTGGAGCTAGCACTGAATACAGAACATAAATTAATCGCTCCAACAGTTCTACAAGGAAATGGCCTCAATTACCTTGACTCTAGACAGGCTCTGTCTTTAAGGACATTTTGTTTCTTTGAAAGACAACAGTGGATATTGTCTACAATGTCCTCATTTCATTAGTGATTATTTCTTCAGATTTGGAAAGTGTGTTTTAGCTGCTCGCTTGAAAACTGGACTGAGCACCTTCTGACTCTATGCACAGCCCTGTCCAAAGCAGCAATTACGAATCTGCTTACCAAAATAGATCTAAACATTGCTATTAGAAGGAAGAGCTAAATAAACAACAAAACGGTAACTTATACAATGCTGAGGCCAAAGTAGAGCAAGATCAATCAAAAGAAAAACAGCTGCTGAAAAAAAGGCCACCTGAGACCTGACCAGCTAGAAGCCAAGAAGCCTTACTAACAGTGAAAGGCATCTACGTTACAAAGCAAGCTATCACATACGCCAAAGTCTGACATAAGAAAGGTTTCCCTCTTGCTTCACCAGAAGGCTGAGAGAAAGTGAAGAGGAGAAACACATTCCTCCCCTCTCACAGCCACACAAAAAGCAGTGAAGGATCAAGGTTGGAATTCACTCCTACAACAAAACCTAGATTTGTAAACAGTGTGAACCTTCAATAAAGAAGTTCTTGAAGCGGACACCACTGCCTCATACCTACTTACTAACTCTCTACATGAACATTCACAACATTAAGCAAACAGGATTTATTAAACAAACACTATTTCTAATGCGACTGTGCCAAACCATTCAGGCACAACTGTCACACACATGTCCTCTGGGTAAGAGACAAGAGGCTGTGGTATCATCAGATGCATGTAGTAACTGGGGAGTTTTGTTGGAAAACACTTTACTGAAAGGTGTTTCAAACTGGAAAACTTAATTTACTCTCAATTTTCTTAGTACCAGTATCAGATAAAAAAAGCATTATTCAAGAACCTGCTCCTAAGTACTTTAGGGAAGACAACATCTGAAGTTTAACAAAACATTTAGATACTTAATCTGATACTTAAAAGACAGATAAGTTATCAAAAAAATTAAAATCAACTGTCATCTCAGTTCTGCTAGCATACCAAAGTTTCTCCATTCTCAGAACTGAAGACAGCAGAAAAATCTCAATGAACTCATGGCTTTAATGTAAGCAACCACAGAACCTCCATCCTCCATTTCTTATTTTATTAAATGAATTTGAATCACCTTCAGAATCTTGTATCTCAAGATTCAAAGTTGTGGAGGTTTTTTTAATGAATATAAATATTAACTTAATCTTACCTTTAACCACCTCTGCTACATTACAATTAGGATCAATACTTCCAATATGTTTGGGATGAGCAGGATTAATATCTCCACCAAAAAGAAGTGCTAAAAGGAAAAAGAAATGGTAGTAAATTGTCTACTACACTTGAGGCAGCCCAGAAAGTTTAAATCTGAAGGTATCTGAAACTAACCAGGTAGTGCATCATTTTCTAAAAAGATATTCTAGCAAACTGCCAGAATCCTTGTTTAGAAAGACTACTTGCCTCCTCCATTTTTTTTTTATTTCCTTTTTCTTTTTATAGCTAAGACTAGTTAAAACTGAAATGGCAGTGTGGGGAGGGTTAAGGTGAAAACCTGCATTTCTAAGTAGACTATCAAAAATTAGATAAAGCTAAAATGTAAAATGCTTCGTTCGTACCATTATGTCAGAACAGAAGCACTCACAGCAATGAGGATGTTATAGCAAAAAGGACTCAGGAACTGTAAGCCAGCATTAAAACCTTTTACACTTCCCTAAGGTGCAATCTCACAGCTGGCACAGAGGTCTCTCACTCACCTGTCTCCCCGACTCTCAGTCCCCCTCCCTCCTTTGCTCAAGGGTCTGGCACTCACCAGATCCTTCACTGAGAGTTTTTAGCTCTCCAAGTAGAAAGGTTTTACGCTTCTTTGCAGAAGTGATTTTCTGCTATTTTAGCGAGTTAGTCAGCTCTGATAGGAAACAGATGCAGTACGAGCTGAGCAAAAGACAAGACTGAAAGCTTTTCCTATTCCAGCCATGGTGAGTTAATCCACAGGCACGCTGCACCTTGCAGAAACAGCCTATGAGAAACAGCCTATCAGTAACGTAGGAAACAAACTACATAAAACCTGTTTCTTTGTTCTGCTTTCCAATTGCCTTTTTCATCAGTGCTTCAAGACAAATACTTGCCATCATGGATGGATCACTAACATTACTCAGTATAGAAAACGTGTCCAAGGTTAACTCAACTTTAAGTATCTGTAAGCAGTTTGAGGTTTCAAGCAGTTAAGTATGTCCATAGGAAAAGCTGTTTCAGTTCAATGAAATAAGTTTAACGTTTTAGAACTAGGGCAAATTATGCTAGCACTCACCCCAAGAATTCTATTAAGACAATTTTTTCACTTAATGCTAGAACTCTTCTAAAAGTCTTTTAACTTGGTTTTGTCTGTCATCTGTCTGCCCAGGTACAAGTGAAGAAAACGCTGCACATTTATCTCAGTTTGTATGCGTCACCACGTTAAAGTTATTTGAACACACAGAGAACAACATTTTTAGTCACATAAAAGGCTACTGGCAAGACACACAACTTGTAGTAAAACACCTTACACCACAGTACTTTAGCATCTGCATTATCTGTAGTGTAATACAATTTCTAAGAGCTCATAAAAGCAAAATGTTGGGCAGAGAATGAAGCTCTAGAGCTAAAAGGCACAAAATACACTAGAAGAGATCACAAAACTGTCCTTCATACAGATGACTTTCTGCGTGGTTGCATATACTAGTTAATAGGAGCTGTGCAAATAACTCCTTTCACTCTGTAACAGGAATATAAAATTAAGTTTATCAGTAACAACAAGCAGAACAGAAACTAACGATAAAGCATGACTAATTCTAGCATTTATTCCTAAATAGGGAATAGGAAGTAGAGGGAGACAAGGGATGTCATTTAAAACTTAAATTAGAAATACTCAACCTCTTGAGAAGGCAAGAAAGTCTAGATAGCTTGCTGAAAAACACAACAATAAAAATACATATAGTGCACAACCTATTCAAAATTTATGTAAACCTTGCATTTCATTAGGAAATAAGTGTCAGCTCTACAAACTATGTTGAGAGATTTGTGAGCAGAAAGATACAACTACTTTACTACTATCTAGAAATACTTCATGTATCACCATGTAAGCTGCCTCCGCCAACAAGACGAAAAAGTGACAGCCGCACTGACAAAAGCCTGTCAGTTCTAAAAGCAAGCATACTGCTGTTTTGCATCCATTTTTGATAACTGTGAAGTACCAAATTACCCAGTTCCCAGTATAACTTCTACCATAATTAGCACAGAATATTAAGAATTAGTGAGGAG
Source organism: Trogon surrucura (assembly GCA_020746105.1). Taxonomy (NCBI): domain Eukaryota; kingdom Metazoa; phylum Chordata; class Aves; order Trogoniformes; family Trogonidae; genus Trogon; species Trogon surrucura. The sequence continues at coordinate 89,679,813 of CM036617.1, read as the reverse complement.
TATTAAAACAAACAAACCCCAAAAAACAACCCAAAACAAAGCTACAGGTTCAGGTTTACAAGCAATAACTAATGAGTGCTCAAAGATGAAAGAAGCAATTACTTACTGTGTTGGTTAATAAGCATACGGAAAGAGATGCGGTTGGTGTAGAATCTATCTAGAAAATACTGGATGTTACTGCTAACAAATGGATCAAAGCCATATTTTTCCTTGTATTCAATCACCCCTTGCGCCATGGTTGGAACCACATCATTGTGTCTGTTCCTGACTTTAATTAAAACATCTAAAAAGCTAGAGGAAACAAAATTAGAAACAGATTGTTAAAAGCATAATCAAACTCAAACTCTCACTTTTTTTTTTTTTTAACTCCTCACAGCAAAACCATTTTATGTTTATTACTACCCTTCCAGTCAACAAAAAAACTATCAGAAGATTAAAATATAGCAATACCTGAACAAGCCTATTTAAAGAGAAATATTTGGTCAACCTCTCACTCACAAGACCCACAAACACCTCAATCCACGCAGCATAACTTCTGAATGCATTTCCTTCGCCTGGCTTCTACTACAGTAAATTTGAATACCGGCACAGGTAATTCCAGTGTGACTCCTGTTCAGTTTCCTTTTACACCACTGGATGGCAGAGCACATACAACTCCAACGGGCTCTTCCCTCCGGTAGCTCAGGAAGTTTTAGGAGATCGCTTCCACGGCTTTTAACAAGCACCTGTTGACATGCCCGTACTTTGAAACGGCTTGGAGAATTCTTGTTTCTCCTGCCAAGACAGCTCAACTCCTACGATCTTCAAAATGCTCCTCCCCGCAAGCTCACAAGTACTTGAACCACTAATTATTATTAGTTTTCTGAAGCCTAGACATGGAAAATCAATACTACTCAACTCCGCTACATTCTGCAATATTAAATGAATATCAACACCACAATGATTACACGATCTGGGGTTTTTTTAAAAGCGCACACAGTGAAATGCAGCTTTCAAAAGCAAGCACAGCTGGGAGACTTGTTCAGCCATGCCTGTATCTGCAGTCCTACAGATCCCTTCTGGAAATATATTAACAGTAAAACAGTCTCAGTAGATTTATAATGAACACCGAAAAGAAATATATTCATTATTTTTATCAAAGCTAAGGAAGAAATCATAAAACAGTTTGGGTTAGGAGAGACCTTTAAAGGTTATCCAATCCAACCACTGGCAGTGAGCAGGGGAAAGAACACTAAAATCACCACAAGTAAAAAGGTCTATCAATTAGTCACTGCATTTAAAGCAAACGCTTCCTTCCTTTTCCTAACCACTTAGCCAAGACAATCATTTAATATTACACCACATCATTCTTAATGAGCAATACATTTTTTAAAATTATCTCTCCTGCTCTACACCGTCAGCTCGTATTTAATAGTTTTTTCATCATCCTCAGTCTAACCATGAGGTTTTGCCTGTTGTTAACAGTCCAGCACTCTTTCAACATTACTTTGTTGCACAGAAAGGGGAAGTTTTAAATTGCTCAACTCCCCAATCTCAGTACTACCACAGTAGAGAATGAATACTACCACAGTGCAGAAGGACTGTTCTCTTACCAATCTTGCTGACCCGACAGCTTAAAATATTTTAATACTTCAAAAGTCTTTTATGTTTATTAAATCTTGATCCTGTGTGACCTGCAACTACCGAAATCTGATGTTATTTGTCAAGACTAGTGCCTGGCTGTACTCGTGCAGCTTCTCTGTTTCAGAGCAACAAGACACTAGCTAAAAACAGAGCTGAGAAGGAACGCTCAGAATCACATCTGAAGGACGGCTGACGACACTCTCTCCTGCTATTTGCTGACAGCTTCGCTATTTGTGTTTAAATATCTCCACTACCCACAACACACACATGATGCCTACGTGCTCCGCGAGGGCAAACTCTTTGCTGACATCCCATTACCAAAGAGCTGAAATGCACAGAGCGTGCCAAAGGGTTTATCTGCTACAGCAAATCACAGCTGAAGCTTAGTGCACAAATACAAATAATAAAGGGACTCTTCACCACCGCAGTGATGTAACAAACCCTCGTTCCACATCCAAAGACAACCAAGTCCACACAAATGTTTCCATCAAGCAGATGCTTTTAAAGGACCAAACACACAGACTATATAGGCACATTTCAAAGCAGCGGGGCAGAAATCAAAACATGTTTCCTTAATCTTACCACTGATTCCTCATCAACTGGCACCCCCCCTACCCCTGAATGACACAAAGCTTCCACTGTACTCAAACTGTGGGAGACCATACCAAGAGATTTTTGTAACGCTCATGGGATTAGCTGGGGCGTAATACTCCAGAGGAGCACCAAAAATTTTATTTAGCATTTAGTTTTTTCAAAATTCAGTGTATTGTACTTTCAAAGCTACAATGGATAAATAATGCAGTCAATGGATGAGAAATTAATGTGAAACTATTTTAGTCAAATGAGCTTCAGTGGCTTCTGTATTAACAAAAGAATATTTAAGGGTTTTTTACCATTGCTGTTAAATAAATTAGCTTATAGATTTCTGCAAAGACAATTAATGAGTGTCACAAGTTAAACTCTCTAATGGCTCTATATATTATCATCACAGTGCAAGAAAAAATATCATAATTCAATAAAGAAAAAAAATTTGTTATGTCATCTTTATGGATAGTCTTTAATCTGAAAGATTAAAGATAAGAAAGTGATGAGTAGACTGGGAAAAAAAATCCTTTTTAAGTGGAATGGACACACAATGGGGTTTTTTTGATTGGCTTCTTAAGGAAGTGCTAGCTGGTAGTTGGAAACTACCACACCAACAAGTTCACACTAAAAGATTTCTCTGCTGAAAAGTGTAGCCACTTTTGAAGTGCAAAACTAACTGAAGTAGCATTTCATGTTGCCTTAAAGTAATAAAACAGCACCTTCTTGACTGAATCTACTCCCATATTTACTCATTTCAAGTTGCTAACAGAATCACTATTTCAATTTCAGTGCTGCAGAAAGGGAAGTTCTTGTCCACTAAGTTTCTCGTGTGTATGTTATGTCCAGACATACTGGCAGCTTACCACTTCATTTGCTCTCAGTTCCAGGACACTCCCCTACACACCCTCCCACAAAGAGGACAATCACCAAAGAAGCTCACAGGTACAGGGGGTGGAGTAGGTGCTCTCTGAAAGCACATGTGAACAGAAGTTTTACAAAAGCTTCAATTTTTGAAAAACAACTTCTGCCTCCATGTGTCTACCCACAGGCACATTGGACACCACAGGAAATTTCTGACACTTCTGCCAGCTTACACCCTCTACCAAGTGTGGACACCTTATCTGAACAGTCCTTGTTCAACAGAACTGTGGAAAGACTTCCAGCCAACTGCTTTGCAGCTTGTGGAAAGACATTTGTGTTATCAAAAACACAAAAGCAACCTGAACTTTTGGTGGATGCCCACGCTGCTGACAGCAACAGTAATGTGATGACATTGTAGTTAAGCCTTCATAAAGGTCTGCTAATCAATGGAATTTAATAAACTGAAGCACCTCTGAACCTCTTGATTACATAAATACTTTAAGGTGTCGTTTGCAATGAATATTAAAATAACAGCTAATTACAGCTCAATATCCAGCTAAACTGCATAGCCTTCAGGAAGCCAGGAATAGACGACATGCAAAGAGCAGCAAAGTAAATTTGACTTTCTAATATTAGGTTGCCTATCCAATACTGTCAAGAACAACAAATTTGCTCTTTAATCAGATAACGCATCTTTCACCTCTTCACAGGGTAAACTCTGTATGAAAGATGACTCTTACTATCAAAGTCCCTAGCTTGACTTCAACATCAGTAGGTAGGAAAGAACTCCCAACATCTGTATTATATGTACTGAATTATATAACTGCAAGATATCAAAAATTTAACGAACAGTTATACTGAGTAAATACTGGGTTCACCATCAAATAATTAGTATATCACACTAATATAAAGCATTTCAATCTTTCCAGTTGCCATGCAACACTATCAAGAATGCTCGTTCTCCTTATAGCAGAATCGGGTAATTTATGTGATAATGTACAAATCTCCAAGAACCCTGTTCATCAGCCTTTTAAAAACTACATACTGTGATCCACTTTGAACCTCTGAGGTCCATGAAAGGCTGAAATTCAGTTATTTAAATGTAGAACATCCAAGATGGTACCAGAAGCTACAGGATCACCTTACCTCCATCTGCTCATCCAGCACACGTGTTATAGGCTTAACAGGACCTGTGTTACACTTGCCAGGCTCACTCAGCCATCAAGGAGAGCTTACACTGTCTTAAAAGGCAACAAAAACCTAAGCTTTGATAACTTGAGTCTCAAGCAAAATGTTCTTCTAAGGCAAGCAGCAGAAAAACGTACTGCTGAACTAGTCAAATAGAAACTCTTGTCCCATCAGCAAACAGGCTGTAAATACAGGGTCATTAAATGTAACAGCTAGAGGTAACTGAAAAGTTCATCTGATTTATCCACTGCAGAATAAGCAAGGTTAGAATACCACTGAAAGCTATTTATTCTTAGAAGCTTTTAAAATGGGATGCTCTACAGCCTTCTGACATGGTCTTTTTCAGTCTGTTCTCACTATTGAAATTCATATTTTGCTCTGCATACAATGTTAACTTTAATAAAAATCAGCCATTTTTTAATTCTCTACTTCTTCAGTTAGAGCAGCACATTATCCTTTATTACAGTGGCTTTTTTTTTTTTTGGCATGCTCAGACTCCCAGCGTCTCACACTTCAATCTCTTTTTTGCCAGTCTAAACAAATGCCTGCACCGTTATTCAGAGGTGGAACTACCCAAGTCTCTAATTCTTGTTCCTTTCACATCAATACTGTCCACATGTATTTTAATTTCTTAACACATAGTATCCAAACATGAAGACAGTATTCCAGCTCAGGACTCGCACTGAAAAGGTAGTTACTTTCCCACTGTTCAGTAACACTCCCATTCACTCAGTCAGCCCACAGCTCCTTCTCCAGTTCTGCCACGCAGGGAATTTGGTACTTGTGCACTTGAGTTTCTCCTGCATGTGTTGCTTGACACATACACACAAAACCAAAAAGTAAATATCTCAGATAATATGCTCATAAGCACAAGAACACAACTAAGCACAAGAACACAACACCTAAAACACATTACCTAATAAAACCCTTACATAACCTAACATAGCAGTTAACGTATCTGAAATTAACTGAAGACAAAAAACACAGTGTTTGCACAGCACAGGCCACATCTTGCACAAATAGAACATTTGTTGGACTGCAAGATGTTCTGTGAAACACTTCCTACAAAGCACTGCTTGATCAGGCAAGATTGCCAGAGCCTAAAAAGAAAGTTTAAAAGACAAGCTACACTACGGGTGCACATGTCACACTCGTTATTCTCGTGTGTTTCGGATTTTTTTTTTTTTCTTTTTCATGTATACAAATTTCAAGGACATAGTCTAATGACAATTTTAATACGATTTTGTTGATAAAGACAATTGGATAAGCTTTACTTTCTACTCCAAATTTAACAATATTATTCAGTGAGGCAGGAGAACATCAATAGTTGAAGTCGAAGCTTTCAGAGAAAAACAATACCACATTAAACATTTTCAAACGAAAAAAATTCAAAGTATCGACGTATTAATATGCATCATACACAACAGAGTACTAAGCTCAATGTATACATAGTAGTCATATGTAATTTGACACTTAATACAGCCTTGGAAGAAGCATTTCATACCATTTCTTAAACTATCAGACTGCATAAATGCAAAATATACTGTTCAAAAGTACTTACATTCCTATATTCGGTTCCAGATTACAATAGTGACTTTTGCTGGAGAAATTCTACTTGATAAATAAGACCACTGCTATCCTATAGTACAAAAACACTTGTTTTTTGAGACAGGTTATTTTAAAATGAACTGTTATAAGAAAACAAATTACTCACTCATCCAGAACATGAGGATCCTCAGGACTTTTATTTTCATATTCCAGAAGTTCAAGGAAACTTTGCATGTACCTGAAATAAGAAAAATTACAAGGAGGAGTTAAACCACTTAAACCTAAATTACTTTTGGATTTGTTTTAAATCTTAGGACTATAACTTCACCTGAAACAACAGAAGCATAGCACACAGTTGCCGCAAAGGCTAAAATGGGATGCTGCAAAGGGAAAGAAAGCAACTGCAAAATACCAAGTTAAAAAGTACTATTTATACTCTCCAGTTCCAGATGTAGGAAAACTGTTATATACATCAAGCTGGACCTCTTGAGGTAGGTCTGTAATTTCAGGTAACTTCATCTATCACAGGATCTTGACTTCCTGGTCATCCACTTTGTACAGATGATACTTTACTTCTATGTTCTACAAAAAGCGATCCAACCTTCCTTCCAAAATAAAGCTCCAGGTAACACTTCCCAAAAATCCATGCTAACAAGCCTGCACCAAGCTGGTCTTACCACAGTGCTCTAGAAGAGAACGCCCCTTCGCACACCCCCACACCTCACAGCACACCTCAGGCCATGCGGCACAACCCTTGGTTTCGTAAAAGCACCTTTCTTGCACAACACAGCTCCCTCTATTTCAGATATTCGGTACAGACGAGATATTAACTGGTGCCTAGAGCCACAGTGGTGCCACAGAGGACACAAAGATCTAAGGCAAAGTACTGCTCAACATGAACACTGTCAGTCTGCTCTGGAGGATACGAGCCCAACACCAGTATAAATGCCAGCACCTCACACCAGTGGGGCTGACGAGCAGGGTATCACCTCCTGACACGGATGCATTTAGCAGTATAGATGAAGCTTGAAAGATTACAAAATTGAGATCTATCTCTTGAAGCAAATCATGCAAGGTTATCGATCACACACATAAAAGGTACGGTTTGAGCGTCACCAGGAGGAGCTGTCACTCCCCTCCCTTCGCTCCTGGTTAAGCACAGCCATTCACACTACGACAACATCAAGGCTGATCAGGTGTGGGTGTTAACAGCTGTAACTCCCTGCAATGGCAAAACAGCCAGGCAGATAAGTTTGCTTGGTTGGTTTTATCATTCTCCCACATGAAAACAATTCATAGAAAGGTGTAACCGGCTCAAGCTAGCACAAGAGAAGATAACCAGAAAGCCTACATAAGGAAAAAGCAAAACAAGTGACCCAGCCTTTCCCCTTTCAGCAGTAGCAGCCCATTAGGTCAGCTCAACAGAAGAGTGTATGCATAAGCTCAAAGCCGGTGGGGGCTGATCCCAATCACTAAAGCTTGGACAACTTTGCATTACAACAAAACCTCGTTTGGTAACAGTTCCATGTTAAGACCAGCTTAAGCAGGCTGTGGAACTTCACCCTACCTCTTCAAGTCACGCCAAAGTTTAAGATGGCACTGCTGCCTGCATGACTCCCTCCAGCACCACACACTCCCATTTCAGCTGCAGCCATCACAGGTCACTGGGACTTATCTCCAGAAAGACCAAGGTTTTCAACATGGTCAGCACAGTAACACCAGCTCCTGTCCCTCTGTGTGTTTTTGCCCTCCTGCAACCGTCACAAGCGACTACAGACATGCCCCAAGTGTTTGTCAGTTTTAATTTCGGAAGTAGCAGATGTCTTTAGTACTGCTTATTTTAAAACATGTTCTTCTACGCCACTAGGAGATAGTACCAGTTTAGGACAACCATCACACCACAGTCCCAGGAGTTCAAGAAATTGTCTACAGTCAATTCAGAGAACAGGCAGTACCTTAAGGAGCCACAGCCCACTATCCAGTGAAGCTGAGCTCCTGAGAAGTGCAACATTTAGACATTAGAAAGACAGAGGCAGCTCTAACTGCAGGGACAGCACAGTTGATGTGCAGGGCAGAGTGGCAGGGGAGGAATCAGAAGGGCCAGCTGTTAGCTGGAAGAGTGAGGGAGTTTCTGGAAGAGTGAATGAGAACTAATCTCCTTCAAGAACGTTTCGTTTGCACATACTCCCCTTTTATTAATTTTCACTGGAAAAAAGCTGCTTTACTCTCTGAACTCAGCTACTTCACCTGCAACACATAACAAATTACGATCACTCTCACTCCAAATTTGTTTCAAAGATGTATGCATTCTTCAACATCATCTGCCTCATGCGAATCCAATCAAGTTAATCATGGGTACAGGATGGGAAAAGAGGAACAATTATTACAGTGAGCAAAACAAAGTAATAACCGATCAGCAAATGAACTCCAAAATGGAAGATGGGGAAGGGGCAGACAAGGCACTGAGGCAATTCAGGGTATCACGGATTCAGCTCTACGGAGGCAGCAAGATGAGCTTCTGACTTCTCACCAAACCAGGCAATGTCACGCAGAAGCAATGCTTAAGACTCAAAGTGCTCAACTTTGCTCTTCCTCTAGTGAATATACGACACTCCACAATCAGTCTTTGCTACCTCCTTCACCATTTCCTCGACAGGTGATGAGAATATACCTAAATCATCCAATCCATAATTGTCTCAAAGAGGAAACTGACAACTTTTTCTGTGAATAAAGGGTATCATTCATGCCACACCTTTTTCTCGCAAATACGCTTAGGAATGGAAAAAGCCATGTAACTTGACTTCAGACTACCAACATTGTCCGATTGGACTCACTGCCTCATGCTGTAAGATAACAAGAAAGTTAAGATCTTCTTTTGTAATTAAACAAGTACTTGTTGTCCTGCATGGTAAAAGCAAAATTATTTGATCATATAGAGAAAAGCAACCTAGCAAAAAAATACCTTATTCTGTTTCTCAAATACAGCTTGACCGCTTGCCACTCATTTGACTACATCTACATCAGCATTTTTATTTCTAAATCTGCAGTAGTTTTGAAATGAATCCCCCAATAATCTTCATTTAATCCATTCTGCTTATATTTGTAAAGTGGCTTTGGCACTTCTCAGAAAACACTAAACTGGAAGCTGCTGCAGATGGGTTTCACATATTTGATGCACAAGGCAGCCATCATGACCTGAACCAACAAATGGGTCAACACGCTATGATTTCTCCACCACAGGCACAATACATACTGGGAGACAGACGATGGACTGTCATAAGTACCCTCCACACTGTAAAATGTTTCTCACTCACATAAAAGACCAAATGTTGTAGATGTCAGTAGGTCTGTCAACAGCCACTTCTCTATTCTTGATGCTCCCCCTCTCCCATCCTTCAAACCTTCCTCCTCGTTTGAAATCCCTTCCCTTCCTACTTTAACTTCTGTTGCCATTCTTTGTGTTTTGTGAAGGCCTTTTTTTTTTTTTTTAAACTTGCCCTCTCTGTTTTTCCCCACACCTCTGGTCTACTCTTCTACGTTTTCATAAAGGCAACAACAGTGCTTTCTGCCTTCCAGTACACACCCAGGGCTGCAAGCCAGCTTTCCAAGGGCATCCAGAATTAGTATTGTTTAGGTGGGAAGAGCTCTCTTGAAATCATCTGGTCTAACCCCTTCTGCTCAAGCAGGGTCAGCTAGCGCAGCCTGTCCTGGACTGCACACAGTGGGGTCTTGAGTATCTCCACAGACAGACTTCACAGCCTCTGTGTGCAGCCTTCTTGTGGTGTTTGATCACTCTCACTGTAAAAAAAAGTTATTTCTTACACTCAGATGGAATTTCACGTGCTTAAATGCATACTCACTGAGTCTCGTCCTCTCACTGAGCACTACTGAAGAGTCTGGCTCCCTGATTTTCACTCTCTCCCATCCATTAGGTATTTATACACACTGATAATATCCACACACATACACATGCCCACCGAAGCCTTCTCCAAAGTAAATAGTCCAGACTGCTTGCTGAGTATCTCCGAGATATTCAGCACTCTCGGCTTCCCCCCATATGAAAGATGCCTCAATAAATCTGTGTCACAAAAGAAGTGACAGCTTCTCTTGTGGCAAAGTAGGTCTGAGGAGGTTATTATGAAGCCGCTCACCTCTATTCGTCATCATATAACACTATGAAAGTTCCCCTTCTGAAGATCCAGGGCAATTACAACACTTGAGAAGCAACACAGCAGGTGCTTTCTACTGCAGACCTCCTACCCAAAGTGTGAAACATCAGCAATCCTGTGCTGAGGCCACGATAAAACAACGAGTTTTTCTGGTACTGAAGGTAGTTGATACCCGATTTTTGTGCTCTGTGGATTTGCCTACCATTACCAGCATGTTGTACTGAGATCTGTATTCTCTGTAGCTTATTGAGACATTAGTCCTAAGACTGCAGTCCCTGGAATAATCAAACATCACTATTCCTGTGTTGGAGGATCAGCACTTATACCAGAGTATCAGGCAGGGACAAGCCAAGTGTTTCTCTCATCTAACGCAAGTATTAATTGTGTAGAAAACTGTCTCAGCCAGAAAAACACCAAAGCAGATCTCAACCAGAAAAAAAGCTGCCAAACATGGTCACGAGTCTTCAGCACAACCAGCAGCCAGAAGAGCTTCTCTGGTCACTGCACTACAGGGTCAACACAGTACCAATGAGGAACCAAGAGTTTCTGAAACAAAGGAAAGTTACACAAACTAAATGCTCTAAGGAAATTCATAAATGTGCTAAAGTAATTTCTCTTTAATATCTATGGTGATAGAGAAACGATGGAAATAGGCAATGCTTTTCCTTTGCATAGAATTATCAACAATATTTAGATGTCTCTGATTTTGAAGTCAATTGATATTATTTTCAGAAATCAAGTTCATCACCACAAGCACTGTATTCAGCACGTTAGAGGGATCAGTTCAGAGAAAAGATTATTAACTTAGATTTGAAGTTTCTCAAATTTCTTCCATCACTTTCAGTATTTCGTCCAATCCCTTGACTAAGGGATTTCTAGAAAGAAAGTAACCTTACGGCAAACAAACTAGCACACTGTGCAATGCCTACCACTGTATGTCACCCAACTTGGGATGCTGTAATGCCCTGTATATAATCCCAAGTCTCTCAATAAAAACTCAGAGCTGCCAATGCAAATGTATATATTTTTCTTTGTGATTTCCTGCTTTTACACAAAAATCATTCTCTCTCTCACTCCTAAACAGCTCAAAATTAAAGAAAATAAGTAAAAACATGTTTAAAAAAAAATTCGTAACTCTGGTTAGCTGTAATAAATACTTCACAACATTGTCTTCACCACCACCGTTAAAATGTGCCTAACTGTGAGCAGTCAGCAATGCACTTCACTTCCATAATAGCTAGCATGTGCAAAAAAAAAAAAAAAGTAATTCCCTTTCACACAACATTCCCTGAATTTTCATTTGATTTGAACTCTGCATGCAGATATGGATAAATGAAGGCAATAACTGCAAGATTTATCAAGCACTGAAAAGCAAGACATTTTAAACACACTTCATATACAATTATCAGCCAGGTAGAATAAAGGAGAACAGCATCAGAATAAAAGATGACTTACTGTATTATTGTAAATTAACACGACTATGCAGGACACAAATCTACACAGAAAAAAGTAGACAACAAAACACAAACTCAGCACAGACAAAAAGAATGTCAGTTATATTTTGCTATCTTTGACTCATCAAAAGCAGAAATTAAAGCCCATGCACTTCAAATCTATTGTCTTTCTGTTTATTTTTTTATCACAGTACACTGGAATTCACTGGCCAAGCTCTTTGGTTTCCAGCACTCTTTAGCCTTGTTCTTTTGTTAATTACTGCCAGGTGGATTGAACTGTCCTTAGTCTGCCAAATGCAATAAATCTAGAATGACATCGCATACACGAAATCACTGTAAATGCCCATAATGTCAACACCAGATTTTTTTTCCTCAATCCATGCAAGATACCTTTGCTTTTTCTGTGCAAGTATTTCACTCAGATTTTCCTTAGAATCTCTAACACCAACACTCCAAGAAGATAAAACCTATCTCCATGGTAACACAATCTTGTTAACATAGTCTGAATGCAAAAAAATAGAGGAAAACAATTACCAACTCCCAAACTGGACTGATTTTTCTAAGGGGTCTTTTCCAGGGATAAAAGTAGAAATTTATAGCCTTTTCCAGGGAAAACGACTGAAGTACAGAAAATTGGCCAGAGTTAATTAAAACTGGAATTTTAGATATGACCACTCGAGTAGTATAACGTGCAAACCTCACATCCACTTTAGATGCTTTGTAAGCTCTGACCTTATCCATTATAAGGTTTTGTTGTAACTATTTTGTCATACCACATCAGTAACGATCTCCTCTATTATGCCACATGTTTGATATCCTACCTGCAGTGTACTTTAGAAGAGGGCCCTCTGCAAGCTATTCTAGAGACAGCCCGCTTGTTTGGAACTAGGAAGCTGCCTACTAATTCTGAAAAACTGAAAACAAGTTGTTGATCCCTAGCATGCTGCTTGTCATCCGTCTGTTACTTGGAATCACCACAGTTCACAGCCAGCACATGTTAATGGTGTTATTTTTCTGATTCATTTTATTCTTTCCCTTGCTACTCCATGCAAAACATAACACGTGAACTATGTTATGAACTCAAATTGGGACAGAGCTCGTGTTTTACCTTTGCGCAGATTAAAATGCAAAGCTATTTTTGTTGTTGGTCACTCTGTGGCTAATGCCGGCTTTATTCACAAAAATGTAGCTGAGTAGCACAAAGGAAGGACAGCTGCTTAACCTACCCTCACTGCTGCACACATCAGGCTAAGGAACCCAGAAAGGAAAGGGGCAGGGAGAGGGGCAGAGAAAAAAAAAAGAAAAAAGAAAAAAAACAAGCACACCTCTCCTGAGAGCAATCACACAAGCAGTTGTAGAATCTGTTAGGTAGCACAGAGCAGTCGAGGAGCATGGTACAGAAAGCAAAGTGCCCACAGTGGGAGTGTGGAAATGAGTTAAGAGCGCAGAGGAAAAAAAAAACAGGGTTGCCTGCAGCAGGGAGCAGATTCTTAGAAGTGGCAGGATGAGGCGGCTTCCCAAGGGACCTATAAGGGACCAGGAAATTCAGGCAACCCACAGTGCCTGCCTGCCCAGAGGATTAATGGGAAAGGGTCCGTGCTGTACAGAAGGCAGGGTTAATTTGTTTTCTTACCCCACCAAACCTAAATTCCATCTATTTGCAGAACCACCTTACTCTAATTAAAAAGTTTAATAAATGGTACTTTTAAAGATTAGGAGTTTTTTGTAAATTTTAGCATGTTGACATTAAGGAATAGACTGGGAACTCAAAGCTTTAAAGCTCTAGCTGATTTGTGGTCTCACCAAAAGCACATAAAAACATAGGCCTCTAGTGCAAAGTGGTAGCGTAAATAAATCAAATATGCTGGTGACTACACAAACTGCTGAAAATGAGCAAATGAATTTAAGGTGAATAACGTGTTAAATTGTCTTTGCTCACTTGTCACAACTGCACATCAAATTCTTTGTCTGTGTATTAATAAATTGCCAAACTTCCTCAAATAAAAGTAAAAATAAAAGATCATGAAAATCTGATCTGAAAAAAAATTAAAATCTTTCTTGAAGTATCAAGTAAGCACATCAGAAAGTGGTTTCCTCATTTTACAAGCTCACAAAACAGCTGAATAGCTACATTTATTTATTGTACTACTCTACAAAAATCAGAAACTTCTCTATAGATATGTCTATCCTTTAGGTTAAGAAACTGTAAATATATTTCAAAACTATAAATATATTTCAAAACCTGCTATCAGCACAGCTGCATAACACTCAAGGTCATTCACAATGAAGTTAATAAAACTGGGGGTTTTTTGCCTTCTTAGAAGCTAACCAGTACAGCAAATTTTGCCCAAGGTTCATCACCGGTATATCACCAGGACCTATACTCTACAGTCGATATTTAAAAAAGCAGTTAACCTCTAAAGAGAAAAATAAGAAATTAACTCTTTAAAGTCCACATCTATAACCAGGAAAACAACATGCTACAGTTGCTTTTGTTACTTTCAACATAAGATCACAAAAATAGTCTCAGGGAAGATACACCTTTCCACAAAAACTGTTAGTTAACTAAGGATCAAAAGTAAAAGAACACCATGAGAAACATTTTTATGTCAAACTTCCATCTCTGGGTTGGATGTCCACTTGAACTTCATCATGCTATTTTGGTCCACTTAACAGAAAATCGTCAGTTTACAGCTGTGATAGTGCAAATCACATTACCATATAAAATACATGATTTGAACAAGTATCTTTCAGTCATCATATATTCTAATACACTCAAGACTGATTTTTTTTTTTTTAATCATTAGTACCTATTACAGCTACATAAGCCATCCCATGAGTACTGAAACCTTTAAGCAAAAATTCTGAGTGAGATACCCACTCTAAGCACCCATCTCGTTCCTTTGCCAGTAGGGATACAAACGCTGCTCGATTCTATTAGCAGGCCAGAAGCATATGCCACAGAACATATATTTGGACTAGAATTATGCTGTAGAGTCACTACAGAAAATATTACTTCACCTATCTGGCCCCATTTCACTGGTGAGATCACATGTCAAGTCCTGTGTTCAGTTTTGGGCTCACTACAAGGAGGACACTGAGGTGCTGCAGTGTGTCCAAAGAAGGGCAAGAAAGCTGGGGAAAGGTCTCAAGAACAAGTCTCGCAAGTAGCAGCTGAGGGAACGGAGGTCCTTCGAAAAGGAGGCTGAGGGGAGACCTTAGCACTCTCTACAACTGCTTGAATGGAGGTCGTAGAGAGGTGGTGATCAGTCTGTTCAATCAATTAACAAGTGATAGGACAAGAGGAAATTACCTCCAGTTGTGCCAGGGGAGATTTAGATTGGCTGTTAGGAAGAATTTTTTTCCTGAAAGGGCTATCAGGCATTGAAATGGGTTGCTCAGGGCAGTGCTGGAGTCCCCATCCCTGGAGGCATTTAAGAGCGTGTAGACATAGCGCCTAGGGACATGGTTTAGTTGAGCATTTGTCAGTGTTAATAGCTGGACTCTGATCTTAAAGGTCTTTTCCACTCTAGGCAATTCCCTGTGTGATTCAAGGACAGCTTCACAAATTCTCGAGATCAGAAAAGCCTAAAGGTGTTCCCTATTTGGCATAATAGCTTCCTCTACTGATGTTACAAGTGACAGGTGATACAAGCCTTCAGACCTTGCAAGTTGCCACTTAACCACAAAGTGATTGTTAGTGTGTGGCTCCACAGCACTTACATTTATCTGAAGCACTTAATCACTATGTTTGAAGTGGTCATCAAGACAGCGAGTGTTACCTTTCATAAACATATTTAAACTAAAATACACAGTATCACGTATCCTAATTTATATTTTCTAAGTCTGAAGCTTGATAAACATGAGACCAAAACCACCAGTCAACATGGAATCTCTCAGCTCAAGGGCTATGACCGACCTTAACAGAAGCCTACAACATTAGTTGCTGTTACAGTTAGATAAACCATTATTCACAATGTAAATTTGTGGTACGCAGCAAAGATATTTTTACATAAACTCTTTAGATCAAGTCTTTGCAGGCAGAGAGATGATAAATACTCCATGAAAAACAATTTTTAGAGCTTAATGCATACAAGGTAGTAGTCTCCAAATCTCACTGAACATGCCAGCAGCCTAGAAATTACTGTGCAAAAGATGACAGGACCGTGAATCCCTTCAGATACACACTAGTTATTACAATGGAGAATGTTACTTACTGGATGACACCAGATTTTTGTCCTGTTCTGTAAATTACACTGAATAGCAAGCCAAGTTTTTTAAAGATTTAGCAATAAGATGAGATTTAATTTTTTTTTTCCCAGTATTTTTGACAAAGAAGGAACAGCTATTTCAAGAAGTCATGGGAGCAATACGGTAAGGAATATTCTAAAAACCTCACTCTTGAAAGTTACGGGAATATTGTAATTATCTGGGAGACAGCAGTATGTTTCCACTAACTCACAGGATTAACACACAAATTCTTATCTCTGAGATCCATATTAGAGTATTTACTTAGAAGAATATGTCTAATGTTAGACAGAAGAAAAGGAACTTTCATTTGACAAGAATCACGTATTATAAACAACTGAAGGCAGAAAACAGACTTCAGTTCAAGACAATTCAAGCTGAGTCGCAACTTAAGCAATACATGTAGTGCTAGCTTTACCCTGATTTTCAATCCACTGGTTTTCTTTACTTACCAACTCTGTACTAGCCCAACTGAAGGCCTGTTAAGCAAGTTATCAGGCAACAAATTGACTTCTCTCATGGTGTTAGCTAGTCTCACAGGAAGTTCTTTCCGCAGAAACATATATGAAGTCTTCTCACATGCATTGTCACGACCTGTTGGAAAGAAAAAAAAAAACACACCCAGATGTCTATTTCAGCAGATCAAAATTTAGACTTCCTAGTGCTAGAAGCTTGAATGCCACCCATGTAATGGAGAGTAAGGAGTGAAAATAAAGGGATAAAAAAACGGCAACAGCCAGCTGATGTTTCATGTCACGAGCTCTGCAAATGGCTACTAAATACTCCAACATTTCAGCAGCACACAGGAAGACCAGCAAAGGTCACCATCCCTCCTAGGACCAACCTACAAGATGCTCACTAGCCACCTGGAAGGAAAACACAGTGCTCATCATCACATTCCTGCTAGGAAAAGCTGCAGCTGAGAATAACTTGGACTTTCACTTTTAATACAGATTTTTATCCAGCACAGCATTTGGAAAATAAATTAAACAAATAAACTAAACCATCAGAAAGCAAATAAAAAGGATCCAGCAAAATAACAATATTTTGCTTTGAACCTACTTGGAACAGTGATAATTCTCTGGAGTCACTTTACAAGTACCAGAAGACCGACATGACTAACAGCATTGGTGCTCAGGCACTGGGGTGCACTGCCCAGGGAAGTGGTGGAGTCACTGTCCCTGGAGGTGTTTAAGGAGAGGCTGGATGTGGCACTTAGTGCCCTGGTCTGGCCAATGTGGTGGTGTTGGGTCATAGGCTGGACTTGATGGTCTCAGAGGTCTTTTCCAGCCTCAACAATTCTGTGATTCTTAAGCTAAACTAGTTACTAGAGATACACAGAAAACTGTAACTACAAATGTTTGAAAGTATACGATGTTAAGACTCTTGCCCAAATAGTTCAGATGGAAGATCAGACCTGACTTGATATGCTACTTTTTTTGTCTTTTGCAGCATTTCACAAGTGGGGGAACTCCCCACCAGAACTGGATCCCAGGTAAAACAAATAAAAAATAAAATAAAAAATAATCTGTGTTTCACTTGTCAGTATTCTGCTTTCATCTAAAAAGACAGCAGATGTCTTTTGTGGTGATAACCAGTACAATGGCCTGCAAAATTTGTGAGTGAAGGCATAATATAAGAGCTACAAATTATGTTCAAGAAAACCAGAAAGCGTTAAAAGCACTGCCAGGCACACAATCACTGAGATTTGCAATTTGAAAGGCTCAAGTGTAATGCAACCAGCACAATCAAGGTGATACTTCTTAAGACAGTTCCATTATAATCAGCATAGGTAACATGCATTGATTGATTAGTTCCCAAACCATAACACAAACCTGAGAGAACATGCAGGAAGAATTAGGGTTTCCCTTTTTTCTTTCTCATTTAGGTATCATCAACCAGTGGATCATTAAATGCCATTACTGTCAGCAATTCTATTTCTGCTCTTCCAGCAAACTGTGGGCCCTTCACAGACACACTCCCCCAGTTTGAGCAAGGCAGATAACAGAAGCTGCTAGACTGGAAAGCAGGACTGGCAGAAAAGACTCCCTTCCTCTCCTCCCATGAGCAGGGGCACACCCATAGTTAAGACTGTCTCACTCCAGCAGTCGTAAACTGCCTCTTTTTAAGGAGCTGCCTTGCTCTAACACCGTGCTGGCTTAGGTACAGAGCCCTTTGCACGCTCAGTACAGAAGGGAAGTTTTCTTTTGAGTCTGCCTAACTTAAAGGCTTGGTTCACCAAACTTCAGTAGGTCTTTTTGGTTTAGGGCATGCAGTCAGAACATCAGCTGCTTAGCTGTATGCAATTTATCCAAGAACCTCCGCAGAGGTGCTCTGGCTTCTAGCATAAGGTCAGTTATCTGTTTGCTGTTCAGCAGGAGCATGGGGAAAGAGAATGGCTACCCATGAGGATCAGTGATAACTAGGTATCCTCCAGTTTTCAAAGCAAAAAAACATACTGTGTCCTAACAGTTGCTCCTTGGCTGCTGCTCCTCCCAGCAATGACTGCACAACCACATTCAGCAAAATAAGCAACATCCTACTACATACAAAAAATAAAATCTGAGTATATAAGTTAGGTATTTCCTTAATATAATTTATCATACACAAATAAGTTCTAAAGATCGCTCCTGAAATAGCATTCTAGTAAGCCATAGTACCACTTCTGCAGGGTTAGTGTACAGCTAGAATTTTTTGTTTTTTTCATAGGTTGGCTTTACTTTTGCCTTGTTATATCTTTTTTCAAAACATCCTGTATTCTTTCTTTATTTTGTTATGACTCCAGCTGGGTCAATATACATTACCAGAATCAGGCTTTTGTCTTCAACACCATAGGCTACAGCCAGTTTAAATCCATCAGTTTCAATTCAAGTGAATTTGACATCACTTTCTCCGAGTAAAAGTGAAACTTAGGAATTCTCTCTCCTTGATTTATACTGCAAGCCTCCAAGATGTTACTCAACAACACAAATATACAAAACAATGGCCCGCTTACCTTTGTACGAATTCAAGGGGAAGAAAGAATACGGTAATTTTATGCTCTAGTGCAGACTACACTGCACAAGGCATCGAGGACTGTATTTAGCCTTATTTCCAAGAACAAGGGGTGCTGTGTCAGAGTCTCATTTAATTACGGTGAACTGAAGACCAACAGTATCAGGAGAATTCAAGGCAGAAGGTAATGACATGGCAGCATAATGCTCGTGTGGCATTATAACATTCTAGGTGCACAGCTTCTGTCAGGAACTACTAATAGAAGGCCCACTTTACCCTTGAAGCAATGCATCGCAAATACAACTTTATGCTATCTTGTTAAAATATATGAAATTAACATTAATTTTCAACTCTGAGGAGTCATGAATACCTATAAATCAGTGAATTACAGGAATACTGCAGAAGAGTGTGGTCAGAATCTGCAAGACGAGGATTGCTGGCATAAAGAAAAAGCTTCACATCTATATTTTATTTGTAATTTTACTGTCTTGAGTAGTCCTACAGACATCAGTGCAACTGCTAGTTAAATATGGTGCAAAAGTTTCTTCCAGAGACAGCATACAAAGAGGAACAAAAAGCTGTGGAGTTCACCTCTGAACAGCCATCAATGGCCAGCTACAGACTCTGAACTCCAACACAAGGAAGTGGGACCTCACTGGTCAACTAACGACAAAATAGAACCTACACAGCTAGAGACAGAGAAGTGTCTAAGCTTATCCAAACAGTGTTTCCACCTTGATATTAAATCTACAGCAAGGCCCTTTCCTTCACCTTTACATCCACTGTTCCTTATTATCTAGCTATTAGTGATTAATTAAGGTTCTTTTTTTGTCTCGCTTTCTTGAACAGTGCTTTGCAACTACCCTTTTCTAAGTAAAACAAGTATGTTGAAATTAAAAATGGCTAACTCACTACCAAAGACTTTTCCAAAGTTTTAGGTTGAACTTCCTCTGAATGCTGGATGTGCTTCCATTAAAATATTAGTCCTCTAGTAATTAAGATTTTTTTGTGCAACTTCTATATTTATGCTGAGTTTATTTGAATAAAACCTAGGTTAGCATTTCATCCTAGAGAGTGTTTCAATACAAATATATATTAATTTTCTTTAAGACTGATGTGCCGAGATAGCATAGTCGTTTCATTCTACAGACTCGGTAATAATTCATGAGGTATTTCTGCTTAGCTGTCAAATACTTAAAATTTCAAGCACTAGTGACAAATGAGCACCATGAAAAGTTGTTCCACTTGTGGTTTTAACATTTAAAAGTAAAGCATCTGAGAAGCATTTTGTTTGGTTGGGTTTTTTTAAAGCAGAATTAAAGTTTTGGAGTGACATTTCACGATACTGAAAATTTTCTGTAAGTCAGATATCGGGGAAGATTTTCATTTCAAGAAAAACAGCTAAAAAAAAAAGTACTTCCTTAACTGGCAGCTTGACAGGATTCCAGTATCAGCACCTCGTTTGTGGATTGGTCCGCATTCTACATTACATTCACAAAAGAAACATCAACTTGAGCGAGAGTTTGAAGCTTCTATTGCCATGTAGAGGAGAAATATGAGAAAGGAGAGAATGTCCAAGAAGCCAACAGCACCTGGAAGTCTTAGATCCTCTACAGCTTACCCAAAAGTCCAAACCCTGTTTCCTGAACTGACTGTTTCTAGCTACGTATCTATCAGAAACGTTTCAATAAGCTGTGTTAAGAGATCATCATCCAGTATCATGCTATCTTCGAGAACAAAGAATCATAGAATCATAGAATGTTAGGGATTGGAAGGGACCTCGAAAGATCATCAAGTCCAATCCCCCTGCCAGAGCAGGAATGCCTAGACTATGCCACACAGGAACGTCTCCAGGCAGGTCTTGAATGTCTCCAGAGAAGGAGACTCCACAGCCTCTCTGGGCAGCCTGTTCCAGGGCTCCGTCACCCTCACTGAGAAGAAGTTTCTTCTCGAGTTTAAGCGGAACCTCTTGTGTTCCAGTTTCAGCCCATTACCCCTTGTCCTATCAGTGGTTGTCACCGAGAAGAGCCTGGCTCCATCCTCGTGACACGCACCCTTGATATATTTGTAAACATTAATGAGGTCACCCCTCAGTCTCCTCTTCTCCAAACTAAAGAGCCCCAGCTCCCTCAGTCTTTTCTCATAAGGGAGATGCTCCACTCCCTTAATCATCCTAGTTGCCCTGTGCTGGACTCTCTCCAGCAGTTCCCTGTCTTTCTTGAACTGAGGGGCCCAGAACTGGACACAGTATTCCAGATGGGGTCTCACCAGGGCAGAGTAGAGGGGAAGGAGAACCTCTCTCGACCTACTAACCACCCCCCTTCTAATACACCCCAGGATGCCATTGGCCTTCCTGGCCACAAGGGCACAGTGCTGGCTCATGGTCACAGCAGTCCAAGTCTTCAGATCCTTTCAAAAGCCAACATTTCATCGCATAGATTAGCTAGTCTTGAACATATTCATGGAAAAGATGAAAAACCAAGGAAGAAAAACCCCACACTTTTGGAGGTATACACAAATCCATTAGGAATAAGTGTTCTCATCTCAAACTGCAGAGTTCTTAAAGCTGAGATTCTACAATAGGAAAACCCTTTCAGAGCAATGCATCAGAAATGCCATTATTTCAGTTTTTTACAAGTTTCTGAGTTGATCTTTTAAAGATAAAACTGTCAGAGTTCCACAGAAGGATTAAGTAACATTTTGCTTTAACAACCCCGTGTCTGATATATTACCAGCATCACAAATTTGACCCTTTCATTGAGTAGGCAAGTAATCTCTAGAATTAATTAGACTTCATTAAAACTCCTTCCGCCCAACTCTATAATCAGTGTTTAATGCACGCAGAACAGTCAAAAAATAGACTTTCTAGTGGACAGCATCCATTTTATTTCACACATATGCATTTAGATACCCAGAAACACACAAAGCAAATAGATATCTTTAAAAGCATGTTTTTAAACTGAAAATGAAAATACTAGAAGATTTGCTCAAAGTGAAACTTTTATCCACAACACCAAGAAGAAAGGAAAGTAAAACATCACTGGGCAGTCTCATACGACTCTTCATAGTAGAAAATTACTCTATACAATAATTTGGTTTTCCAAGGGACTAGATTTCAATGCAGGGTCAAGAGGCTAGATTATCTGTACATTTTCACTCTTCTTCATGGAAGTAATAGCTTCAAGCTGATTAAGAAACTCCCAGATCATATCTACAGTGCTTACAATTCAACCCAGAATTTGACCAAAGAGACTGAGAGAAAAGCACAAATAACCCACTCAACACTGGTAAACTACATCAATTTCTGAAGGGCAGATGGATCAAGCAGAAATCCAGGTGACCAAAACAGCAGAACAGCCTGCGACAAAGGAATGAATGAATCTGTCTGGATTTGTTGAACACGAAATAAAGAACACAGCAACACTCTTCAAAACACTTACAGTTCACTATAGAGGTGGCAGCGGTAACCCTACTCCATCAAGGACCAAACAAGTATTAGACTAAAATCACAGAAGATTCCAGTCACAAGTTGACAAAAACTTCCCAATAGTAAACACTGTAACAGGCAGCAACCTGCTCTGCTTTTCTGCCATCTCTTTTACTAGTGAAGTTAAACATCTGCCAAAGATTACATTAAGCTACTTGATTCAGTCTCTTAACTGGACATTAAACTGAACATTGCCCAACATTCTTTGTAGGCCTAATTTTCTCATGACCTAGAAAGAAGAAAGTGATCACCACGTGTATCTTGTCAATCACCTGCAAAAATAAAGCAGTGCAATTTCACACAGGGAGGGAAACAAGCAAAGAGTGAGAACTCTGAAGCAAGTCAGATTTAGTAAAAATGCAGCACAGATTGCTTAAATTAAGTTATACAATAGAAGTTACTTTGACAGAAAAATGGCAATAAGAAGCAAGATATTTGTGAAGGCAGCAATCTTCAAATTATTTCAGATGATGACTGCTGCATGCAGACCTAGCAGAAAACCCAAAAGAAATGTCAAGTGTCATCATGGTAGGTCTTGAAAAAGGTTTGAAAAAACAGATTGTTTAATATATGCTCTACTGTCTTCAGTCTTCTGAACAATTGTACTTGTCTGGGCTTGTCAGTCACGTAGAAAAGCATATTCATGGCCTACTCTCTGCCACCTTGGAATCTTTGGTTCAAAACTAGAACCAATGAGAGACTGTGATGCCCATCTAAAGCCTTTTTTAAGTACAAATCAATGTAACAGACTGACAACAGATAACAGTCTTCAACATTGTGAAAATGAAAAAATATATTAACTGAACAAGAATCTAAGCTGCTATTATCTCCTGGACTTTGAATCAACCTAAGGTCAGTGAAGAATATTCTATGGACAACCCTCCGTGTAACAGCATTACACAACAGAAACAAGCCAGGGTTTGTAACAATACCATGGAATGTTACCTACATAAACACTGGGGCATTTGGAATGGTGACCATGAACGAGAGAGAAAGTCTCTAAATGAACGTGGATTTGAGTTATGCGGTGAAGCGTGACACACCTGAGTAACTGACTGAACAGTCCCTGCTCAAGTGTAAATTAAAAATATATGTAACTTTATTTAAATAAAACAGTGAGACATTAAGATTTCATAAAAAGTTCACCCAGAAGGTAGCATTTAGCATTAAAATAAATCTTCTTAGATACAAAAAGGTGCTAGATATTTCCACCAAAAAAAAAAACCCATGCCATTTATTCAATCGGACAACTATCAGAGGAGGAAAAAAAAGTATAAAAAAAAACATATAAATAAAACAGGATCAAGGAGCTTTGAAATAACACTGGTCCCCTCTCTGGGATTCAGCTCTTCTCTGACGATTTACTCCTCTCTCTTCCATTTTTCTCTTTGCCCTTTTACCCTCTAGTGCTAAGAAACAGAAAGCAAATGTAACATTGAAAACAAGGTCCAGTCAGACTCTAGGGATCATATGCCTTTAGCATGTATGGGAAAAAAGAGTATTTTTCAACAGGAAGGAACAAACATTCACCACAGCGCTCCCTCTTAACTGGTATCTTTTCAGTTCCTTCCATTGCCATGATGGAATTAGATAATTGTGGCAAAGCTGATCTAGAGAAAACTTTTGTTCTGGGTCCTGCAAGAAGAGGCACAAACAATGTAGAGGCTATTCATACACATGCAGCAGCCCCTGATTCAATTTTGGCAAACTCTACAAATTGCCAGACCAATACTATGCTGTCCAAGATTTGAGATTACAAAAAGATTAGTTCTATACAGAGGGCTGTGCACAAACCTCGGTTTTGCTACAGAAGAGGGCAGAAACTCAGCATGAGCCCATGAACTCCAGTTCCTCCAGGACCTTATAAAATGCTCTCAGTTCAGCTGCCAGATTCCCACATTGATGAAACACCCGTTTGAGAACAAACTCCAGTAGCAGTCTTTCACAGCTGATGATCAAAGTCACTTGCTTAAAAACTCAATAGGGGTGTCACATCCCTAGCAGGTACTGTACTGCCAGAGTCACATCATAAAACCATCAGTAGTTTCTGAGTATTAATACTTACCTGTCAGAGGAGACAGGAAAATAAGAAACCAAGTGTTCTTTTCAGTCTTTTCACTGCACTCAGAGGTCTAGTTCTTGCCATTAACTACATATCAAACTCAGAGCAGAGACATTAGATACCACACTACTTACAGACACGGCAAAGTCCCACCTGTTTTATGTCTGAGAGGAGGGACTTCATTCAGAATCCATAAAAACAAGATCAGAAGCATTTCACCTCCTATGTCTGTGAAACTACTGCTATTGTTTTTATCTAGGGCAAAATACAGGAACAAAGACAGGAAGGCAGGAGTGATCAACCGTATCTACTCTCTCTTCCAGAAACTTTTTAGCTCTTGTACAGGCAAACAAAGTAAAGCAGAGGGATGGATACATCTTCAAAAGAATATGCAAAAAAGATCAAGGCATGAGAGCGGACCAAGCAAAAGCAAAAATAAGTAACTTGCTGCTGAAGCTAGGAAAACAGAACTAAAGGAGGAGTGATGAACTCTACTGATTAGAGTCTATATATTAAAAGGCAAACAAGCCATGCTTGCACAGCCACAATAAATGTAGCTACCAAAAACAAAAAAGTGAGGGACAAAAAAACCCAAACATCCCAAAACCAAGACCACCCCAATTCCAAAAGCATACCTATTCCCCAACAGAAATACAGACATTTTCAGTATACTCTCTAGATATTTATTTCACCAACCACTAAAAATACCAAACCCACAAAAAGTATACAGGGTTTATATGGCTGGTAAAAGACAGGGCTTTGTAAAACCCAGTGAAGATGATGAAGCAAAGGAAAAAAAAGAACACAATCTAACTGGAGATGCTGACTCTTGATGATCCTCACTCTGTAACGTAAACTGCCTCTAAAAAAAAGCTGTACTTTGATAGTGAATTCCCTTTCCTAACTTACCACACAGTGCTACAGGATAGCAACCACAGCCTGTACAGCTGTTCCAACAAAGGTAGCCAGCAAATGGCCAAATTTAAGGATCTGTCCCACATTAACATTTAGCCTGTTACTGCTCTGTAAGGTTACTTCCACCAACACCTAAAATTTGTCATTAAAATACAAACTTCATTAACTCTGTTTCAAGTAAATGGTCCTCCAAATGAAACTGACTGTGCTGGAAAGCAGCTTAACTTACTAAACTGGAACAGATAAACAGAAGGAATTAACAGATGCAAAATACACCATGACCTATCCGAGCCTTAGTCAAACTGCAATCATTAATTCTCCAAGCAACAGCCTTCCTGTCACAGAAAAGACTCGAGGGAAATCATGTGTCTCAAGAGGAAGTGATTATCAGGGAACCACTTTTAAAAGCTATAGGCCAGTACCCCATATTGTACAGAACAACCCAAATTAAAATAAAAGCCTGAATTTTTAAAATAACCTTCCCCAATCCAAAACTAATGCTTAATTGCTTAACACTCAGTTCTACTGAAATAACTTTTTGAGTATTTTAAAGTATTTGCCATGAGAAAGCACAGTAATCAAAAGGTTCTATAAAGTTTAATGCAGAGGCCCCCTCAAGCAGTGACCTACAGGCTTAATATTTTTTAAACTCTCATGCTCAAGGTTGTCTTTCCTTGGGGCAATTTGTGAGTAGGCTGAAAGTCAGATGAATCATTTTAGCAGCTAAGCGTTGTCTTGCTTCTATCACAGGCACTCCCCACAGCACATGACAGGCAAAGAGCCAAAACATTCTTAGGAGAAACCATGGCTCAGATCAAGTTCCTGATGCTACAGCCACCAGGCAACTCACAGGCTCCCTCCCCAACCAAGTCCAACATGTCTCTAAAAAAAAAAAGTGGCTCTCCAGATTCCTTCAGCTCCTCTTCCACCATCACTCCCAAGACCTAAGCAAGGAATAACCCGAGAGCAGGAAAGAGGTGCACATACCATGCAGCACATCAGCCCCAGCCTACACTTCATAGGGGCTCTATAGTTTTCAAATAGGAGATCCTGGACAAACCAAATCTAGTGTTTTGTTCTGGTGAGACTCAGAATTTCAAAGTAAATTTAAAATTTTAAATGTAGACACGTAAAACACAAAGCCAAAGAAACTTTATCCTGCATTTGTTGCCCTCTGATCACATTCTGTTACAATCAACTGACCAGAAAGACTGAAATCTTCTCCTTTGAGCTTATAATCACCTTTTCCTCCTGTAAAAGGTGAAGATCTATTTCATGCTGAATTTTATAATTAGATATTCCGAAGTTTTAACACTCTTCCTAAGCTCTCACAGCTTTGACAACTTCCTCCCTAACCTTTAAGGAAAACTTCCCTAATACCCACTAACTGTTCCAGAAAATTGCAAATCTCTGCTTTACCTCTCAGTCCCTGTCAACATGCCAGAGGGAAAGCTCTTTCAAATCTCTAGCGTAAATAAAATTAATGTTTATGAGCAAAGACTCACAGAGTTAATATCAATTGCATAAAGCTATCACCAATACCACATGGTCCAGTTTTCCTTCAGTTTCAGTGACATGAAATGTATCAGACTGTTAAACGTCTTGGGACAAAATGCTTTTGATGATTATCAATCCATACTGCAAAAAAAGATTAGAGTATTCCACTATGACACTGCTAGTTCCCAGGGTTCAAATATATTTATCCAGTCTATAAAAGTTTTAAGAAAAGCATAAACAAGCACTAAAAGAAGTAGCCATTAAAATGAAATTATTTTTAAGCAAAAAAATAAAATAAACTTTTTCATTTTCCCTTTGTCTATTTACACGCTCTTAAACCTAATTCTAAGAAAAAAACTGCGAAAACCTGCATGTGTGCAAGTGTGTTCCTTGATTAAGGAATCAAGCCAGTGCAAGTATTTATAATATTCTGTCACTTAATTTACACTGACTATAGGCTAATGTGCTAGCTTTTTATAGATCTACCAGTACACATACACACAGTAAGAGTAGCCTCTTCCCAGGCAAAGAAAATAATTTAAAGAGGGTAAAGAAACTGTAAGAACACATCATATTTACACAGAAAGGTTCAGAGGAAAAAAAGGTCAAGGTAATAGTCTCTTACAGTACACAAATCATCAGAAAAAGGAGAACTGTGCATCTCAGAATCACAGTTCAGTGCTCTAATCCATGCTTTCAGCCTACTATTCCAAGAAGAAAACACACGAAGTCATAAACATATTTTTAAAAGGCTAAGTAGCAGCCTGTAAAATACTCCAGCAATTCTGGGGGAAAGGTAGCTTTTAATAAACACTAATATATTAAGGATATATTAAGGATAATTGGCAAAAAAAAAAAGCTGTTTTAACACAGTAACTACAGAAATAGATAAAACAATTCATAAATCTATGTCTAATTCTATTCTGTTTATATTGTTTTGGGCCAGGGGAAACTGGAGAAATAGTACTCACTCTCCACAGAACACTGCTGTGAAGATCAGTGACTGCTAGTGAAACGCAAAGCATACACAAAGTGTTCTTCATAAACACGTGTACTGAGTCTGGCTGGGATGGAGTCAGCTTTCCTCACAGCAACCCGCGAGGTGCTGTGTCTCAGATTTATGACGAAGTGCTGATGACACACCCGTGTTTTGGCTATTGCTGAACAGCACTCGCACATCACTTTCTCTTTCTCCTGCACTCGGTCCTTACGCCACCAAGGAGATTTGGGACTGGGTAAGAGGCTGGAAGGGGACAGAGACAGGACGGCTGAAAAAAGCCGGACAGAGGAACATTCCACCTTACATGATGTCACGTCCAGCAACAAAAAAAACTAGGTGGCTCTGTCTCCCAAGACGGCCATTACACCAAGAAAGGCTGAGCATCCGTTTGCTTATCAGAGGTGGCGAGTGACTGCTTCTGCTTCACTTGTTTCTCTTCCTCTTTCCTTCCTTATGAAACTCTTATGCTTACGCCCCCCCCTCCCCGTGCCAATGCGGGGTGGGAGGAGAGGAGCAAGCGTGGGTGCTCAGCTGCTCAATGAGATTAACCAACCAGAACACTGCACATCTACTCTACAGTAATCTCATCTCAAAGTTATGCTAGAGTTTTTTCTGTGTTTGGGGTTTTGTTGTCATTGGTTTTGTTTGGGTTTCTTTAAATTAAGAATTTCACATGGGATTGTGTGAAAACTTCATAAAAAGACAGGTAGAGCATCTACTGCTACTGTCTTAGCAAACACCATATTAACCTGGAAATCAGACTGCCTCAACCCAATTTATTGCCTCTTTACCACCTTATTATCTCTTGATGCTTATCTACCTATGCATTATACATTATTAGCTCTAACATTTTTTTCAGCTACTTCCATCAAGGTGACTTACTCTAATGTCCTCCTCCTATTTCTTTTCTTTTAAAGTAGTGTATTTTCCTACTTCCACCAACCTGGGGCCATCACTATCGGTTATTTCCATTATGCCCATAAGCAACAGCTGTGATGCAACAGGTCACTCGCATTTGCAGAAGTGTTCAGCTACTCTGAAAACACAGCATTGGCTTACTTCTACTGGCACCCACTGAGCCAAGAGGATGTAGAGTTATTTCAGCTTATCTAAAATTTGCATCAGAGACAGGGAGGAGTTGTGATCTTTGAGTTTGTGGATACATTTTTTTTTCCCTGAAAATCAAAGCAAAGATTAATTCAGCAGTATGTACTAACCTTAATGAAGTCATCACCACACTTCAGCATTCTCCCCAATCACTACAAATTCTCTGAGCATCTTTTTCTCTGCTTTTCTATCCCATGACATTTCACCATAGCTGTTATTTGTACTGCAACCCAAGATGTATGTCCTTGCTTACACCCTTCATACGGTTCTTTTTTAACAAACAGCATTTCTGAAAATCCGAACACTGCTCTACTACTCTACTACTCTCTTATCTTTTGCCTGCATCAGAATTTCTCCTTCTGAAACAGATTATCTTATATTCCTTACATCTTAGGAGAGACCCTATCTACCTATTTCCTTAGCTTGTAAAAGTTATGTTATTTTAAAATCACTAGTTGTCATTTCTTCCACTTGAGGGGAAGGAATGCTATCAACTCATGATCATTTTAATCAAAATTTAATTAAGTTTCAGATTTTCAAGCATCTTCTTATTAGTCCAAATCTAGTCCAAAGCAGCCAGTTCAACAATTTCTACCAGTTTCTGGATGAAAAATGTGTCCCAGGCATTCTTAGACCTTCAAGAACTACAAATCCTATCTTTTTGTCCTTCCAGAAAATAGTTTTGCCAAGCCCTCAATTTCTGGCAAGCTGTTTTCTCTCCATCATTTCTGTTACTTGCTAAAAAACATCCTAAAACTAAAACATAGCACTGTTTACTACTTCATCAGGATTAGGCATTCTTGTCCTCTTTCTTTCAGCAGAGGCAAGCAGTGGCCAGTCAAATAACCTACTGAAGGCAGCATTTCCAATGCTTAAGCTTTATAAGAGCAAAAAACATGCCAAAACAAACAAACAAAGTCTACTGCTTTGGTGATCCAGACTGATTATCCATAGCAATTGATGGAATTTGTACTGTAACTATACTAAACTCCTGAATTCAGAATAAAGTCTCAACTACTCATAGCAATGAAGTGCTGCTTTATTGCATAATCAAAACAGCTAAAAATTTAAACCAAAGCTAACATTTTTCTTGAGAACTTTGCAGAACTGTACTAACAAAGATTTAACTAGCAGCATAAAAATTGAAAACAAACCTTTTCTGAAAAAAGGTGACTTATCAAACAAGCACACTCAATCCCTGAAATAGCCTTCAAAAGTGACTGATAAAGATAATTCTGTAAATGAAATGCACCATGATCTAATATAGTACTCCCCCACACACAAATCTATCATATCACAGTTCAACAGTGACTGCGGAACAATGTTATCTAACCATAATGACTCTTCCAGACCTTCACAACAATCAATATTAGGCTTTATAAAAACCTTCAATATTATATGTATGATTAGGATATCACTGCCTGTCAGAGACTGGCAGAGCTGTAAATAGTAACAGGTTATAAATAACAACAGTTGCATCAAATAATGGTGTCCAGCTACTTGCTGTGCTACAGCCCATTCAAAGAAAGCCCTTTATGTTATGAAATGCCAACTTTATCCACGCTCAAGTCTACAAAATGAACTGAATAGAGAAAAGCAGTAACCTCAGAATAATTCAAGAATAAAAGCAGAGAATCCAGCTTGCACATCCAGCTTTCACTGTGACAAAAGACTAGCCTTTCAAAGTAAAACAAAAAAGGCAGTAAAATGATTCCATTCCAATATTGGGCAAAACTCCTGTTAGGATTCTATTTAAAACTCTAACAGACATTTTAAGAATAATATTGAAAATCCCGGAAAAGCCAAAAAATATAATCTCGTGTTATTTTCATAAGGTTTAAAATAACTCATTTAACACATGTACTTAGCTTTACAAAATCAAGACAAAAATACTCCATCAAAACGTACAAATACCTCATAGTAAAAAAACTGCAGGCATCAAAGAATCAAAACCCAGCAAACAAAAACTGTAACAAAATCTCTGGTTGCAAGCTGAAGCCAGTCAGATGGAAATAAAAGACAGTAATGTCTGGCTAGCATTCATCTTTCTGATCTGATTCAGTGGCGAGCATACCAATGGTTAACATTCATGTTAAGAGGAAAATTTTTTTAAAGATGCATTTAAATCAAGCGTGAGGTTTTTAAGGTCAATGCACAGACAGCAGCAGAAAGAACACAGCTGCAGGCAATGAATGGCAGACCATTATTTAACAGTGTCTTTTAGCCCTAAACTTTGTATCTGAGATGCACCAAATCTCACTAATGCATGTTAAAAAAAAAAATTGTATAAAAAATTTTCTACTAGTCATCTTCCACCAGAAGTTAATGTTGGGAGGCATATGGCTGCTTTTGAACTCTCCTTCCCTAGCCCCACATCTTGTTATTGAAATTGTATCTGCTAGCTACCTTTTCAACAGCACGTTTTCAGTTCCAGTGCTGATGCATGCCTGCTGCCAACAAGACAACCTGCGGGGTAAACACCCTTGCAGAAATCTGATCTAATACCACATGTACAACTGACAACAAATGACACCAATGCCAATACCTGGTTTGCTCTTTATACCCGTTTCAGAAGGGGCCTACAAGTTCTGTCAAGACAGGTAAATTTAATAGATATCACATAAACAATTTCATATCGAAAACCATATTTAAAAAACAAGAATGATCCATTGTTCATCTTTTCCCCCAAGACAACAGCAGTTCCCAAACTGCATGCACTCACTGTGATTATCTGCTGCCTGCTCAGCTGTTCACAGTACAGTAAAATTACTAAATTGCAACCCTTGTGATATTTTTCAATTCCAATAGCTGTAGCAGTTGCCACAGATATTTTGATTATAACCTAGGAAATGAGAATCTCCTAAGCTACATTCCACAACAAGAATTCACTACAATTCATGACCTTCGATCTGAAGTATATATATGACTTTTTTGTGTCCAAACTCATTAGTAACTATGTGGTACATGGACACCGACATATGACAAGTATGGAAGAGTAAGTGCCGTTTTGTTAAACTTTACCTATCCATACAAAGATCTAACAAAAAGCAAAGTTTAACCCCACAGGTAGAAAATATTTGGTTTGAGACTTAAAACGGAAAAGGCTAGAACATCACTAAGTACAACTGGCCAAGACAGCTTTGGAAGTAAACTCCAAAAGCAAGCAGTACATGTTTTTGACAAAAAAAAAAACTCAGACTCACAAAAGTCTCAGGCCCTTTGTCAGCTGAGCAGCAGCAATGAGAGCATGACATGAGTACAGCACATTGGTGTCCACTCAGGATATAGCACTAGCGCAACTTCAAATTACTCTTTCATGCACCACCAAAGGATGACGAAATTTTTATTTCACCTGTGTCTTCATTTGTGCTTATTTCTTACGTAACCTCTTCAGCATAACCATTCATTTCATGAAATGTTTGTTAACACCTTTACTGCCACTGAGGTATCCCCGTCCAACACGAACAAAGCAGCTGCCTGGAGCCTGACAGTGCCGGCACTGTCCAGCACCACAGGGCTGTAGGGTTCTGGCCCACATGTAGCCCTTCGTCAAGCCAGGTTGTAGAGCAGGCAGAACGAGCTCAAGTCTCTGAGTCTTTTTCTAAGTGCTAGGACACTCCTTGACGTAGAAACTCTATTTTCCTCAAATAGACTTGTCTGACAGGTTATTTACTATCCCCAGGCATACATGGCTGACTGGTTACCTATGTGTGCTGTTGCTGATGAAGACTATTGGGTATTTTGGATTAACCTGTCACCCTCTAAGGCCTACCTTACACATCAAAGCAAATCTAAATTGACATGCTGTATCAATACAGATTCCCAATATGGACATTTTTTTCCTCAAACAGTCTAGCCCCTAAAGCATACAAAGATTCATGTACTACATCTCTACTTACACATTCACTTCAGAAAAAAATGTTTTAGTAATTATATCAGACCAGAATAGGAATACCTGCACTTGGAAATCAACCAAAATATCTTCCAGAGGAACTACTAGTTTGGAAGTTCATAGCTGAATCCAGCTGGTTGGTTGTGGGGTTTTTTCCTGACCAGAACAAATATGAAGGCCTGAATAAACCTGAAGTGACATGCTAACATTAAACAAGGTCAAAAATTGTTTATATTAAAACACACTTACAGAATGTCACCCTTTTGCAAAGGAACGAGACTGCACAAGTACCTTGGGAAATGCACTTTGTGAGAAAGAAATTGAATTAACTGTATTAAAGAGTGTGCAAACAGAAAATGA
The DNA here is from genome assembly GCA_020746105.1 of Trogon surrucura. Classification (NCBI taxonomy): domain Eukaryota; kingdom Metazoa; phylum Chordata; class Aves; order Trogoniformes; family Trogonidae; genus Trogon; species Trogon surrucura. The sequence continues at coordinate 89,646,823 of CM036617.1, read as the reverse complement.
ACACACAGGAAAAAAAACAAACAAAAAAGCAGCACAGACAAACTGAGTACTCATACTTTGTGACATAAAGGTCTCAAGCCCATGACACAGTAACCTCTTGCATAGTTGCGGCAGCTACAAAGATAGCCGCAAACTCCACAGAAAGTAAATCACATATGGCAGAACATGGCATGTAGACACAAATAGGACTCAGCTATTAAAAAAAAAAAACCAAATGAGAACCACTGCTCTAAGTACTGCTTTCTAGTTTGTTTCGCAGGTTTTTAGAACTTTTGAGTTAGTTTTAACAGTCAAACTGCCTTTTACAGTGGTTTAATTAAACTGAATAAAGCTACCCAATCAAGTTTTAAAATAAACATCACTAATTTCTATCATTGGAAAGGAACAGAGACTCTACAGCCCCACTATGCACACAACCGTATTCCATACAACCCACAGTGTAATGAAAAGGAAGTCTAATATGTATATCAATGTACATTGCCACAAGCTGTGTTTGAAGAGACCCTTCAGTCCCAAGAAATATAGTCTCTACCCTTGCTCATCAGGATTTTGCAGTGGAGACAAATTTAAAAGTCAGCTTCTTCTAAACCAATATAACCAATAAAAAAAAAAAAACCCATAAAGACCATATTGTGCCTTCATTATTGTCAGAAATTAAATCCAGAATCCTTCTCCAAATAAATCTGAATTACAGCAAGTGCAAACTCCTTATTGATTTCTTTACTTACTTTTTTTAAATACAAGAAACATGCATGCAAGATCACAGACTGACACAAGAGGGTTATCCACACATTTTCTTTGGGCTTATTCTTCCTTAACATTTGTTTAAAGTGCTGTGCTTTTGTAACACAAGCACCACATTTGTGTAGCTCAACAGCACTTCTTTTTAAGTGAGACATTATGTAGCCTCTATAAGCTGACTACAAAACAGAGACTTCTTCCCATCAAACACTCAGGGTAGGTAAACACAACTGAACTGCACCTAGAGCATCATGCTTCTTATGGCTGGCATATTCGATCTCTTGGATACTCATGTCACCAGCAATTCTTTTTTGGGTAATTCCAGTGAAAGTAACATAGCTTTCTGATACAGCACAGATTGTGCAGGCCTTCCATGCCTCAAGTGGCAAAACTCTTGTACTAACACCTTAATATTTTGTCACAAATTCCTACTCTAGGCCTCTGCAGTCTCCAACAGAACTTGAAATTACCCAAAGCCGTCAACATCTGAGATCACACAAGTGACTACACTGGTTTTGATCTATTTGATTAGACTGATGTAATCTTCCTACTCAAGGTTTCCTAAGTAAATAAAGGCACTAAAGAGAAAGTAAGCGGAGATGTTAAGTGGCCCATAAGGCTTATTAAGATTAACCTGATAGTTTTAGCAGGGCTGATGCGACATAAGGCTACTGATCTTAGAAACTCCTGGTGAGGATAAACCGTAGGCAATTTTTTCCTTCAGGGGTTTTAATCGTGAACTACATGGTTTCCTACTCATCTTAAGACATGAATTCACTTCAATATATAGCCTACGCACACACAAGACTCTACAGACACATCCAGTGACAACGGACTGGAGCACATCCAAAGAACAGGGCTGGCCAGGCTGTAACATACCGTTCTTCCTCTGCTCATTTCCACTAACATAAGCCAGCCTTAAAATCACAAAATAAAGACTCCTTCTTCCTGAAGAATCATGACACACTTTTCAAACCATAAAGTAATACAGAGACACTACAATGAAAGTAATACAGATACTAAAATGTTAAAAAATAAAATAGCAGTACTAAAAGGCTGTCACACAAGAGATGTCCAAAGACAACTTAGAATGGTAGAAACCCTTACAAAAAAAAAAAAATTTTGCCAGAACACTCAAGTCATTAAATAAAAGACCAAAATCTTCATACCTCTCTAGTCTCAACTAAAAAGCCTCACAGCCATTAATACAACCCCAGCAACAATTTACAAATGTACTGTCAAACAGATGATGGCAAAATGATTTCTTTTGTGCCAGGGTTAAGTTTTTAGGTCATTGCCCTTGCTAGTACAGAAAGACATAGCACAAGGAGCAGAACTGCCAGAACAGGGGAAACATAGCAACAAAGGAAGTGGTGGCAAGGAGAGAACAAACTCACATGGGTGAAGGAAAGCATGGGTTCTACACAGGTTCTCCTTTTCATGAGACACAGGACAAGGTGTGATGTTGTTTTAAAATGAAAAGCCTGTCTCACTGGGATACGGTAGCAAGTCCTGAGCTGGCTGTTTATACTTGCAGCATTCTTTCACTAACACCATTGCCATAAATGTGCATTTTTTTCCCCTTTTAATCACTTTCTGGCTTAACACCACTGGTTTATTTTTGACTTCTTGTACCCTTAGCGTAATAGTGGAATGAAGAAACGCTCTATTAAACTTCATGGTGTTATGTACGGCCTTTATATTTACACTACCATCAACATTCATAGGATAATAAAATCTAAACAACTCTTGTATCAGAGAGCAGGAGCCAAACAACCTCTGATACAGATATGAAAAGTTTATTGTTATCTAGATCAAAATGTCAGTTTTCCAACAGCAACACATGTCACTTGCGGGTTTCAGTCCAATGCTTATAAGAAGAAAAATACTATTTATTGGTCAGCAACGCTTCCTAAAGCACATGACTTTTCCATCCACAGCTCTCCTACACAACTACTGTCAAGAGTTCATGCCTGAGGTTCAAGTAAGCCAATCTCTGCACGGCAGATGAAAAATGTCACACTCGAGATCAGTAACTTTCTCCTTCAGCAACTAAGCAGGTAAGAAACCCTTATTTTGACCCTCTTTCCCACGGGGGGACTTGCTGCCTGGGGATAACACAAGGGAAGAGAGGGACGCGCCTGCCTCCCCAGCCTCCTGCCTCCCCAGCTCAGGGGGCCGGGCCGGCCAGGCAGGGCACCGCGAGTGTTTACACCACCGGCTGCCGACGACCACGCAGAGCCGCTGTCACGGCAGGCGCTCGCCTCGCACACGACGGCCCCGTCTGCCGGGGAGAGACAGGAGGCGGCGGGGAGCTGCAGACAAGCCAGGCCGAACAGGCGGCACTACCCGGCCGCCGCCACCGCCCCCCCTCCCCGACTCCTCCGCCGTGACTGCGCACCCCGCGCTCCCCAGGCCCCACGCAGGGGGCCGAGGCGAGGCGCCGAGGCCCAGACGCCAGCCTCCGCCGCCGCCCGCCAGAAGAGCCGGGGTGACCCCCACCACCCTCTCCCCCCCTCTCCCGCGGCAGGGGAGCGCGGGGAGCAGGCCCCGCCACTCACCGAAGTCGAGGAACTGCTTGATGGAGAGGGGCGAGGGGGAGAAGCGGGAGTAGTACTCGATCTGCTTGGGGATGGGGCTCTTCAGCAGCGCCCCGCACAGCCGCATGGCGCGGCCCGCCCGGCTCCTCTCCGCCGCTACGCTGCTCTTCCCTACCTGGCAGCAGCACTAGGGCGCTGGGGCGGCGGCGCAGCCACCCGCGCTCATGCCAGTGGCGCGGCCAGCCCGGCGGCGCCCGTCGCCCCCTGCGGCGCGGCCCGACCCGGCCCTGCCCGGAGGGAGGGAGGGAGGGGCGAACGGCGGGAGCCGCCCCGCCGCTGCCCGTCCGGCCCCGCGCACGCACGCACGCACGCGGAGGGAAGGGGCAGGAGCGGGTGACTGGCGCGTGCCGTCCTTTCTCACAACGGCCGCGTCGTCGCTAACGCGCAGGCGTGTGGGCGCGAGGGGAGGGGCGGGGCCCGACACGGGAGGTGGGGGGAGGGGGGAGCGGAGCGGGGCTCGTCGGGGTGGGTGGAGCGTGCGCGTGCCCGCCCGAGTTTCAACTCTCCATAATACTCGAAATTTTCCGAAAGGTCCGTTTTTATGTGAGAAGGCACCTGAATACAAATTAAATTAAATTTTGTTTAAAGCGAAGCCAGATGTTGGAGGGCTAGGACGTACCGCTGAATAAGACAACTGCCTGTTTTTTCCTGCTTTGCTACGATGTGGTTTAGGGACGTATATGGCAAATGCATCTGATGACGAATAGCTGGTCACGAATTATTTTTTTCTCCGATGATTTCAACATAAACTGCAGCACCTACAAGATAATTTTGTAACTGGCTCACCAAAGAAGCAGATATTCTTTGGTTACTGGAAGTCTCCATTCTTCCTGCTGTGATTGCCCCTACAGAAATGGAGATCGACAAATGCTGACCTAATGCACAAAACAACTTCTAATAGCTACAAAACGTTTTAGAATCACTTCAATTGCAGGTGGTAGAAATGACTGCCTTGAAGAGACATGTCATGTAATCAAGACCGACAAAATGAAACATCTCTTGTAATTCCAAAGCTTTTTTGGCAGATCACAGAATCACAGAATGTTAGAGGTTGGAAGGGACCTTAAAGATCATTTAGTCCAACCCCCCTGCCAGAGCAGGATCACCTACAGTAGATCACACAGGAACGCGTCCAGGCGGGTTTTGAATGTCTCCAAAGAAGGAGATTCCACAACCTCCCTGGGCAGCCTGTTCCAGTGCTCGGTCACCCTCACAGGGAAAAAGTTTTTTCTAATACTTTTGTGGAACCTCCTATGTTCCAACTTGCACCCATTGCCCCTTGTCCTGTCAATGGATGTCGCTGAAAAGAGCCTGGCTCTGTCCTCCTGACACTCTCCCTTGACATATTTATAAACATTAATGAGGTCACCCCTCAGCCTCCTCTTCTCCAAGCTAAAGAGATCCAGCTCCCTCAGCCTTTCCTCACAAGGGAGATGTTCCACTCCCTTCAACATCTTTGTGGCTCTGTGCTGGACTCTCTCCAGCAGTTCCCTGTCTCTCTTGAGCTGAGGGGCCCAGAACTGGACACAATATTCCAGATGCGGCCTCACCAGGGCAGAGTAGAGGGGCAGGAGGACCTCTCTCGACCTACTTGCTACTCCCCTTCTGATACACCGCAGGATGCCCTTGGCCTTCTTGGCCATGAGGACACATTGCTGATGAGGAAAGTGTTTTAAAACCTTTTGTTATATGCTCTTCGGCGTTTTATTTTATCTATAGCGTAACCCTGAAATGAGCTGCCAGGAATTATCTGGCAGAGAAGAATACCATTTTGTGTTAAAAATAGAACAATGTTTGCCTAATTTAAGATTAAATTAGCAGCTTCAAAGGATGATTTGTTGTCAAAATTTAAGACACTGATTTTATACATGTTTGACATTTTTAAGTAATCTTAGTGTGATTTTACTTCAGCCTCAAACTACTGAGTTGTCTTTCTAAAGACAACTTTTTTGCTGTACAGCAGTGCTTTGTTAGGATTTTTTTTCTATATCAATGAGCCCATGCAAAAAATTGAAATAGTTTTCGTCTGTGCTGATACAGACTGAAACAAATAGTGACGACTTGTGCAAAATCACTGGAAAACAGAGGTGTGCTCTCCTGGTCAGGTGGGCTCTTGATACATCAAAGGGGCTTCTCTTGATTCTGGAGAAACTGATTACAGAGCCAATAGATTGAATTCTCTGAAAACTCTTTATACACACACTTAAGACAAATACAAATCCCAGACTCACTCAACAACTCTGAGAACCTTGTGCATAAGAAGACTGGAAGACTTATTCAAGAGAGCATAAAATGCACATGGGTAGATCTATGGTTGTTTTACTAACACAAGACTACAGTAAACACACATGTGAACCTAGTTCTTAAACAATCTGCCTAAATTAAGTGAAGTCACTGGCACAAACCATGTTAAACAGAGGGATCAACAGACTTAAAGTATAAGCTGAGTTTTGCTAAGAGTGGATTTTTTTGATCATTTGGATTTCTCATACCTCATACCTGCCTCCTTTATGTATTTTAGCAGACATCTGGTGCAGAAAGGCTTCCTGCAGCTTATTCTGTGAGTGCCTACCTGATTTTTTGTTTGTATGATAAATAGGCTCTACAGGTGTGCAGGGAAGAAAGGATTTGTTAGGAAATGTTAATTTTAACGTTGATGTCACAGCTAACGCTGCTGAATTTCCTGGGTGCTTTACCATCTCCCTTTTATCAAGGGCATGATTTTCATATTTTCAGGGTAAATTCAAAGCCAGAATGACTAGAAGTAGGCTAGGTGTCTAAGATGTCACAGTTTTACATGGCCCTTTAGTGGTCAGTACATCTTAGTCGCTGTTCAATTAAAAAATGGTGGGCATGTAGGTGATGAGAAACCTCAGCACCTCTAACTGAATTAGGGTCTTGGTATGGACGCTTGCCAGAACCCTATGCTGAGAGGTCCTGACACCAAGAGTGTTACTGCCTGGCCCCACTGTGGAGCCACCAGGGAGCCCCAGCCTTCACGGCACCCTGACATATCCAATCAGGTTTTTTTGGGTCGTCACTGCAACAAAGGTGATCCATAATTCAATCTAAATAGCTAGTCTTGCCTTAATTATTTCTTCTTGGTTTTCTGTATTGGAGTTGGTGTAAAATCACTGCTTCTCACTCATAAACCACGAAAGCTTTGAGAGGGAAAAGTAACAATGTCGGGTTTTGGTGCAGAGTGATTCCCTAAAGCAGGAGATCTGATGTAGAGCATGTTTACCTAACCAAAAGCTTTTAAGTGTTTCCTACCATCAGAAATTTTAAATGCTGACTGCCTCCTTGCTTCAGTGCTGGTTTTGGCCGTGGCTTAAGGTAGGAGGGGCTGTACTCTGTTGGCAGAGTGGAAGTGGAAGAGCCTTTTCTGCTCTATGCATGGCACTGATCTTGATACATTAATTCAGTGGAGCCACAGGGATAAATAAGGAACACTTGTATGACTAGTAGTCAGAAAATTGCTGGAAAAGAAAGGTCTCCCTAAGTTTGAATTTTCTTAGTGCTTAGATACGATTAGAGATTCAGTCCTGTAGAACTTTAGAAGACACGTTTTTGTTACGTTTTCAGATAGTGTTCTTTCTAGACCTTTCTATTACATGCACTTCTCTTTGCAGGAATCAAAGCTTTTGCATTGGATGTCTCATCCAATTAAGATGTATTTGCAGTGAAAATTTCAGATCATTAAAACAGCAGAGCCATAATCTCCTTAACAAAGCTTGTTTTTCTTTGCTGCAGAATAAGTAAGTCCGTAAACTAGCTGCAGGGGATTCAGCATAATGAACTTCTTTGTATGGATGTAACTAAGGGGAAAAGGAATGTTAAACTGTAAACCAGGAAAACATGGTTATTAGCGTTCTCTAGATGCATTGACTTTGTGGAATTCATAGTAATTTTTTTAACCCAAACCCTCTTTATATTGAAGTTATTGTAACCCCTATATCTTAAAGTTCAGAAGCACTCACAGAGAATGGATATAATGGAGTTGAAACACTAACAGTGACAGTAACCAATAACAGTTATTTGGGGAAAATTCACACAGAGAATTATAGTCCCAAAACACATTTTACAGGATGACAGAAAAAAACAACATAGAACAGGAAAAACTGGTATAAGGTATTGTGATGTTTCATACAAATTCCTTCTGTTCATAGTATTAATTTTTCTCAATAACATCATTGTATTCTTCCACCTGCCGTTATATGCTTTCAAGGGTAAATTCAGGTAGTGGATCATGTAAAGCCACACTGGGAACACATGGAGTTAGAAAGGGCTAAGGTTTCTTAATGAAGCTTTACTAATCATCAAAAAATACCTGGGTTTATTTTGAATAACTTATTCCTTCCTGGTATTTATGCACTCAGGTGGGTAAGTTTGGATGGACTGTTACCCATAATGATTAGAAGACTGAAGGCACTCAAAGGCATGAGCTTGAAGCAAATATGGTCCTTACATTTGGGAATGCACATGTAGCATTATATTCTATAACTATTATAGTCTACATTCTTGTCTATTACCCAAGAAAACAGAGTTTCTTTACCAAGTTTTTATTCCTCATCCTAGTTAGTTCACCAGCACTGTTCAGAAGTCTTTCTAAAGAAACCATCAGGGACAATCAAAAAATATGTTCAGCAAATCTAAGAGTTAGGAAGTTAAGGAAATTCTTGACTTTCTTTGTAAATTAAAATACCATGGCTTGTCAAAGTGTTTATTATTACCTGGCTTAAACGTGTTGGGGTTTTTAGAGTATGCACTCTAGGGCTCCCTCAATTACCGAGCTATCCGCAGTATTTGCTTTAGAATAAGCAGAGCTGGTGCCACCATGATGGTGATGTCAGCTCTCTATCAGATGACACCCTCTGTGTGTTCAATCTTAATGGACAGAGCTGCGTTATTTTTAAATAGCCCATAAAAATTGAATTTCTAAGGAAAAACAAATAGGTGATTTTCTTTGGAAATTGTTAAGGCATGCAGGAGAGAAAGTCCTCGCCACTGAGAGAATTGAGAGCAGATGCAGAGAAAAAGAATTTACCTGCTTCTCTCAGCAGTGAGGAAAGTTCCTGAGCTTCACTTCCCAGAGGTATCTGTGTGCCAAGAGATAGGTGCATTAGTAGAAAATCCTAAGTCCAAATGCACCCTTTGTAATGAATTATCAACCATTTTCCTCTCAGGAAAAAAAAAAAAAAAAGACATTTTAGAGAAGCACAAGTGCATTTTTCTGATTGCCTCCTCTCCCAGATCTTGGCAGTAGAAAATGGGTTGAGAGAACAGCTTCTATTCCAACAGCAGCTCTACCTCTGAGGATGCATCACTTTGTTCCTCCTCATTGATCAGTCTCCTTTTCACCCTATTATGATATTTCCTTCTGTCTCATGCACCAAATGCTAGAAGTTTTGTAATTCAGTATCATATCAAATGCTTTTCTGAAATCAATGAGCGTTACATGCACTAGAATGACTTTTTGTAACACATATGCAATTACAGTGGGTTTGGGTATCAGGTTTGTCTGACCTGACATGTTTTATTAGCCTGTGGTTCTTACTGTTCATTAGGCTTTTTCACTCTATAGATTTACAGTTGAATTGGTGGGGTTTTTTTAGTCTTAACTTGAACTCAATGTAAGTTTAAACTAATGATTGTAGTTTCTCCAATTTCTCTATTAAAAAGCACTTTTCTGCACTTATTCAACTAATAAGCTTTTATTGTTATCATTTTCATATGTTTATTCAGTTAATTTATTGCTTATTTCATAGTGCATAGTAAAGAAACTGAAATGGTTTACATCACACAAGTTAAACCTTTTTGTGACATCCTGGGCTTCAAATATACTTTGGCACCTTTTGCTGATACTGCTTTTTGGCAGCTTCTGAAGTTCCTCCTCACTGTGGAGTAAACAGCAAGACGTATTTTGCTTGATTTTCTGCAATAGTTTGGAAACTGTAGCTTGTACACTGGTCTAGATGAGAAAATAGGCAAACACAGTAGTTATGTCTATGTACCGTGACTTAACAAATATTTTTTTTCAACTGTTATACCTAATAAACGTGATATGCCGCTTGTTTTGCAAATTATTCTGATCATGAGAGGGAAAGCATAGCCGGAGGGCTTCATGGGTTGGGAGAACTTTTGCTTCAGTGATTCCTTGTAGATCACAGAATCACAGAATGGTAGAGGTTGAAAGGGACCTCTGAAGATCACCTAGTCCAACCCCTCTCCCAGAGCAGGAACACCCAGAGTAGATCACACAGGAACACGTCCAGGTGAGTTTTGAAAGTCCAAAGATGGAGACTCCACAACCTCCCTGGGCAACCTGTTCCAGTGCTCTGCTACCCTCACGGTGAAGAAGTATTCCCTTATGTTTAGGTTGAACCTCCTCTTTTCCAGTTTGTGATCATTGCCCCTTGTCCTGTCACTAAACACCACTGAGAAGAGGCTGGTCCCATCTTTCTGACACCCATTCTTTAATTTATAAGAATTGATGAGATCCCCCTTCATCTGCCTCTTCTCCGAGCTAAACAGATGTCTCCTTTGAGATAACAGAAGTAATAAAAAGCCATTCTTTGGGTTAAAAATGGATACTATACGGAGACCTGACCACTTGGAACTCTTACTTTCTCCACATTACACCATCACTCAGGTCTATAACTTTGAAAGATTAGATATGGACATGGATGTGGACATAGATAAGAATTGAATTACTGATGGTCCAAAGTCCTCTTTACACTTCATTAAGCAACTGGATACTAAACATGAGGGTATCATGCTCAAATCATTAAGAACATTTCCACATTTGTGTAGGTTTAATGCTTTTTGTCTCTGCTGAAGCCAGAAGTCCTTGCTGATAAGCACGCCCAAAAGCAGTATGAAGAGCCCAGACCCTTTTCATTATTAAGGTTGCTGAATGCTTGCCTTTAGAAGCCGTTTTCAGTTGTGTTGTGTTCAACAGACATTCACCAACCTGTAACCACTTGACTAGTAGTGACTTCTGGTAGTTTGCATAATAAATCAGATGCAAATAAAAGATTTTTTTTCCAAGTGAGGGGAAAGGAAAAAACAAAAGATTCGTCAGGTGCATTAATGACTGAAGCCACGGCATAAGTCAGCTGAAGTATCTATAACCTATAGCTCAAATGTCTCGTTTGGCTACACCTGTTGCCCTTGGAGGAGCACAATTATTACATTTCCAGATAAGATACAATGTCAAATATGAGCTGGACTTCTCTACAGAAAACAGGTAGGCAGCCTGGGGATAAGGAATCGCCTGAGATAAAGCAGCGCTGGAAGGAGTTGCTCTCAGAAGTTGTCCTTTGCTTGACGCTTTTCCATCAGTCTGAGGGGGGCCTGAGGGGGGCCTGAGGGAGGCCTAAGGGGGCTAGTGTCACCCCTCACTATCCTTTTTTACTGTATCTAAATGAAAGCTGGGGTCCAATTCTGTTAACATGGAAAGTAATCTTTCTGAGGCAGGCACCGTGAAGGGAAGGATAACAATGCTAGGTGTAAGGCTCCATTTTTCAGGTGTTTGTTCAGGCTTTTGTCTCCCGACTCGCTGGTTATAATGGTATAGTATTTACCAGCTTGTTTGTCACACTTAGACCTATTGTATAATTTTTTTGCCTGTTAAGATCAGACTTTGATTATTTTATTGTAGTTTGTATTTTTACATGAAAAATGTTTTCATTGCTGTACAGTAACAGCTGAAAATTTAATGACATAAGAATATTAAATATTGTTCCTCTCAAATAAATGCCTTGCCATATAAGTGAAACCGAGCCCCTTTCCTTCTCGCAGACTTGCTGTAAATAACACAAACTGATTATGTGACTGCTAGGAGTGTGAAATTATTTAGATGTGCTGCACTGATGGCTAACAGTGCTGACTGTAGAAACATTAGGCAATGCACACCATTTCTCAGATATTTTCCTGCCCTTTTCGTTCAAACTACGTCTCCCTTCCAAGTCACATCTTGTGTATTTGTGAGTATCATAGTTCCAATTCTGATCTTACAGGTTTGAGTTAACTAAGTTACCAGAAAAACTAAATGTAAAATGTTCATATACAAAAACATTTAGTATCACCCTTCTCAATAATTTTGTGAAAATAAATATTTTAGTAGTTATGCCTATTGCTAGCATTGCCAGAAGGTCAGGGAAGGTGATCTTTCCCTTCCACTCAGGAGTGGTAAGGCCACACCTGAGGCACTGTGTCCAGCCCTAGGCTCCCCAGTACAAGAGAGACAGAGACATACTGGTCTAGTGAAGGGCCATAAAGACGATGAAGGGATTGGAAAGGCTGAGAGAGCTGGGACTGCTCAGCCTGAAGAAGGCTCAGGGGGATCTTAATGTATGTAAATACCTGAAGGGAGTCTGCAAAGAGGATGGAGCCAAGCACTTTTCAGTGGTGTCCGTTGGCAGGGCCATGATGGACTGAAACACAGAAGGCTCTGTCGGAACATCAGAAACCCCTCTTTCACTGTGAGGGTGACCATGCTGTAGCACAGGTTGCCCAGGCAGCTTTGGAGTGTCCCTCCTTGGAGATATCCAAACAAGTCTAGACAGAATCCTGGCCCCACTTGAGCAGGAGTTGGACCAGATGACTTCTAGAGATCCCTTCTAACCTCAACCAGTCTGTAATTCTGTGATTATAGAATAGGAGTTATGAAGTTGATTGTCATGTTTATGTCATGTTACTCAGCATTAACACTGAGATTTTTTTTGTAAATGTTGCCATATTTATTTATTGTCTCACCTCATTCCCTCCAAGGAGTTTGTACAAATCTGATGTATTTCTTTCGATATTTGACAGATACTTTTCATTAAAATGTTTTGCCAGAAAGTCTCCTGGCCGTATATACTGATATCACAGGGGCTCCTTTTTCTTTTTATTACAATACAGACATTCCACTCAATTTTTGTGGTTTTTTGTAGGTTCACATAGAGACAAAGGCAAATGTGAGGCACGTCTGTGTAAGCATGTACACTCGCAGGATGTGGGAGAAAAGCTCAGTACAGCATAATATTCTGCCTTGCCATGCTGAACAAATCAAAAGGAGCTCCTAAGAATAATATTCATGATGTAGAAAAATAGCTTATGACATCTCTTGGTAAGCAATTTCAAGGAAGACAGGAAGCTGAGACAGCTCTGAAGGAGAATCTGGGTCCTGACCCCAGCTGAAAGTCACTCTGCTGCCTTGCTAAGCTGAGGCTTAAGAGTCAAAGGGCGCCAGCAGTTAACAGGTCTAGATAAGCCAGTCCTGAGTTGTCATGGAGTACAGCCTGCAAACAGCTGGGCTTTGCAATTTTGATCCTCTTGGACTAACAAGTGAAAAGTACAACCAGCAGCTGTGGCTTTATCAGGCTCACACCTTGCCACAAGCACCGCAACCACAGCAGGAGGCTGTCCCACCTCCTCTCCTCCCTTTCCCAGGTATGCCTCCTTGCCCCACTGAAGGCATAAACCTGACTTTGGGCTGTGCCAGTTTAGGGAGTTAATCTGCAGAAGCCGAGAAGTGCTCTTAATTCCCCACTCCTCACCAAAACAGTGAAGAGAAGAGGTTACAGATACTCTACAGAGCTGTGAAGGAACCAAGTTAATAGTCAAGCTACTCCTTTCAGCTATATTATGGTGTCTCATCTTTACTACAGACTGACTGTAACTCTAGCAGTACCTTTCCAGTTCTCTGATGCAGATGTCAGGTGGGAGTTCGTTGAAATCAGCAAACTGTAAAGCAGATTTAGGAACATAACAACAATTACTGCTTTCGAAGGACAGGCAGGGTGACTTGGACTAAAAATGGCATGTTCTCTCCCACCAGCTAACACCTGCTTGACTTTCTCTTGAGAAGGTCACAGGTGTCTCATGAGAAATCTTTTTGGGAGACACTACATCTCATTACAGGACAGCACCAGCATCAGTCCTGTACCAATCAAAATTTTCCCTGAACTGATTAGAAAACTTTTATTGCCCACTAGGGCAATCAAGACACATCCATTTTAAAAACAAACAAAACCAAACAACCTTTGTAATCATATGACTGCAACCACTTGTTTTATTGAGTGACTTACATACCCCCTACCAAGCAAAGCAACTATTGCATCAAAGAATTGGTCATTTAGTCAGAAAGGCAAGCATTTGCATTGCCAGGAGAATATAGCCTTTAAAGCAGCATAAGATAACTGTACCTCCTGCTACGTTTCCATCTGGAAGTGCCACAGAAGTGGTACCACCCTCTGGTATTGCAGTGGGAACATCCAGTTGCTACAAAGCTCAGGCTAGTGTTACTTCATAAGACTACCGTGATTACCTTGAACCAAGAAGAGGACTAAACCAGAAAGATCTCTATGTTACTGTCAAATAAAATGTTGCTTTCAAAATTGTGTGAATGTATTTGCAGGTAAAAACAGGCTGGGTGGGGCAGAGAGCATCGTATCAAGTCGTATTTGCAGGACTCGGCTCGAATGCAGCCCAGAGTGGCCCGGCTGTGGTGCTGGCAGAGGCAGGAGCGTCGTGCCACCAGAGCAGACTTGTTGCAAGCTCCATTTGCTCCTAAAGAAGGCACTTATAACCAGCTACAATGGTCTTGTTTTGCTTTAATCATTAATCAAAGGCAAATAAAATGCAATGAAGGAAAGCAAGCACACACGCCAGCACACAAATGCAAGCAGGTGTTTGAAACGCAGGGCAGGCTACCGTGGGTAATTCAGGAGAACAGAGGTTGGGGGAGAGAGAGGAAAGGAGCTCAGAAGGCAAAAATTTGTTTTTATTGGGGAATTGCCTTCATGGCAGAGATTCTTGTGTTTTTAATTCATGTGAGCGAAGAACTTCATAGTCTCTGCTGAAGGTGGCTTGACATGTTTTGGTATGACACCAGGTTGTTTGAGCTGTGCGGTTTTAGACATGTGGATGGCCGCTTGAGCTGGGAACATTCCTGAAACTCTCTCCACAAATCTTCTCCCTTCTCTAGGCACTCATTCTCCTGTGTCACTGCATCTTGCTTACTCAGCAACATGCTGCTGCGAGCTCGTTTTGTTTGCAAGGAATACATCAGCACAGAAGGCAAACCTCCCTGGCAATGCTGACAATGCAGTCCTCTGGGGAAAAGGAAAAAAAAAAAAAAAAAGAAAAAGGATTTGATAAAGAAGGAAGAAGGAAGGAAGAAGTACAGGCTGGTCTCCCAGTCAGATTCTTACTTTGCAAGTATTTTTATAACCATCAGTCCTGAAAACTGAAACCGGGATCCAAAAGAAGAATTAGGAAGGTGGAGAGAAAACAAGTTGGTTCATTCATCGTTGGACTTGTAGATTATGGCTGTTAGTTACAATGACAGCACCTGTAGCCCTATGGGGTACAGGCTCAAAAGCTGTTAATGCACTACAAGTAACATGATTTGCAGATATGAAAAGAGAAAAATCACAGTGTGTGATTTAAATCCTAGTTTCTACTTTGAAAGTTGCTTTTGCAAGGGGGAGAAGTCCAATAGTCCCCATTCACATGCTAATTCCCTTGTTTCAACAAACTGGTATTCTCTTTCACCTACTCACATTAGCATAAAACAAGGAGCTTGAATCTGCATTTTTCATAGCCTTCAAAAGACAAGCAGGTTTCAGAATTTCCAAAATGCAGCTACTTGGGGATGATTGATACATGATAAATGCCAAAGTATTGTAAATGCAATACTAATTTGTCTCCTGCATCCAGAATGTAATTTCCATTTCTATTTTAATCGCTAGTGATCCATTGTTCCAAATTTCTTTAAATAAATGTCCCCCACTGCTGCCCGTAGCTTCTGCAGAAACATTTTTGAATATTTTGCAGGCAAAAATAGCAGAAGTGTTGAAATTCATGTCATTCCTCTCCAGAGTAGATGACTGATGAAACGCATATTTCCAAGCCTGTGAAAATATGAGCCAGAAATAAATAGCAAATGAGATTATCCTTATATTGATTTCTCCGCAGTACATTTTGATTATCCAGCAAATCAAAGAGGTTTTTTTTTTCCAGTTGCCCCACCAAGATCACAGTCTTCCTTCTCCATATGTGTGGCTTCTGATAAGTAAGTGCTTCTTTTAGTTATCAGATGCCTGTGGGCCCTTCTGCTTTGACATCTAAAAAAGCTTGGTCTTCTTCCTATATGTCTGAACTTTCAGAAGGTGAATACTAATATTCTCTTTGTTCTCTACAAAAGGACTCCATGACAAAATTTGGTTTTCAGGTCTTTTACAGCCTGTTTCAAAACCAGAAGATCGTGCTGAAAACATTCTGGTGTACTTGGTCCTTCTTAAGGTGTTAGAGCAACTATGGGGACAATCTGTCTGAGCCCGTGGGATATTTTCTATCATCGCTGGAAGATTTTCGCACAAATCAAAACCAGTGTGTTTATCTGAAAGACTTCCTGTTGTATAATCAATGGTTAGTTAAAGGACTCTGTTGCTGTGTCACGATGAGCTGCCTAGCCTGAACTTCATGTCTTTATCAAAATATCCAAACATCTAGTTGTCTAACCTGCCCTAATCATAATTAAAAACCCCCAGTGCTAATGATCAGTATGACACTAGTTTAGGTGTCACAACAGAGAGCGATGTTATGCCTTTACCTTTGTTATGGTGGGAACGTGCAGTTAACATTCAAACGCTAAGCAGCAGCCCAGTTGTTCAGCTGCCTCTGACCCAAGGCTTGCTTTTGTGGCGGCACACCTGTGATGCCTTGGCTGAGTTTTGCTTAGAAAGTTGTTGTCCAGCTGCAGGAAAGAGCATAAGGTAAAGCCATGTGAAAGTAAGTACACAGGCAGAAGTGAAATTGTGGAGGCAGTTACAGTTAACTGGAAAATCTTGGGGAGGGCAGAAAGATGCAACACCCTAAAAAAAGAAGGTGCCCAGCAGAGAGAAACTTGGCTGGACAAGGGATCGTGTTCCTCTCCAAAGAGCCATGGAAATGAAAACTTCACCTCCTGACCAATAGCTCCCTTACTGCGAGGTAATACTTGTAATACTTAGCTGAGTAGCCTGTACTTAAGTAATACTTAATAATTAAATAATACTTAGCTGAGTAGCATGTTACTATGTACTGTATGCATTAGTTGATATATATAGTTTCCATTTGTTTTTAAAACTTGCAGTCTTTTGGCATAGTGAATGATGCCCAAGGAAAAATGACCCACTGAGGAAAGGTTGGAGGTGTGAGCACTAGTCCTGGTTTTCTTCCGCCTCTCCCTCTACCCCTGCTTCATTTCTGCTTGTCACACACACTTCAAGGCTTCAAGTTACCAGATACCACCAACTAAAATGGAGATGGATAACACGCATCCCTGGGTAGTATTGCTATCTAACAGAAAGAGTTGCTTTGAAGTGAATAATTTATTTTTTTTTTCACTACTAGGTGGTAATCAGCAGGTTGTCTCTAGACAATGTAAAGGGAGAATAAACTAGGATATTAGATTCCAACAGCACCTTTAACTTTTAAGAAGGAAGGAACAGGCTCTCACTAGAGGGCACATGGAGCTCAGATTTTGTACATCCTAGTCAAAACCAGAGTGATAAGGTGAAAAACAACATTGAATACAGCTACCCTGTATGACTGATCCTCCTAGATGGCAATAGCAGCATGCCTTTAAAATGCTCCAAGCCCTGGGCACCACAGACTATGGGGTAAGGCAGTGGGTTATGTTACTTCTCTGTATGAAACAGAATTTTTCCTGTGTCTGGTACAATGTCCATCAACACTTCAAAAGAACAAATCCCTGGGACAGTCATGAATAGTACTGCGTACAGGAGCAAGGAGGAAAGAGGAGAGAAAAATATCACACAGAAGGCATGTTCCCACTAACTGATGGCAAAATTCTCTAAAAGCTTTAATTTGAAGAAGACAACATACAGTATAGAGATCAGTGGTGGACAAATTCAAGGGCTGCTCTCACATGAAGACTGGGGGAAATTTCACGGTGAGAGTTAGGAACAGTATCTCCACATGCATTTGGTGGGTAGTGTGGCACCATAGGGGTGTACCTGTACAGTGCAATGGTTTGTTTTGAGGACTCGATATTTCCATCATTCACATTTTGGCCTAGCTCAGGGCTGGTCCCATGCACTGAAAGCCTGCTGGCAGCTGAGGAGCACCCCTGGAACATACCCACCCCTTGAGTTTCTCCCAAAAGACATCTTGCTGGAGCACTCAGAGATCAGCCCCCTGGGCAGCCCAAAGCATCATTAGGTACACGATTAGAAGATTTGCTTCACAAATGGTAATCACAGAATCACAGAATGTTAGGGATTAGAAGGGACCTCGAAAGATCATCAAGTCCAATCCCCCTGCCAGAGCAGGAACGCCTAGATTATGTTACATAGGAATGTGTCCAGGCAGGTCTTGAATGCCTCCAGAGAAGGAGACTCCACAACCTCTCTGGGCAGCCTGTGCCAGTGTTCCGTCACCCTCACTGAGAAGAAGTTTCTTCTCGAGTTTAAGCGGAACCTCTTATGTTCCAGTTTCAGCCCATTACCCCTTGTCCTATCATTGGTTGTCACCGAGAAGAGCCTGGCTCCATCCTCGTGACACTCACCCTTGATATATTTGTAAACATTAATGAGGTCACCCCTCAGTCTCCTCTTCTCCAAACTAAAGAGCCCCAGCTCCTTCAGTCTTTTCTCATAAGGGAGATGCTCCACTCCCTTAATCATCCTAGTTGCCCTGTGCTGGACTCTATCCAGCAGTTCCCTGTCTTTCTTAAACTGAGGGGCCCAGAACTGGACACAATATTCCAGATGGGGTCTCACCAGGGCAGAGTAGAGGGGAAGGAGAACCTCTCTCGACCTACTAACCACCCCCCTTCTAATACACCCCAGGATGCCATTGGCCTTCCTGGCCACAAGGGCACACTGCTGGCTCATGGTCATCCTGCTGTCCACCAAGACTCCCAGGTCCCTTTCCCCTACACTACTCTCTAATAAGTCATTCCCCAACTTATACTGGAACCTGGGGTTGTTCCTACCCAGATGCAAGACCCTACATTTACTCTTGTTATATTTCATTAAATTTTTCCCCGCCCAACTCTCCAGCCTGTCCAGGTCTCGCTGGATGGCAGCACAGCCTTCTGGCGTGTCAGCCACTCCTCCCAGTTTGGTGTCATCAGCAAACTTGCTGATAGTACTCTCTAGTCCCTCATCCAAGTCATCGATGAATATATTGAATAATACTGGTCCCAGTACCGACCCTTGAGGGACTCCACTGGATACAGGCCTCCAACCAGACTCAGCCCCATTGACCACGACTCTTTGGCTTCTTCCCCTTAGCCAGTTCACTGTCCACCTCACTACCCGAGAGTCTAGACCACACTTCCTCAGTTTAGCAGCAAGGATGCTGTGGGAGACTGTGTCAAATGCTTTACTGAAGTCAAGGTAGACCACATCCACCGCTCTGCCATCATCTATCCACCTTGTTATATCCTCGTAAAAGACTATGAGGTTAGTCAAGCACAACTTCCCTTTGGTGAAGCCATGTTGACTGTCTCTAATGACCCTCTTATCCCTGATATGGCACCAAGGATAAGTCGTTCCATCACTTTCCCAGGGATGGAGGTGAGGCTGACCGGTCTATAGTTACCCGGGTCCTCCTTCTTGCCCTTTTTGAAGACTGGAGTGACATTTGCTTCCCTCCAGTCCTCAGGCACCTCTCCCATCTCCCAAGACTTGGTAAGATGATGGAGAGTGGTCTAGCAATGACATCAGCCAGCTCCCTCAGCACCCGTGGATGCATCCCGTCTGGACCCATGGATTTATGGATGTCCAGATTGCTTAATTGGTCCCTAACCCAGTCCTCATCGACTAAAGCAAACTCCTCCACTGCCCTGACTTCCTCTGGGGCCTCAGGGGAACGGGGCTCCTCAGGACAGCCTCTGGCAGAGTAGACAGAGGCAAAGAAGGCATTCAGTAACTCTGCCTTCTCTGTATCTTCTGTCACCAAGGCATCCACCTCATTCATCAGTGGGCCTACATTGCCTCTGGTGTTAGTTTTATCTGCCACGTATTTGAAAAAGCTCTTCCTGTTGTCCTTGACCCCTCTCTCCAGGTTTAATTCTAGGGAGGCCTTTGCTTTCCTAGTTGCCTCCCTACATCCTCGGACAACAGCCTTATATTCTTCCCAAGTGGCCAGCGCTGCCTTCCAAGATCTGTAATCCAATTTAAAATGTTATTATAGATGCATCCAGTCTGGAAAGCTATAAAAATGCATCCCTGAGGAGCTGCTTGCTTTGTGCCAGTCAGGGACTAGACTTCATCACAAGCTGGAGAACCAGCCCACGGTCCCCACACCAGTGCCTCTGCTTCGAGGGCAGGGTTCAAGAGCTCTGTGTGTGTATAGCTTCATCTCCCGTAAACAGTCTTGTGCTGGCAAGGCTGAAACTCAGAGCAAAATGTGCTATAGGAGTAACTTCACTGAATTTGTGATTTTTTGTAACACAAAGATGTACTGTGTGATAAAGAAGAAGTAGTGTCCAGCTGGCAGATCTAACAGAGTAGGATGGAGGATTGGAACACGTCTCCTACGAGGACAGGCTGAGGGAGTTGGGGTTGTTCAGCCTGGAGAAGAGAAGGCTCTGGGGACACCTTGTAGCAGACTTCCAGTACTTAAAGGGAGCCTACAGGAAAGCTGGGGAGGGGCTATTTACAAGGACATGTGGTGATAGGACAAGGGACAATGATTTTAAATTAGAGCAGGTAGATTTAGATTAGACATTAGGAAGAAGTTCTTTACTATAAGGGTGGTGAGACACTAGAACAGGTTGCCCAGAGAAGCTGTGGATGCCTTGTCCCTGAAAGTGTCCAAGGCCAGGGTGGATGGGGCTTTGAGCAATCTGTTCTAAAGGTCCCTTCCAACTCAAACCATTCTATGATTCTATGATTCTAAGATTCTATGATCTTAGCAAGAACAACTGTAACTGATGCCTATCCCTAGTTTGATTTACTTTTTTTCCTCTACACGGATGGTTAGAAGGTAAGCAAGTTTTAATTCTTACTGCTTATGCTGTTGGTAGCAGTGATAACAACAGTAATTCCTACTAAATATTTTGAGGAGTGTAAGTTAAAGGACAGAAGGGATACAAACATTCTGTAAATACTGTTCTTTCAAAAAAGTATCCAGGAGGGGCTACACCGTACACTATTTCCCCCCCAGATAAGACGCAGATCCCCCTAACCTTGCAGCCGTGCAACAGCTGCTAGAGTGACGAGCCAGGTTCCTAACACTTTTTTTGCAGACATTCCTCAAAGCAGCCGAAAACCAAGCCGTCCTCCAAAATGAAAGGCGACAAGACCTAATTTACCTACAACCGAAGGCAAAGAAATCGAGCTTTACGTGCTAAGAATAAATCCTAAGCTTGCCGACAAAGGCGGGAAACTGTGCTAAAACCACAACACACACAGGGGGAGACCGCGCATCCTTCGTCTCCCGTGGGGAAGAGCTCCCCGCTGCAGCCCGGCACCTGCGCCGCGGCAGGCGGGGTAGGAAGGAGCTGTGAGCTGTTGAAGTGTGACATCTAGTGACGGCCATCCGCTCCGCCGGGAGCACTGCCCACGGAATCGAGCGCCGGCAAAATAGGAATTGCTCCCGTTTTTCTGTCTTCCGGAACATCTGGAAAGAACCAGGTGTTGGGCCGAATGCCGCACACCGCAGCTGCTGGCGATCCGGTCACCGGAGAAGTAAGAGAGAGTTGGGAAGTGGTGGAGTCACCGTCCCTGGAGGTGTTTAAGGAGAGGCTGGATGTGGCACTTAGTGCCCTGCTCTGGCCGTTGCGATGCTGTTGGGTCATAGGCTGGACTTGATGATCTCAGCGGTCTTTTCCGGCCTCAACAATTCTGTGATTCTGTGATTTAGAAGGTGCTTGTTGGAGTTGGAGTCACTGAGCACTCGACGCTGGTAGTTGCTCTTTAATCTGGGAAATAACTGCCTTCCCCCATGGGAGATACATTCCGTTCTTCATCTGTGAAGAAATGTGGAAACGGGAGAGGGTGACACACAATTATTTTATCACATTCCTGGTGGTTTGGGGTTTTTTCCTTCCTTTCTAACCAGAGTGGGGGATTTTGACTTCATGAGTGGAATGAAGTTCTTTCTCAAGCTACAGTACTAAAGTCCCTGGAGAGACTGAAGAATAAAAACAACTTAAATGAGGTTGAACTATGTTTCCCATCATGGCTCAAATATGAACTCCAGCTATCTCAGTGATGGTGTGCTGGAACCTCTGAGATTGTGGCTGCTGGGGAATTACAGCTGTTACCCGTGGTGACCAGCCCTCCTTCACCAACACTTCTCTGGTAGCTCTCCTTCCCTTGCTCTGTTAGCCACTTCTGCACACACAAGTTAAAAAGCTACACATGCTACCTGCAAAAAAATAAAAAAATAAAAAAAAAAAAAAAAAAGAGAACAAAAAAGAAGACATCAAGTTAACCTGACTTAATTCTGACGTATGTACAGAACCACCAAAGATTAGACCAAACAAGCTTTTCTTGGGGACATGTACAATGTAGATGCTATGCAGCAGGAAAAAAATAAGACATTTTTCTCATTAAGAGCATCATGGGGGATGCTTAACATTTTTTTTTCCATAAGAAATATTTTACTTTTCTGAGAATTGTTTTCACAAAGAAGTCACATGCATCACAATATCTCCTTTGATGTGTCCTAGAAAAGCAAAATAGGTATTGGTTCTCTGCTAAAAAAAATATTTGAAAGACAGGACAGTACAGAATACAGACCCAGATCATCTTCTGTCTGCAATACAGGACAAACAAGAAGACATGCAAGAGGCCTCAGGAACACCACCGCACATGCTTGCCATTTTCAACTATTATGAATAGCTGGAAAAGAGAGAAAGCCCTGCAAGTGGCTCAGGGATGGGGAGAGCTTGTTGCACGTTGCTGTGCAGTCAGACTGTGGCTTCCGGGGAATACAGGAATTCAGATGGGAGGAAGATGGTAGGTCAAATTTTGCTAATCATCTCTCACTGCACGTTTTTTAGTGTGACAGAGTTATAGGGGATTCTTCAGCCACCTTCAGGTGGCTGAAGAATACAGACAGAAGATAAGAAAATTTGGAAGTAATTAATCACACGATATTAGAGAAAAACCAAACAGCCAGCTTGCACTTAATCACACGTGTCTCAGCTCTCCTTATAAGAGGGTTTCAACAGAGATTGTTTACTCAGGTGGAGGGAAAACACCAGTAGCATGTCTTGTCTCAGCTACAACAGTTTACAGAGAGGATTTGCCTTAGTGTCAGGGAAATCTGTTTAGACTATCAGTGGAAATCCAGCTTGAGGATGGGATAAGGTCAGAAATATTAGCCAAATCCTATTAAACTAATAAAGGATTCAGATCACTTCCTCAAAAATAGCCATCCAAAGGGCGGGTTTAAGTCTAGAAAATTAAGAATGATAAATCCAAATTAAATCCTTTTAATCTCTCTCCATTTATCAACATTTGTTTCCTTGAGGGAGACACAGGCTACAAATTATGATGGGGGTGTTTGTACAATATTAGCATTGTCTCTTCTGTAACGTTACAAAAACAATTCAAAATCCCATTACAATCATTACAAGAAAAAAATTCATTCGTTCATTTGCAAGGGATTCACACAGTTTTACTAAGGAAGCTAGGCAAGGGCGCCGTATGGCAGAAGCAAGGCTAACCTGAGGCCAGTTGTACGAAGTTCAACAAAGTTGAGTGACAAGTTCTACACTTGGGCCACAACAACCCCCAGCAATGCTACAGGCTTGGGGAGAAGTAGCTGGAAAGCTGCTGGGCTGAACACCAGCCAGCAGTGTGCCCAGGTGGCCAAGAAGGCCAACGGCATCCTGGCCTGTGTCAGGAATAGTGTGGCCAGCAGGAGCAGGGAAGGGATTGTCCCCCTGTACTCAGCACTGGTGAGGCTGCACCTTGAATCCTGTGTTCAGTTTTGAGCCCCTCAGGACAAGAAAGACATTGAGGTGCTGGAGTGGGTCGAGAAAAGGGCAACAAAGGTGGTAAAGGAACTTGAGAGTAAGTCTTATGAGGAGTAGCTGAGGGAACTGGAGTTGTTCAGCCTGGAGAAAAGGAGGCTCAGGGGAGACCTCATCGCTGCCTACAACTACCTGAAAAGAGGTTGTAGCGAGGTGGGTGTTGGTCTCTTCTCCCAAGTAACAAATGATAGGACAAAAGAAAATGGCCTCAGGTTGCACCAGGGGAGGTTTAGATTGGATATTAGGAAAAATTTCTTCATGGAAAGGGTTGTCAAGCACAGGAACAGGCTGCCCAGGGAAGTGGTGGAGTCCCCATCCCTGGAGATATTTAAAAGACGTGTAGATGAGATGCTTAAGGACATGGTTTAGTGGCAGACCTGGAATTGCTAGGTTAATGGTTGGACTAGATAGTCTTAAAGGTCTTTTCCAACCTAAATAATTCTATGATTCTTATGTCACCCGGCTGCTGCTGGTTTCTGGCTTGTAGCCTGATGAGCTGCATTGGCTGTTCAGGAGTTAGAGGATCTAAGAAAAGCACACACCTGCCTGTTCCCTTTGAAGAGATGATGTCTGCTGGCCAACACTTAACAACAGGTCAATTTACGTTAAAAAACAGAGAATGGCTTGATAGCCCAAATAATGATTTGGATATATAGGTGTAAAAAATATAGTCAAATAGCTTTTATGTTGGATTGGACATAAAGAATTCCCAAAACCCTTCACTTATTACACTCAGCTTATTGTACATGTTACTTTGCATGGCCTTGATACTAGTTTCGCATGCCACTCTGTTAAATCTGTGCAAGTGGTTAAAAATAGAAAACTTAAAGGAGGGATTTGTGTGTGTATGTGCACACACTGGAAGACGTACCAAAAATAAATAATTTTTAAATTTCTTTTTTTTCCAGTACTGCTGGGTAGCAAAGTAATTTACATCTGACATCCACAATTTGCTGTTAAGAGGCCAGCTAACAATTAACTCATTACTGTTTTTAAGAGACTACTATTAGCTTCCAGAAGCTGGCTAATTTTATGACGCTTAGTTATACTGACAGCAAAGACCATTGTAACCTCACAGCCACTTACCTGAAGGCTGAGAGCTGCCTTGGGTCCTCAGCAGGAAGCCAAACAAGGTAGAGTCTCACATGAGGACTTGGTCAGACATCTCTTATTTTGGTGGTAGGGGCTCT
Organism: Trogon surrucura; assembly: GCA_020746105.1. Classification (NCBI taxonomy): domain Eukaryota; kingdom Metazoa; phylum Chordata; class Aves; order Trogoniformes; family Trogonidae; genus Trogon; species Trogon surrucura. Next base: position 89,622,299 of record CM036617.1, on the reverse strand, counting down.
TCTCCCCAGGTTGCCTGCGGGCTTCAGGTTGTGGCCTATAGCACTCCAAGAAGAGACTTTCAAAGAGGGAAAGGAAGATGAAAGAAGAGATTGCTTTGTAGAAAGCAGCACCTAACCAAAAGGACAAGAGAGGGAGAAAGAAATGGTTGGTTGAGCTTTATCTCCTTAACATTATCCACAGGCAGGCAACAGGCAGAACTCAGTCTGGCAGATGACCTAACGGCTTTGATCTTCCTTGCTCATGTGGTGTGGGTTCTTCAACAACTCCCAAAGGAGCTGGCACAGCAGAAAAAAGTACTGCCAAGTTGCCAGCTGCTCAGTAAGAACTGGAGTGAAATGGCCAATGTATGTCTTGTCAAATAAGAGTTACTTGGCCAGAGCTTGAAATCTGATCCTTTTTGGAAACAAAAGATAAGGTACACAGGGAAAATAAATAGCTTCAGAAAAATAAGCAATCATCTGCAATCAAAACCATGAATTTTAATGCGTTAGCTGCTCAGACTCACTTGCTCAAGCTCTCTTTTTTTGCATTACGTATGAGCAGCAAAGGGGAAGGCTCAATACAAGAGAGAGGAAAAGGAGATGCTCTTACAGCTTTAGGGGGTTGACATTGCCTATAACCAAAGCAACCAGTTCAGATGTGAACATTTTCTCTTGAAGCACAGAAGCAGGAGCAGCTGATGGAATGAACAAAAGTAGGAAGGTGAACAGAAATAGAGCAACAGAAAATGGATACAAGAATCACAGTCCAGAATTTTAGAAGCAACAATAATTCATAAGCAATAAGCTATGGTAAGCAAAACTGACCAAGGAAGGTAATTCCCATCAGCCTGCATGAATATGCAAATCCCTACCACTCATGTGTAGCATTTCTAGCAGCGCGAGTGCTAATTGATGGGCACAGACACAAATCACAAATGCCTCTCCTGTGGAAGAAGAAATGCAAGCTCTATTTACATTCATCCTAAAATGCACTGAGAGGAGAAAGGTCCAAACAATTAAGATACTGGAAGTGTTCAGAACCTGTTACCTAAGTCAGAGGCGGTAATCCAGTACGAGAACCTCCAACTGCTGACTCGCACCTGAAATGCAATTCCTATCTCAGTGCAAACGGTTGCCATAGATATGTGTGGACAGGAGAGAAGACAGGGCTGCCCAGAAAGAGCCACATTTCCCTCCTAGGGTAGCCTTTCTGCCTAAAGGATCATCATCATCATCATCCACATTTCCCTCCTACGGTAGCCTTTCTGCCTAAAGGATGCTGCTTGAAGAAGCCTTGGTAGATCAGATGCCATTTAAAGCTGCCCTGTGCTTGCTGGGTTGCTTTTCTGTGGGAGGCTCTGCTTGGAGATGCAACACAGTGACAAAAGGCAATGGAAAGCTCCACATGCTAATCCTGGGCAAGCAGAGCTCACATACCACAGCTCTGTGTCACTGCATCTGTGGCCAAAACCAGACTGCTTCTAGACCAGACATTAGTCCAGATAATATACCTGTGCTCTGCTGCATGCTGCCTGCTCACGTGGAACAGGGGCTTCTTTCTTGCCTGTAGCTGTCACGTCACACCCTTCTTGTAAATAAACCACAGTACACTCCCACCAGCGGGACTAATGACACCCTTGGGTGGAGTTGACTCAGCTACCGAAGATTAAATCATTCCTCTCCCTTGCAAGCTTTGTGGCAAGAGGTCATTAATGAACTGAGTTGCACTAGTGTCATGCTATAAGGGCTGCATCATTTACCAAAAATAATATGTAGTTTAGACCTCCTAATATCATCTGAAAATACATAGAAGTGGTGATGATCAGTGTCATATCAATAGCTGAAACTTTAAGGTATAATTTTTTTGTGTGTTTTCCAGGTACATGTGTTTCTCCTACGTACACAACTGCTTTCCTAAGTAGTTGTCCTACCTGGACATCCTTTTCTTCCAAATACTACAGGGCATCCACGTTCCCATGAATACCATCAAGGATCAAAACAGAACATGGCTCTCCTAGGAACATGTATTTTAAAGTTTGTAGTACTCAGGCTAAAGCCCTAGTCTAAAATGACAGTTTATGATCTCCTTTTAGACATAATAGAAACAAGTAGTTATGGGAAATTCTGTATTGACAGGAAGAAGAAGAAATAAGTACAGCACCTTTCAAAATAAAATAAAAAAAATTACTCATTGCCCTGGAAAATAATGGTTCAATTTTTCAAAATTAACATAAAGCCCTACAACTCTGCAGAGAATCAATCTAAATAAATACTAGAACACCCTACACAACAGATACCAATACTGAAAGGATAGTAATAAAGCTCTGGAAGAACCAAGCACACCACTTTCATGCCAAGGAAATTAGTCCTTCTACCATTAGCCTTTACGTAGGTTTTGATGTTACACCATGTGTTAATTGTTTCCAAATCACAAGTGCAAACACTCACCCTGATTGGAAAATTAGCAGATTTCAAACTCAGGTAATTTCCCCTTAATGAGGAACTTGTTGAACTGAATTTAACAATTAGATCACACCCTTTGCTGCCTGGGTATGGCAAGGCTACAAGGAGATACAGAAACTACCATTTTTCAATAATTTGCAATAGAAGATGAACATAAATTCAGAAGTTGTTTTCATGCTATTTTTAACTCCTTCTTTAGTTCTTAAGGCAGTGATTCTCAAAGGGTGAGAGAGGAGGAGGTGCTGCCCGTACTGAATAGTTGTACCTTGCTTTGTCACCTTCCCCCTCTAGGTCAGTTCATTTGGGTGCCTTTTGCTACAAACCCAGGCTCTGCAAAAAGGATTTCAGAGCTTAATAGAGTAAAACTTTTGATTTATTGGTCAATATACGTAATGTGTAGCTAGAGCTAACAAGCTAATGTGCTCACCACCCCTGATAAGCCACCTGAGGAGTCACTGCTGGCTGAGCAAGGGAGGGAGGGTTGGCTTCTGCTGCCCCTTGCAAAGAGCTGATCATTGACATTGCTGAACTGCCATCCTCAGTCTACTTGGCTTTGTTTCTGTAGGACTTTCTCATGGTTTTCACATTGCTTTTTCTCTTTAAGAACCCTTGAGCTGCTAATTATCCCTGCGTCAACACTCTCCTCTTTGCCAGCAATCTTACCTTTCTTCTAGTGGCTCTGCAGAATGTCTCGCAGCACCTTCTCACAGATTAGCACTTCTCTTAAGATGCCTGAACCAATTTCAGCCTGTGTCAAAACTATGCCTTAGATCCCGCAAGACATCTGTGATCTGATGCCTGAATCTCTAGAGGAAACTGACACTTCTCAGCTGCTAAACTGCTTTAAAAGAAACAGAAGTAATTATACCCTACCATTAGTTTTCTGCATGTGCTGTGACCCTACCTGTATAGTGGATGCTGGACAGTCACGTCTTAAAGAAGTCAGCCTATTTGTGGTTGCGAAGGGAAAAACATCCACAAATGAGAGGGAAATGGCTTTTTGGACAATTCTTCTCTCTCCCTTGAACTGATCAAAAATGTTTGAAATATCACCAAAATTTAAGTCTAATCTCTTCCACCAAAAAAAAAAAAATCAATAAAATCTTCTTCATGTTTTCAATACACTTTCTGCAGTAGAGTTTTCTTGTCAGAAGAACAATAAACAATGTTCTCAGCCTTCAAGCTATCACAAAGCACCTGTGCCTTAATGTGCTACTCTGGCACACCAACTGCTTGATTATTTGGCCGTAAGTGGCACCAGTATAGGTGTAACAAGCTTTATTTGAATGTGAAGAAAGGGTAACAAAAAAAGGCAAAAAAAACTTCTGCAAAAATAGAGTTCTGAGCTCTTTAAATGCACTAGTTTGATTGTCTTCATGTAGAGACATTTAATAGGAACTGGGATTTTGAGAAGTAAAGAATGAAGAGTTTGTGGATATCTCCTAATAAGGCTGCATGGTGATCCTTAGGGAGTATACTAAAGGTGTGACTTAGCAAAGAAAAATAGCCTAAGATATTCTTCCTACCTTCTCTTGCAAGTCAGCAATGCATAGATCTGTTCTTCACACCAATTCCACAACCTATGGAGAGATGCTTTGACCTGTAGCTCTTACTTGAATGAGGTTATGAAAACTGAGAGCAACTCATTTTATTGCTCAGGTGGATGCATTATCTAACCATGATCCAACTCACTGACCATTACTTAACTCAGACACTCTTAGCTTAATTTGCAATCTTACCACATTTAAGAGGCAGCATTTTTCAGGGCAGGGAGTGAGTCTGGGTACCTTCGGCAGCCTCATCCTCACTGATACAAAATTCCCCTGTGTGGCTTTGCACAAGTTCTCTCGACTTCCCTGCCTCAGCTCCCCTTTGCTAAAACAAAGATCATCATGCTGAGATCAGACAACTGTTAGAATCACCTAGTTAACACTTTTAAAGGGACCTAAAGCAGTAAAAAGGTCAGTATGTTACCTAGCCCTCTCCATCCCCCAATTATGTCTTAAAAAAAGCGATCCATTCTACATAGGAAGGTGCAAGCAGATTCATGAACCGTCTGAAGGAACATCTGGATGGCTGTCTGTAAAGAGCATTAGCATTCAAACTGCCAGCAGCAGCAGTCAGACTTTGTTTAGAAGGGTAAGGAAGCCAAGTGACAGGGTGTTCAATAGGTGTACTCATTGCAACAAACCTACTCTAATTTTTTTGTTGACTGTGTAGCGAATGGCTGCTATCCTCCTTTCCCTTATCCATGAGTCTTCTGGGCTTCTCTGCTGCTTACACTAAATCTACCTATTCCCTGACTTGTTCAGTTATCATTGTTTGTATCCTTACTGGGTTACCCAGCTTCTTCGCCTGCTCCAGTTCTGGCAACCATGGGAGTCACAATTCAGTTCTTGTACTGTCTGTTTTGTTGGTTTTTTTTTTTCCTTTTCTTTGGAAACAGACACTGTGTAGAAAGTAGGCTCTGTCATCTGGCTGCCCTGAGTCTGCAGGCATGAGCCTACATCCTTGCACTTCCTCCCTGAGAAGCACTCCATGGTTTTGTTTTTTTTTCCCTCTTGAGCAGGGAGAATAAAACAGGGGCAAGTGTGAGGGGACATGAATGGACAGGACAATTGGAAGGGGGATGCAGGGATAAAAAGGTCTATAAAAAATGTGTGTCACCCCAGGAGGCTTCATGGTCAGTGTTCACCATCACTGCTGCATCTTTAGCATGTGGCCACTCAAAACACATAATTCATCTTTTCCCATGTCCTCATGAATTGCTTCCACACGCCTAGAGTCTCTTAACCTTTGATCACACATCTCTGTGTATAAGTGTATGCTTATCTTTCTACTTAATGGTGTTGGTGTCTTTTATCATCACAAAAGACACCGACAAAATTACCTTCATCCTTCCTCACATGATAATTCCAAGCAAGTGTAACATAAAGGTTACGTGCTCATCTTAACACTCATTACTTTACAGCAGCTGTATAAATGAGTTGTAAAATTTTTCTTCTAGCTTTTGTTAAATGTTTTCAAATGCTTTAATCATAAACACAGAATTGAAAGCAAATTTTTATCTTTTCACTGACCTAAAAGGGATCCTTATCAGAACAAAGATTGGAGGCATTTCCATCTTTTTGTTTTTTTCGTTCTCAGACTGCCTAAGATCTAACCTGGAGGTTGTGATGGGGACTCCCACCCACTCCCCTGGGCAGCCTGTTCTGTGAAGAAATTTTTCCTAATGTTCAATCTAACCCCCCTCTGGTGCAACTTGAGGCCATTTTCTCTTGTCCTGTTGCTAGTAATTTGGAAGAAGAGACCAATCCTAACCTCTCCATAATCTCCTTTTACGTAGTTGTAGAGAGCAAGAAGGTCTTCCCTCAGCCTCCTCTTTTCCAGGCTAAACAACCCCAGTTCTCTCAGCTGCTCCTCATAAGACTTACTCTCAAGTTTCTTCACCAGCTTTGTTGCCCTTCTCTGTACCCTCAATGTTTTTCTTGTCATGAGGGGCCCAAAGCTGAATACAGGATTCAAGGTGCAGCCTCACCAGTGCTGAGTACAGGGGGACAATCCCTTCCCTGCTCCTGCTGGCCACACTATTCCTGACACAGGCCAGGATGCCGTTGGGCTTCTTGGCCACCCGGGCACACTGCTGGCTTGTGTTCAGCCAGCTGTCAACCAACATCCCCAGTATTCTTTTCAATTGCTCTTATCCCCACAGACACCATTAGCAGAAGGCTCCTGAGTATCACTATTATCCACTTTCCAAACAGAGAACCAAAGCACTATCTAACATCACAGACCAGTGGCAGAAGACATCTCAGACTACCTCCTACTTTCTTCTTCCAGGCCAGTGACAGGTAATCTGCCATGCCTAGGAAGAACATCTGGCAGTCACATATTTACAGATAGCAACTGTGTATTTACCAAGTTAGGAGGTGAATTGCCAAGGAATGTAAAAAGTCTCGCCCTAAAGAGATCATTGTTTCTGTAGTTGGAGAGCCCAGATAGGTCTGGGGATTTCAGAGCAAACATATGCAAAGATACCGACTGATCTGAATTAGTTGTGGTGAGCTCATGGCATAGAGAGAGAGCTGATAAATTTTAGTGGAAGAAGGATAAGCAAATGCTGTGTTGGACATATGACAGTAATCCAGGGTGAAATAAGATTTTAAAAAGTCAAAAGAGATGAACAAGAATGACTCTGGTTTAACTCTAAATCATAGTCATTCTAATAGCTAAAAAATAAAAATAAAATGAAATCACATTGTGAGATAGTTTGGCTAACATCAAGTGCCCAGCAACAGCACATAAGTACACAGTATGAAATCTTACTAAATTACATGGTATGAAAACACTCACATCATGTATATATCACTGGAGAATAAACGGGATTATCTATCCACTAATGGTCCTTTCAGTACTACAGCTCACAGGCATTTATGTCAAAAGTTCTTCTGACACAAACAGTGACTATTTGTGGTGCAAGAATATACAACCTCCTGAAGCTGACCTTCCAGCTCCTGCAGAACAGGAGCATGGAGATCTTCTAAACCCTTGGGAATCCACTTTCACCAACTGCACCATTCAGGATAGTCTTAGGAGTCTGCTTGTTGTCCCCAGCTTCTTCAGCCATACACTCCGGAGGCTCTAGGTCATGGTATCTTCTCCGATAGACCACCCTTGAGATTAGGGTTATCAGAAACATTTCCATGATGAGGAGCTGCTGCACCATATCTGCCAACAAAAACAGAGAGGCAAAGAAAAGCCCACAAAGGGGGAAATGACTATCAGATAGAGAATGAATACCTGACTTACTAATTTTCACCTGTGCAAAAGAAATAAATTTTACCATCCTGTCCCCATAATGGAGTGTCTCTCACGCTCGGCAATAAAATCAGTAAGAGAATTACAGTATTGCCCATCCATAAGGATGCAATAAGTTATGCATCCAAAATGTGAGCGATTTAACAATAATCATGCACGTTGATTTCCCTTCCTTTCATCTCTGATTCCAACTCTTCTCAAGTTTTTCTCTGTGACTATGACTGCTACAAAACTTTCCTTATTGTGTTCTAAGCAAGAGCTGAGATTCTCCAAAAGCTACATGATCCCGGGAAATTAGTATTTTGGGAAAACACTAGATATCACATTTAGCAACACTGAACTGGCACCTTTATAAGTAAAGAACATCCTTCCCAAAAGAACTTACATGCTCCTCTTGCTGAAGAGGAGAGTGGTGGAGCACAGGGAATGATTCTTTGTACGGCCAAGATTTTGATAATAGCTGTCTGCAAGTGGTTCAGAATGAGAATAAACTGCACCAGAAAGAGAAAATAGAGGCCTTAGCTACCAGAAGAAGGTTTACGGTTCACACAACAATTCTGCTTTCATAACAGACCTTCTTTTGCCTTATTCCTCCTTTCTTGCCCTCCCTCTCCTCTCATCTACAAGCAGGCTGCCTGCCATTCTGTAGAATTCATCTTTAGGTCAGGATGACATTGCTCTGAATGGGAGTGTTAAATTAAACCTGTTTGGAAAGTGTTTCTTCTCAGCCCTTCATTTGGGAAGTGCAATACATACAGACCTCCCAGTTGGGATTTTAAACAATACTGACCTCTGAATAATAGGAAACAATGTTTTGAAACCTTACTGTTCATCTAACCTACAAACTTATGGTCTCCCTTAATGGAGGAAAGACTGAAAGAATGTTTTTTCTATTGTCTCCTCTTTTTGCCACAGCAGGGAGATGTGGTGCTCCCCAAACTATATGAGACTGGCTTCTTTGCTAGAAGGAATGAAGGACTCTTTGTAGCTTGGTTCAGCAACAATCACTTATGCATCGTATTACCTGCTATCCGCTGAGCTAGGCTTTGGAGATACCAAAGTGCCTCTCCAGCTGCTACTGTAACTGCTCGAGTATAAATTAACAGAGTTTGCCATCCTAAGCCTGAATTCACCCTAAGGCAGCTTTGCAGCTGTGACTATCCTATTTATTTACACGTGCTTAATAACTTAGTTAACAGGGGCCTAAGTGAACCAGCCTTTCTATATGTCCTGTTCAAGAAGGATGCATACCCAGGGATTTTGCTGACCTCTCTTCAGGGCGATGTGGAAGAGAGTGGCCCTGTCCCTGGGCTTTTTCAGTCTAACCTATCTGGTTCTGTTCCTTACTATTTAATGATTCCCAGGCAGTATTTTCATCATTATCTAACTCTGAAGTGCAGAATGGCCAAGAAAAATATTGTCACAACAGAAGATTGTGACATGCTGAAACAGTTCAAACCACAGCCACCCACACAATTCTCCACATCTTCTCCTAGTTTTTAGAAGTACACACCAGCATTTTAACACCGTATTTCAGGATACTGCAAAGCTTCCTTCAAGCCCCGCAGAAGGTGTCATTTTGATTTCAGTGGCATGAAGATAAAGGGGGTTTATGCAGCTTTTCCATCTCCAGCACTCCTGAGAGACTGGAGGTAAATTGGCTCGAGCTGAAACTGAACAGCAGCCAAGGAGAGTGCCTCAAAGGGATTCAGCTTTAATCAGCTAAAAATATGCCTTTGCACAGTGTGGGGAAAAAACACACTCTAACATTTGAACAAAGGACCAAGAACCAGAGAGACACTGTTGTATCAGCAGCTAAGAGAAATTCTTATCAGAAGTATTAAAACATCTCACCTGATAAAGAGCAAACTTTGGGATGATCTTCTTACAAGTAAGGAGATTCCTAACTTGTTGAAACATGATTGCGACTGGCCACAGAGCAATAATGGTGAGGACACCAACGAAGCAGTTGATCCATATCGCAGCTCCTTTGGGAGACAACTGAGAAGCAAATCAAAAAAGCATATCTATAAAACTTCACAGTGCATTTTACTCTTTTCAGGAAGCAGTTGTGAACTGAATGATGCACATGTTAAAATACTTGTTTCTGTCTCTGTGAAAGCTGATGGCAGCAGCAGTTGCTGGGGTTTGCATGGGGAAACTGCACGGTACCAACCGGAGCGTTAGCACAGTGCTCTCACCCAGACACGTCAATCTCTCCAGCCTGGGAAGGTACCAAGTGACACAACCCTCCCCGAATCTGACCCCAGCAGCACCTGGGAACACTCAGCAGCTCATGAGAGCGTATTCAGCATGACATCTCAGAGGAAACATTAGCTTTATACCGTGAAACAACAAAAATGTATTAATTCTAATCTGAGTTATCCAAGAGGTGCAAAATTATTAGCAAATACAGACTTCTCCATCATCTTGCAGCTTACGTGGGACAAAACAGAAGTATAGTACTATTTTTTCTACTTTGCGAAGATAGAAATCACCATGATTTGCAGAAAAAACATGGAATTAGGCTTCCTGTTTACATGCCTGTACATACATGTGTTTCTTAAGGCTGTACAAAACACAGGGCAGATACACCCCACAGGTCAACTTGCAGTCCTGCTATTCTAACCATACAAGCTGGGAAACATATCAGAGCACAACCTAAATCCCAACACACCCTGATGCCCACTTCATTCACAAGAGAAATGGAGAGACAGGGAAAGGCAGAAATTACATGCTTCAGGGTCTCAAAAGAATACAGTAAGGACTCACTTGGACGCGCTCCCAGATTTCAGTTTAGTTGTAGGCTGAGATACTAACAGCAGCCCTAAAACCTACGGATTTTGTGGACCGTGTCTGATTAGAATATTTACTTACACTGTAGAGGGTGTAATTGCCATTAGTCCAAAGCACTATTGATAAAAACATGAGCACAGGTCGAAGGAAAGCAAACTGAAAGGTGCCCAGCTTCAGCCAAAAGAGGGTTCGCCTGGCCAAAAAAAAAAAAAAAAAAAGAATCGCATAGGCCGAGATTTTATTAGCAACTTTATTAACATTTTCTGAATACTGTCAACTGCAAAACTTTTCCACTCCTGTAGTATGTGGCTAAAATCTGGGAAGGAACAGCTTCAAGATTAGAAAATATTTCCAAGAATCACCCAGTGTTTATTTAGTGAAGTCTCTACAAAAATAGTACTTTTTCTGTTCTGCAGCAATCACATGCTAACCAAAGCTGGGTGAAACATTATGTCTCTCTCTGCCCCAAAGCCAGCCAGAGAGCCAGCAGCAGCATAACCGGTTTCTGAACAATAGCGTCACTTGCTTTTGCCTTGTTGCCTTACTATTTGAGTTCTTCGATGAAATTAGGCAATTCAGCTTTCCTGTTCAGACACTTCCTAGTCCTGTGGGAGATCAAGAAAAAGGATCATACAGACCTAGGTGAAAGGAATGGTAGTTTTTCAATGCATCATGAATACTACCATGTAAGCACCTGCTTTTGCTCTTCTGTACTCTAACGGAAGAAAGGAACTACCTTTCACTTGGCAAACTGCATGAGGCCAGCAGGACAGCTCAGGATTTCCTTACTTTCTGTCTTACTTACTTTCCTTACTTTCTGTCAGTGTAACCTGGGTCCAGAACACAGCCCATACACGGTAACCTGGCCAGCCAGCACTATAGGCCACCAGCCAAGAGGCAGGTGCACTTTCTAACAGAGGGTGTGAAAGCTGACCGACCTGAACTCCACTTCAGTCTTTAGAGGACAAGCTGTGGCTGCTACAGCTGGGTCACATTTTTGTCTATTTACAGTGTATTATTTCTCATATTGTCAATGTTGTCTTCACTGTATCCCCTTGGGCACTCAGGACAGCCATCAGAGATGCCTCAGCAGACAACAGGCTGCTGTTTAGTGTGCTACAGGATACAGCCAGGACCCAGGAATTATAGGAATTGCTCAATGAATATAGCTAATAACCACAGGATTATGAACAGCACAGACACACATGGAATGGCCTGCAACTGGCCAGCCACTTCATGTGTGTGTGCCTTTTCAAAGATTTACTATTCCCAAAGGGCTTTAAAGAACAACATGACAAACAGCACGGTCACTGCAATGCCACGAGTTGTTTCCCTTGTCAATGTGGGTCTATCTTTCCTGCCTGTTGGACCCCTTCTGCCACATCTCTCCCCACTGAATGGCTTGTTACTTTGCCTCATCTGTCTGCCATACCTTGTTACCTTTCCCAGCACTGCCCAATATTCTATGTTTTTTTCTTAAAGAATTAATCTTAAAGATTTTTCTTAAAGAATTAATTTAATGGATTAAAGCTAGAGATGGATCAGTTCAGATTGGATATTACAAAGAAGTTCTTCACCATGAGGGTGGTGAGACACTGGAGTAGGTTGCCCAGAGAGGTGGTGTAAGCCTCATTCCTGGAAGTCTTTAAGGCCAGGCTGGATGGGGCTCTGAGCAGCCTGATCTAGTGGGAGATGTTCCTGCCCATGGCAGGGGGGTTGGAACTAGGGTGATCTTTAAGGTCCCTTCCAACCCTGATAATTCTATGATTCCATGATTCTATAATTACTCCCTTGGAGTAGCTCTCTGTTTTTCCAGAAGGTACCCTATGGGAGGAATACAAGACTGACCTTTGTCTGATACTGCTTGTTCAGATTTCAAAACAATTGTACCCTGTAATGGGAAAAGTCTAGAAGTCAGAAGCAGAGGCAGCAGATGGGTTTCTCAGTGCAACAGACACCAGAGAAGGAGCCCTAAGCCCTCTGCGGTGCAACAAGCCTTTTCTTGTAAACAGACAGCTGTCCTTCCTCCCAGCAGTAGCAGGCACTATCTAGCTCCTGAAAGATGTTAATATTAGTTAATATCATCCTGTGTAAACTGTCACTGGACTAAGGAACCGGAGGGCATAGGAGAGCATCCTCTCCTAAGCTCCCAGCCACTACAAGCTATCTAGAGGGTGACAGACATGAGAAGAAAAACAAATATACTGGTTAGACCCACAGCACAGCTCCGTCCCATGACATTTCAGCTGCTGATTTTACATCATTGTATCCATTTTTGAAGGTGTATTTTTTGGTCTGTTTACTACCTATTGTTCTCGGTGCCTCCTCCATGTAAATAATAAGTGCTATTCCATTAAAAGAAAAATATGGAAACAAGAATTTAAATTCTAATATCGAAGAAGGCAGTTTAAGGGAGAATTATTACAATTAAAAAAAAATAAGAATTTTTGAAAATGCATCACAAATCCCTGTGCTGCGTTCTGTTTGCTGCTTTCATTTAACCAGACTAGCAAGTCCCTAGGGATGCTCTGACACCAATGTCCAGGCCCTCATAGAAAAGTCTTTGTTTTGTACTTTCAGTCCTTCAGCTTTTGCTCTTAATGAGAAAAACACTCTCATACTCTGTGCCAGTAGGAAAGCCCCGGGAAATACATGAGGCTTCCAGGCTGTGGAGCAGCGTGTAAATGACAGGGTGACATTAGCCCGAGGAGGAGCCTCACCAGGCAGTGCTCAAAGGAGGAGGGTTTATGTTGCAATATATTATATTATCTCTCATAGGTGTATCTGTCCATCCTCACCCCGCTTCTCAAAGGTGCATTAATAGTAAGTTCAGTAGCAGAAAATACTTGCCTCTACCTTACCAGATGATGCTGTTCCACTGAGATCAAAGTTTTCCAGGAACTGCATTTACTTTTGTTCTAAAAATTATCTTAATCTGAAGTAGTTTTAGCATCAAAATCAGAATGAAACATTTTGATTTCATTGAAGCAAGAGAAAATTTATTTCAAGACAGCCTCAACTTGAGAATTCTGCTTGTGAAAAATACCCCACTTGGAGACATTTGTTCCCTTCTGGAACGAAAAGAAACTGAAATCTCAATTACTGTGTTTTCTAGAGTAGAAATTCCTCCTCCCACACACCACTGCTTACTATAGAAATGGTTTCTTGGAAGAGAACTGGGTTAGTTGGGGAGATACCACAGTGCTACGAGTGAGAACACTGGACTGGGTTAAACAGAGAGCTCGTGCTCTCGACTCTTACGCAAAATTCTGCATTACAAAAATGAAATGAATTAGCAGGGGGGTACAGCTCTGAAGTGATGGCACTGTTGAAAAGAGACAGCTTGAGGCTGACTTTCGGGAAGTGGGGAGGCCCTTTGCTTGAGCCTGGCTTTGCCAAGTTGGCTGAACTCCAGCAGCCGTTTTCCAGCTGGGAAATCTTAAAGGGCAACTCACCTAGTGATGCGCACCCGAGGGAGGCAAAGGCAGCAGCAGCAGCAGGGACCCGTGCTGATCTTGAAATGACCATTTTCAAACCGCCTGAGGAGCAGCTTTTGACCTCCGCACTCTTTAATCATCATCAGCAGGAACTTGTGGATAACCACGGCAAAAAACCTAGGAGAGGAAAAACACGCCAGCTTCAACTTGCCTGCGTGTCTCGTATGCCTGCGCGGGCCAGTGCTGCCTTCTGTGCAGGGTTTTTACAGCTTGTGCTTTGCAATCAACAAAAATTCTAGCAATAGCTGTGAAAAACCTTCAGCTTTCCATCACCTTGAAGGTGACCAGTGCTACCGTAGCACCCCCAAAAGAGGAATAAACTGAGGCACGCTGGAGCAGCTGTGGAATTGCCCAAAGCTGCACTGGTGGCAGAGTTGGTGTTAAAGCACAGGTTTTTCTGGCGAAAGTCATTATGGCCATATTTTTCTATCAGTTATCTAGTCATGACTGGTCCAAACTTTTAGAACAAGTCCTCTTCCTCCTCCTCTAAAAAAAAAAAAACCAACCAAACAAAACAAACAACAAAAAAATATGGCTAGGTTCAGATATAGATATAGATATATAGATATATAGATATATAGATATATAGATATAGATATAGATAGATAATTGAATGTGCGGGCCCAGTTGGGGTGTGGTTCCTGTGTAGCCAAAGCTAATACAAGCACTGCCGCAACCCCACCTCTCTCTCCACCACCAGCTGCACATTCCAGCCCTTCCCAGTAACTGTGGATTGTGCAACCGCCCTTTCCTCCCTGTCCCAAACTGATTCACCAAATAAAAGAGGTCCTCTTTAGCTCCACTGCCGCCTTGAGGGTGCTGGCTGCTCAGCTGGAGACTGAGGGCTAGTGGATGCAAGTGAAGGGATGGGAATGTGCAGGGTGGGCAAGGGTGGAAGTAGGTGATTCAGACATGCTTGAAATGCCATAAACTGGATCCTTGGAAGTTTCTGGCAATCTGGACTACCTGCACAAATTGCTGCATGCTAACAGTGCTTTTCCTCCTTTTTCACTCTACTCTCCTAGTAGTGTGACATGGGGTGAGGCTATTCATGCGAGTCTGTGATCCTGTCCTGCAGTGGGTTCCAAAATCAACTGTGGAGTGCCCAAGATCACGGCATCCCCCAACCTGGCTGTGCCTACCAGGCTTGCGTCATCACCTCCAGAAAGCAAGGACCACATATCTCCCTTCTTCTCCGTGCATGTCAGAGCTGTCACACTCTTACAGAAAGTGCTTTTTATCTGAACAACTGTGGAACATTTTTACATTGATACAGTCATCAGAGGTTCACTTGCCACCATTAATAACAGACCTCCACAGCTCATCATTAGTAAAAACGGAGAGAAGAAGCCACAGGTCAGAATGTCATTCCACGAGACATATGCAGAGAGAGGAAAGAAAGAGTACTGCTTCAAAGTTCCTGTCAATCCAAGGGATCAATTACATGCGAGTCACAGATCCTTCATACTGAGGCTCCCACATGGGGGGACTGCAGCACTGGGAACTGCTTCAGCATTTTCCACCTCCCAGAAACGAGCTGCCAAGAGATTTCAACTCAAACCAGAAATTACTAAATTGCTAAATTTACAAAATGACTGTGTTTACCAAGAGCAGCAGATGTTTAAAGGGAAGAAATTCAGGAGCAGCATTTGGGGAAGCCTCTAGAAATAAGCAGAATACTCACACTGATGCTGTGAAATCTGTAAACATTGTTGAGCGAGGAATCCACATGCCAATACATGAAGTAGTAGCAATCACCTACAGAGAAAGGGAGGAGGGTTGTACGAAGGTCAGAGATAAAGCAGGTTCATGTGGATTTTCAGGGAAATCCCTATTTTCAACATTCAGTTTAATCTCTTTTCCATGATAACCTACTGGAGCTGCAGCATTAATCCAAATTATGATTGATCTTCTGGAGGAGGGGATTTTCCTGTAGATGTAGACTGCTTCCTCTATAAACACCAGATTGGCAATTAGCGTCATCAGAGTCAAGAATGCAAAGAGAAATCTTCCTGGTAGGTCAAGGCCTGAAGAGAGAGAAAAGAAAACAGACTGTTCTGATTTATTTCCTAAGCATCCCAAACACATAATGTAGACACCGTCTCTGAGGAGCTTCTTAGCCCTATTCCTGCAAAGACTTGCACTCATCCTTGAACAGACCATTGAGTCCACATGAGGATTCAATTACTTAAATGTAAGTTTATGACTAAATCTTTCCAGGATCCAGAGACATCAAAAGGGAAGAATATGCCTCCATGTTCTCAAAGCATTATTCAGAAGTCCCCTTTAGCAAGGTGAGGTTCCAGGACAGATATGCTTAGATGAAAGTAAATATGTAATATGTTACAGAATACAGTAGATACATATTCTGGGAACTTCTCTGGGCAGACTACAAGCAAAAATACATTTACTTGGTATTAGTTATTAACTTTCATTGTATGTTCACAGGCATGTTTGTGGATAACTTCCTTAGGCATGCAAACTTTTTAGAGGCTTGGTGGAAGCTTGCAGGGCACATGAACACTGGAAGGATAAGTCTCTGATATATTTAGCCTGGCATAAACCTAGATACCTTCACCAAATTATTTTTTTTTTAAATTCCTCCCTTAAAGCTGGATATGAATATCAACATTTACCCATGGCTGATGGGGTTTATGCCTCCATTGACACAGGGTATGGATATCAACTCTTAGAATCATGAATCATTATGGTTAGAAAAGATCTTTAAGATCATCAAGTCCAACCTGGACTCCACCAGGTCCACTTCTAAACCATGTTCCCAAGCCCTATATCAAGACAGCTTTTAAATACATCCAAGGATGGTGATTCAACCACTTCCCTGGGCAGTTCGTGCCATTTACCCACAGCTGATGGTCGAGGCGTGTTTTCTCCCAAGCAAGGTGCTTCTGGAGGCAGAAGAAATCACTGCAGCGGAGTCGCGATTATTTAGAAGTTCATGCTCAGCACTGGTTCCAGCTCCCGCTGTGGCCGTAGCCCATCTAAAGGCATCCCTGCCAGCAGCCTCTGCCCCAGCCTCTTCAACCAAACCCGCTCCAGAAACCCCCCGGCACCTCCAGCCTCGGCTGCAGGCGGAGCAGCCCCCATCTCGGCGGCCATCGCCACACCTCGCCTCTCCGCACCGCGCCGGACCCTGAGACCAGCCGCGGCTCTACGGGGCTGGTTCGGTGCTCGGTTCGGGCAGCGACCGAGAAGCTCCGGCCCCTCCCCTCGCCGACCACCCCGTTCTCCCTCTCACATCCCCCTCCCCCCTGCCCCCGCCCGGGGGGTTTCGTCGCCGGGATAGAACGGTGGCGGGGCGGGCAGGGGCAGCCTCCACGACCCGCCGCCAGTGTCCGGCAGGAGAAGGGGGAAGACTCCCCCTCTCCCTCACGCCTCCTCCCCTCGCCCCGGCCCGGCCGCACTTACTCCGGAGAAGCTCCTGCGAGTAGGGCGGCTCGCTGGCACCGCAGGATGGGTGCAGGGTCCCGTTCGCCTCGCCCGCCATGGCAGAGCCTCGGCAGTACCGAGGGGACGGGACAAGGCAGGGGCCGGGGCCAGTGCCAGCCCGCCCGCCGGTCCCCAGGGAGGGCGGGACCCGCAGTCCGGCCGCTTGCTGGGTCCCGGCCGGGGGAGGTTAATGATTAGCCCCGGAGCGGAGCCCGGGCTCCGCGCTGCCGCCCAGCGGCCCCGGCGGGGCGGACGGTGCCGAGCCCGGGGCGGGCAAGGCGCCCACCGCCCTCCCATCGCCGTCTGCGGGGAGCCATGTCCCGGCTCTTGTCGGCGTCTCTGCTCGCTCTCCCCCATCCCCTCTCTCCGCAGATCCAGGATGTCGGGGCACCTTGAGCCCCGGAAGGGCGGCTGGCCCGGCAGGGGTGGGGAACCAGCGGAGGACCGGCCTGGATCCCCCAATGCCGTGCCCGCCCTTACCCCAGCCCTGGCACTGCGCTCTCTGCCGGGCCCTGAGCAGGGAGAAAGTTGCTTGTTCAACCTAGCAGATGTTCTAAGGGCTTTCCATGGAGCCCTTCACCAAAAAATTTACAATAACCTTGGCCGGCACCGCATCTTCTGCTCTGGCTGAAGGAGAGCGCGTCAAGGGTAGGTATGCACCGCAGGATTCTCCATTTTTCCCATGTGTTTCAGCTGGTGGAAAGATCCTTGCCACAGCCCGAGCTTTTTCAGACTGTTTCCAGGAAAAAGGAGTGAGTAGTGAAATGATGGTTTGGTGACCCAACGAGTTGTTCTGGATATCCAGGCTGAAAGGTGGCTGTGAGAAGCAGAAGAGGGATGGTTACAGCAATGGGTGACAAAACAGCGTGTGATACGCTCTGTCAGTAAATGCAGAATAGTGTTTGGGATGAGGAGGACAGCCCTAACTACCTGTGCAACGATGAGCTGTTGCCACTTGGGAAAAAGATCTTGGGGACCCCTGTGGGTAGCCCTCAGAAATTACATCTGTGGGATCAGCATGGGAGAAAATGCAAAGGAATGCCAGGTATTAGGGAATAAAGAAGGGGAGACACAAACCAGCTAAAATACATATGGAGGCTTCCCTTCATCAAGGTGATATCCCATGAACTTGAACAAATTGGGAGGTGGTGAGGAATTCAGGACCGTGGGACTTCCATAGGCACCACGGCACCTTGTGGTAAAAGCCGCTGTCTTGCACTTTGATAGGATTCCCAAAGGTTTTATGGGAACAACAGGCTGGATGCCGAAATACTGCCAACAAGAATGCAGGGCTGCAGAGGAGAACTCAACTGCTCAGTGGCTAACACCAGCAGGTAGTCGATTGAGAAAAGGCAGATGCTCTCCAGTGCGTCAGGATTCAAGAGCAAATTTGAGAGATGAGGTTACTGACAGCCTGTTCTGTTACTGTCAGGCGGGCTTGGTTGCAGACCAAAGCCATTTATTTTGAGTCCTCCTTGGCATTGCTGTCATTGTGTTCACTACATGGAAAGATGAAGAGGAAAGCTTTACCGTTTCACCTGGAGGGGATGTGGCATTCTAACTGGCTCTTAGAATGTGGTATCTGCCCAGTCTTCACAGGCTGCCTGGAGCATCCTCCATCCAGCACATCCTCTGCTACCCAGTTGCAGAAAGATGCAGGCAAAATTATTGAAAAAATCGTTCCAACTTATTTTCTGTTTGGAAGTCTGTTTACTCATCCTGAAGAAACAGTTGCCAGTAAAGTGGGACGTAGCCTTAATACACCATGCATTTTCTACCCAGTTTCCTTGATTTTTTTGTCAAACTATATAAAGATGATAACATACTCTGAAATGTGACTGAAAGCCCAAGTTAGGATTTGCTGAGATGGAAGGATAGCTTGAGGCCTTTGAAGGTTCTTCCTGAGGACAGACAACAGGATTTTCATCTGCTGCTGTTTCTGTTGGCAATTACTTGTATTCCCTGAAAGCTAAAACCAGAAATCCCTTTTGTTAAAGAAAGTCACACATGAAGTATAGGGGTGACAAAATGCACGGCTCTTTTTCCTTATCTAAAAGAAACACAGAATCTACTTTGACTTCAGAATTCTTTGAAGAATCCACACAATAACAATTTTGTATTTGACAGTCATATTTTAATCATTCAGCAATATCAGTATGGAGCAAATACCGCAGCATTGTTGGAGATCAAAATAGTTGACTTCTAGAATATTAGAATTAATTGTGGGATTGCTTAAAATTATGATGAATTGCAGTTTGTTTTGTCTTATGAATGACATTGCTTAGCATGAGTAGCCAGATTTACTGAAGCCTTAGGCCCCAGACTATAGACCTTTACCTAAGTACTGATGAGCTTAGGCTGAAGAAAGGCCTGGAAACTGGGGTTAACTGAGAAAAGCAAGATCAACAGAAACTCAAGATAAAGACAAGAATGCACACCTGGAGAGAGAGAAGGGATCCAGTGAAGAGCAAGAAGACCCCAGACCCAAATATTACTATGGTACTGAACCGTCACCTGAGGTAATGTGAACTTGGATTGTAATGGTATAATTGCTGAAGGATTTCTTTGTTTGGGGTTCCTCCCGGAGGGTCCCAGCTCAAGCTGAAATAAACCAACTCTGTGGCAGACCCCAAGGTCTAAACTCTTCTTTACACTCAGAGGCTAAGGCTGGATCCAGCTGCACCCAGACTGCTGTCCATGAGGAAGTTCAGAAAGCAAGGGGGTCCAATCTGAACCTCATGACTCAGCAGGAGAGTCTTCCCAGACCCTTCTATAACAAACATACACTGGCTATGGTGTTAGAGAATTTCCTGCCTCAAACCTATAGAAAATAAACAGGTTGAAGTTTAGAGGTTAAGGATTAATTCTCAACTGCTGTTGAAGAGATGTATCCTACACGCTCTTTAGTGAAGTCCCTTGCTCAGAATAGAGCCTGAAAACAGAACAAAAAACTTACTGTGGTTCCTTTTTTTTTCAGAAGCACTATTTGCCATCTTTGGGTTGAACATGAAATCCACTTTGGTAAAAGCTGCTGTGCGTCTGGGGAGGAGTCTTCATCACCTCTTCCTCACAATTCTGGGCTATTTCTTGGCAACAATATTTGCCTGACAGTCCTTAAATTTGATAAATCAAGCTGAAGAACATGCCGTGATCCCTCAGCTATCACAGTTAGAGGTCTGTTGCCCTGTGCACACTTTCTTAGCCTGGCCTCTTCAGCAGTGCCCTCTCTGCACTGGCCTCTAAACCAAAAGCCAGGTCTCCACACCAGCAGCAAACTCTTTAAAACCTCAGGAGCCCAAGTACCTTTTCCTCCCAGCTTCACTATTCCAGTTTTCAATTTAACCTTTTAGTTTAATGCATTATATTTGCCACAAAAATGATCTTCAGCAGTGAAAAAGTATTTATAAGTGGATCAACTATAGATTTAGATGTATCAAGGGGTTTTCACAGCTCCTCAGATTAAAAATCACCCATGAACTCAGTTCCCTGCCTCTGTTCACTGGGAGCTTTCGAGCACTCTGCAGTTCAACCCCCCTCCAGACACTGCTTAGATTTGCTGCTTCTCAAGGAACGAGACCCTTTGCTTCTACCAGTGGGCTCTTCTTTTAAGGAGCGCTGCAGATGTTTACATTTCTTCCATTTTTATGACAACTTTCATTTTCACCTCGTTCACTGCAGGAATAACTGGTTCCTCTTAGCTCTGTTGAACAGAATACCCATTGTGATCATTGCCCCCTCAGCGGACAAGTCTGGGGGAGCTGATGCCATCTGTGGTTTCTCCCTGAAGGAGGCACACTGGCCTTCACAAGGTGGCACAGCCCATCTATCCCATATTGGTGGGCCAAGCTTATAGACAGAAACCCCAATGTCAGCCCTGGCTCAGAAACTAAACAGCAGGAGATCCTGCAGGCTGTCTCACAGGACAAACTCAAAGCTCCATCACAGAGGATATAGAGGATAGGCTAATGTATTTTGGTTGTAGAGAAGTCTAGCAGACACCATCATCATCAGTGCAGATGGAAAATACAGCCAAAGACCTTTCCTGGGAGGCAAATTATGTTCAGCTGAATTCAAGCTAACAAAGACAGTTTGTATTAGGAAAATAAATCAACAACCTTCAGTGCCATAGGACTGTACATCAGTTTTCTCACAATTTTGGGTACCCAAACAGCTAGGAAAAAATCAGCTAAAATTGTTCATCCTTCAAAGGCATGTACAGATTTATTAAAGAAATGCAATCCTGTTTCTCAGCTATAGCATATTATACAGCTGAACTTAGATGTGCTTTTAAGAGAAAAGCTTGCACAAAGACTCTTACCAGTAAAGAAAAAATAAAAGAGAAGTGAGAGGCTTTCATTAAATCTGAAACTAACAAGTTGATTTTATCTCACTTCCAAAGTAGCAAATCAGTTTCTAGAAGTCAATATAAGGAAGAAATACAAAGGCAGAATCAAACTATTATTTTTGTAATACATTGTGACACTTTTGTCCAGATATGAGTAATTATTTGCCTTGTCTTACCTTTTTAAAGTAACTTATGAGCTCTTTAAAAGGAGCAATTGGATGTGGCAGTAGAACAACAGAAAGGAAATTCACCATAGAACTTCCAAGTAGAGCAAATTGCTGAAACGGCCTTACAAAATTAGGACCCCAAATTGATAGTAAGGGGGCTAGCCAACAATCAGCATCCTGAGGGAGAATAGAGGCAGGTAGTGCATTTTCTCTACTATTGCTGTGATAAAGTACACATATGTGATTGCAGAGCTTTTCAGCATTGGAAGAAGTTTTTCCGCAACAGAGTGTTGATGAGCAGTAAGACAAATATGCCTTAAGGACCAAGTAAATGCCATTTTGTGAACATCTTCTGTGTGTCCAAGGGCACTGACGGGCAAAGACAAACCTCACAGATCTTCAGCATCCTGAAGAATGATTAGGATTAAGGAGTTCTTCCCTAGGGTGAATTTCTGTAGGTTTTTCTTTCCCAGTCTTGAGTTACAAACTCCAAGTTTTAAAGGAAGGCTGTCAAGAGTTTTGAAAAGGTTTTTGTTTCAAAAGTACCAGTTCATCTGTCTTGAGTCTTCTGTTAAAAGGGGTGATTTTTTACAGGATTTATTGACAGGAAACTACTTTTTAACTTTGGATTATGTGGAAACATTTCAATTTAATGTGTTCTCCATGAACTGTTCTTCACCTGCTGGTCAAAGAAATTTTGAAATCTGGAACATTTTGAAACTCATTTATGTAAAAAATAAAAGTGATGGAAAACAAAAGGCAACATTTCAAAATGAGGAAATTGCACACAAATTGATCTATTTATTTTTTGTTCATAGAAGTTTCTGCTTTTCAGCTTCATTCAGGACACCAGACTTAAAGAAAAGCCGAGGACTTCTTTATGGAATAGGGAATGTAGAGTCAAGATGACTGAGATCATGTTTTAGAGTTGTTTCCTGCAGGGGAAAGCAAGATTCTTTTTAGAAGTTGCTAAGGTTATCCTGACTGGAAGACGGCATCTCAGGCACACTGCCATTAGTGACTAAGTCTGTTTTTTCCACAACAGCCAGGTGCTGGGCAAGATGGATCATGTATTTCTCCCCACAGGTCACAACATGACAGAAACGCTTTTTTGCTCCTTCTTTATTGCTGTTACTGGGAAGGGTAAAAAAATTACAAAAGCAGAACATGCACACACAACAGTAAAACTGTAATATAACAATATGGTAAAAAAAACAAAACAGAACACCCTTGAAATCTAGAAGTATGTTTTTTTGGGGTAACAAGCAGACCGCCTGCTAGCAAGCAAGGAGAAAAGAGTATATATGTGAGAATGCAAAACATTGTCAGTGCTGGCTTTAGTCAGCACGGCAGTGAGGCTGCCTGTGCCAGTAGCTTGGGCATGGGCAAAATCCAAGATGCTCTACCTACAAAATCGGTACTACAGCCCGATACTGTGATTTTTACCTCAGTATAAACAGGGCTTGTGAAATTCTGAAGCTCAGTTTCGCAAGTAATGTTACAAGGCTGGAGAGCTTAGGTTGTATGTTTATGTTACCTGTTTCTTCTTCCCAAAATGAACCTTGTTTCTGGCTGTATATGCACTCCTACATTTTTTTTTCCCTGTAAGTAATTAACAGAAATTTGATTAAGAAAGTTACAGTCTGGAAAAAAAAGAAAAGTTTGTTTTGGTTCAGTGTTATCTGAAAGCTACCTCAATTCTACGGCTCTCCCTACTTGCACAGGAAATTAATGGTATTAAAAACATATTGAAAAACCATAGGCAATGTCTGAGTTTGCACTAAGCTATGAAGGTGGAAGAAGAGCACTAACATCCTGCAAATGACATTCAATTACAAATTTTAGTCCTGCAGTTCATACACAAACCAAGCCAACAGGGACAATGAAGCGATTTTGGTAGAGAAGCAAGACCATTTGGAGCACATTTTAGAAAGAAAAAGCAAAACCCTTCAAACAAACATTAGACGTGTTTGTGGTAGCTGAAAGATATACTGTCTGCAGATGAAAACTGGAAGTTAGGCTTCAGGTAAATACCAAAACTGGGTAGAAATAGCTGTATGGTCCGACATGTTATGAAATAATACATGGGTCAGAGTAAAAAAAACAAAAAAAAGTAACCCTATGAAACTGTTAGCAAGAGACACTGCATGGCTGTCTTTAGCACATCCCCCTTTCTTTGTTCAAATTGTGTCCACACCTCTGATCTGCATGTGTTGGACAAATGGGCTCCAGACATCAAACCATTAAGCCAGGGGCAGCTCTTCTCTTGGTGCTGGGGGTGTCCATCCCCTCCAGGACTTACAAACCTTCCTAAAATGTTTCTGATTCTGCAGAAAAAGAAAAGAAAAAAAAAAAAAAAAGAAAGAACCTGAAATGCTAACTTGCAAAAGACCATATATCTTTCTTCTGTGCATCCCTGGACTTTTTTTTTTTACAACTGACAACTTGTTGCAAGCTGTGAGGGGTTTCACCTTAGGGAGCTGGTGTGTTTGGCCTCCCTGCGCTGTCACCCCAGGGGGTTTCATGGACTCTCCCCCAGCCCACAGAGACGAGAAGGGGCAGCTCAGACTGCCAGAGGAAAGCAGACGTCGGAGAAAGCTATAAGGGGATGGCCATTTTTTGTGGGTTTCAGTATGATTGTGTTGGTATTGCCTTGAATAACCCGTCCTGTTCTTGGGTTTTATGATACAGCCATCTTGAAAGTCCAAATGTTTTGTTTCCGTTGTATCCGTGTTTGGACATAAATAGGGGACTTGTGAATACAGTGAAGAATATTCACAGTAACTGTGGTGTTTCTTTGGTTTTGGCAAGGATTTCTTGCATCCTGTTGTAGAAGTCAAGCAACCTGTCTCAGCCTTTCCATCTGAGCAATGGCAAAACCGCAATTGCCTGCAGAGTGGAGTGGTAGAAGAGTCCCTCCGGTGATGGTTGCAGAAGGGTAAGAAACATGAAAGTGTTTCTTGTTCACCTTACGAGTAGACAAGTGAATTCCTCTGATACTTTTCATATTTGCAAATGTATCATCTTTCAACAATTCTTTAAAAAGTAGTCACCAAATTCAAATGTTTAGCTTTGTCTGGCATAACTGTCATGATTTATTCCGAAGTATGGAGTTACAGCCCTCATTTACAGAGAAAGAGAGAGACACTGCATAATTATATTAGCTGGTGTTGGTATTCGCCAAAAGAACAGGTTCAGATCAACTTACTCCTTGAGCGTAATGAACCACAAATGGCTGTAAGTATTCACATCCTATCAGCAGCTGTTACATTGTCTTAGCAGCTGTCAGAGAGTACAGCTAAAAATTTGTGATTGTCCAAAGAGCAAAATGAAGTCTGAAGTAGTATAAAAAATCATCAACAAATATTTGAAAGAATGGGTCATACCAGCCTTAAAAAGTAAACAAACAACATCACTGTAGTGAGCATATACTTATATTTAGAAGTTTAATTTTCTGGGTGCTTCTGCCCTCTCAAACATTTGAGCAGATTCTGATAGCTGTGATTTCATTTCTGATGCTTTAAACAAATATGCTACAAGAGTATCACCTTCTCATAATGCAGCTCTGTCTGACCAACACTGACATTCTGCTGACAGCGTTAACTCTTGTGATCCATTGGTATGGAAGATTATGTATGTTTTGGGTTGGCCTGGCCGGATTCTGGCGGCAGGGGCGGGGGGAGTTGCAGGGTGGCTTCTGCAAGAAGCTGCTAGAAGCTGCCCGAGTTTGATAGAGCCAATGCCAGACGGCTCCAAAGAGGGACCCACCGCTGGCCAAGGCTGAGCCTATCAGTAAGGTGATAGCAGAGGAACGCCTCTGTGAAAAACATATTTAAGAACGGGGAAAAAGAACTGCGCCACAACAGCTGGCACAGAGATGGAGGAGTGAGAATCTGTGCAGACACCAAGGTCAGTGAAGAAGAGGGGGGAGGAGGATGAGCTCCAGGCGCCAGAGCAGAGAGTCCCCCGGGTCTGTGGTGAAGACCATGGTGAAGCGGGTTGTCCCCCTGCAGCCCATGGGCGAGGTGCAGATGTCCACCGTGAGGATCACCGCGTAGATGTCCACCGTGTAGATGCCTGAAGGGGACTGTAGCCCGTGGGAAGCCCGCATCAGAGCAAGTCGCTGCCGGAACCTGTAGCCCCTGGAAGAGAGGAATGCCCACGCTGGAGCAGGTTGGCTGGTGGGACTTTTGTGACGCTGCAGGGGACTCACGCTGGAGCAGTTTCCCCCGAAGGACTGCATCTCAGACTCACGAGGGGTGGGCTGCCCCTCGTGAGGTGTCTCCCGTTGGGCAGTTTGTGATGAATTGCCCTTCGTGGGATGCCTCACGCTGGAGAAGAGAGCGTGAAGCTTGTCTCCCGTGAGAGGGACCCCACAATGGCCCTGGGGAAGAGTGAAGAGTCCTCCCCCGGAGTGAAGAAGCGGTAGAACCAATGTCGGATGAACTGACCATAACCCCCATTCCCTGTCCCCCTGTGCTGCTCGGGGGGAGGAGGTGAAGAAACTGGGATTGATGTTAAGCCTGGGAAGAAGGGCGGGATGGAGAGAAGGTGTTCTGTTTGTTAAGATTTGTTTGCTTTTTTTTTCTCATTTCTCACTACTCCTCTCTGATTGATTCTTTTATTAAATGTAACTAATTTCCCCAAAATCGAGTCTGTTTTGCCCGGGATGGTAAATGAGAGTGATCTCCCTGTCCTTATCTCAAATCTTGAGCCCTTTGAAATATTTTCTCCCCCTGTCTAGCAGTGAAGGGGGAGTGAGAGAGCGGCTGTGTGGGTACCTGACTGCTGGCCAGGGTCAAACCACGACAATGCTTTAAGCAAATTTTGCAAAGACCATCCAGAAATGAAAAGCAATTTGAAGTGGAGTAGGTGTAATGAGTACTGTCATCTACTATATACACATCTAGATTTTATCTGAGTGCAGTTTTCTTCCACTCCTTGCACACATTCCTCCTACTTAGTTCAAAGTGTTAATTTGTCATCCTTTTCCATCTGGAGTATATACACACATAGGCTGTAGGCACACACCGAACTGAGATACTGACTTCTGAGTGATTGTGGATTAGGGCTGCAGTTTACAGAGCCAGAAGGCTACAGAGCAGAACTTTCAGGACATTATATCTGACTTAACTTTGGAAGATTTTCCCTAGCAAAGGCTGATACCTCTTTCATTAGGTAAAACTCAGACTCTGTCTTTCCATTAAGGGGCAAAAGTAATATCTGCCAGTAGAGAGCTTGAAAGCTTGATTGTGTCGTTTAAGGTAAGACAGAAATTCCTGCTCCAAATGTCAGGATTTTGTTACTGTTGCGTTTCCAGAAGGTCCACACCTCACCTGGTGGGAGACTGAGGCAAAAAAAAGGACACTGAGGTGACTCACCTTTGGGTAGGGTACAGCTGACACATTCCACTTCTACTGCTTGCATAAATAAGGGCAGCTGATCCACCCCAGCCAGCCTGGCAGCCTGCCCTGGTCCCACTGCTGGTGCTGCTATGCACAGGAGACATAAAGTGGCATCAGCTGGCCATGGGCAGCCCTGTCACGGGAGAGGAGGACGTCACCCCCACCCAACACAGCAACTGCTGTTTATAATTATGCAAACAGTTACTCTGGGAATTTCACAGCAAACTCAACAGGGAGAAGAAGTCTGGGGCTGAAGAGCAGGAGAGGTGCTTGCAGTGTTCCTGGTGAGAGCTGGGACCCTAAGAGTGCAGAACTTGCTTTGAGCTCTCACCCAACAGCAGGCAGCTGAGATTTAGTAGAAGAGCAGCCATGTCTCTCTAAAATTTCCCTGACGTGAGGCTACCCTGCAGTTAGCAAGCTGATTTCTGTGGCATTTCTGCATGACAGGATAGCTGCAACAGCTGCAGCTGTCCACCTTGTTTTAGTCTCAGCAAAGTCTCTTTCAAAGCCTGTCCCAGGACACTATTCTCCTAGGCAACAGACTTTATCAAGGTGAATTTCATCAACATCTGTTTTAGGAAGGAAGGAGATGCTTTAGAGCAACTAAGAACTGTACCGCTGGCCACTTTTTAATTTTTTTTTTATTTCTTAAACTATTTTCCAAACAGCTGTTACATATTCTTCTCACATTTCATCATCTCATCTCAGGACATGCAATAAATATATTCCAGAGTTCCTTAGGGGACAGAGATAATTATAAAGAGATTGTTAAAAGAAAAGAAACCATAGGAAAGAGAAAGAAAACCAGATGTTTTGCATGCTGGCGAGGTAGATTTGTAGGAAGAGATAATTTTATTGGCCTGACTTGAGTAAGCTGGGAAAAAAAAGGGAAGCTTTCAGATGTGAGGAGCTGTCAGAGACAGCAGTGTGTCATTGATGTGTTAATAGATATAGTTGCTTCCTCAAGAAAATTTATGGCTCAAATACAGTAACTTTAGGGAGCTTTTTAACTAGAACTAGGCTCAAAAAGGCGGAAGTAATTTTAATATATAATGAGCCAGTCCATAGAGAGAATTTTTCTGTACATCTTTCTCGTGGTTTGATGAATTCACTAAATATTTTCTGATACTGCTTACATTCCTGATAGGCTTCTTTTCTCTTCCCCTCCTCTTTTTGTTATTTTATTAGAGTAGCTGTTTGTTTTACAGGATAAATTGTTCATGTTAATGTGTAAGTTGCAGGGTGTGTGGCCTATCTGAGACCCAAGCAAGCTTCCTTAGCAGTTCCCATGGCAGCATCTGTTAGTTCTCCCTTACTCTAACATCCTCCTGATTTACCTCCACTTGCCTCTTCTATTATCTCCTCTTGCCACCAATTTCCTCTTTCCTAGCATCTGACAAGTTGACTATCACCTTCGTATAGCAACTATCACACCTCCCCCAGCATCTTTCAGCCCTTGCTGACAGCTGAATAATATGGTATCTGTCCTGTTTCAGAACTGTCATTCCCACATAATAATTTTCAGAGAACAATTTCTCTGAAGCCCTTTGTTTCTTTTTCCTCTGTCTCCAATTCTACATAGTCAGTATACAGTTTCTCCAGCATTCACTCCCCAACAATTCATTCTGATTTTTTAAGTGGAAGCAAGAAGATGAATAAGTTCCACTTGAATGCTGAGCTGTGTATTTTGGAGGAGGGAGGGGTTCAAGTCTCACTATAGAAAATTATTATCTTCTCTGACTGACAGGTAATATTTTAGGTCCAGTTTCTGCAGTGCAAACATTTGCATGGCCCAAAAGTAATTTATATAAACATTTTACAACAATAGTTTGAAATTTACTGTGGTAAAAGCCTTAGGGTCAGTAAAACTAATTCCGTGAAAGGGTTGCAAAAATCCACAGTTACCTCCCTGGAAGGAACAAAAACTTCACAATACTTGATATGTTTCTTGAAGTCTCATCTTCTGCAAGCACCTCAGCTTTTGCTCTGAATAAAAGTCCATTTCTAAAGATATTTTTATCAGAAAAAATTACTGAAAATGTGATCTGTATCTTAAAGATTTTTTAAAAAAAACACAAACTAAAAAAAAACCACAACAGAATATAATAGAAAGTATGCATCCCTTTAAATCTCATCATTCTGTGAATTAGACTTCCAACGGCTTAGTTCAATAAGCTGCCATACTCAGGAAAATGTATTCGAACCAAAAGCGTGGTTTTAATGATTCTTGGGCTATATTTGCAACACTTGACGAACCTGTTCCCTTGTTAAAAGTCAGGTATAATGCTTCTGGTGTTTAAAAATAGATAGCCATAAAGCACAGGACTGTTGCGTACTCAGTATGGTTCCTGAACGCATTCATTTGCTTCTGGTTCTTACAATTCTGGAAGAATGGGCATTTCTTTGCCTTCATTTGCTTTCTGCCTGCAGTCCCCACTGCCTTTAGTGGTCTTTTTGGAAGCTCTTTCTATCTTACTGGGAAGTTATGGACATATATAAAACCATGTGGAGCTGAGTGTCCCTGACAAGCCATGATGCAGCAAAATCAGTAACCATTTCAGGAGGTTAAAGATATGCCTGTGCCTGAACAGCTCACTGCTTTTGTGTACCAGTCCATGGAAAGCATCTCTCTCAGCTGTATCCCAGTAGCAGTTGTCCACCCACCCCTATCACCCATGTGCGGGACACCCAGGAAACAACAAGTGATGTTGTCTTAGAGAAACACCACACTGTCGTGCTGGATTACGCAGAACTGCAGACCAGCTGAGGAGGGACAGCATCCTCAGAGATCACCTATTCTGCCCCACCTGCTCAGGGCAGGTTCAGTGAGAGCAGGTTGCTCCAGGCCATGTCCAGCTGTTTTTTTAATATTTCCTTGAACAGAGACTCCACAACTGCTCTGGGCAACCTGTGCCAGGGTTTGATCAGCCTCACAGTAAAGTAGTATCTTGTTATGTTCAGTGGAACCTTCTGTGTTTCAGTTTGTACCTGTTGCCTGTCGTCCTGTCACTGGGCACTCTGAGAAGAGTCTGGCTCCATAATCTTTACTCCTCTATAAATATCATCAGGTATTTTTATATATATACATACACACACACCACCACCACGTATATAAATGCTGTCAGGTATTCTAATATGAGAAGATCTCATTGAGTCTTCTGCAGGCTGAGCAGTGCCGTCTCTCTCAGGGTCTTCTTGTATATGTGCTATAATATATACCCACCAACTGTTTTACGTACTTAGCTGCATCCCTGGAATATTCTGGTTTCTAAATGCTTATTTATAGACACATGGGTACTACTCTGATTTATGAATGTACCTGTGTATGTTTTATATGTTTGTAATTTCTTAACTCTGCATCTACAGCAGATCCATACTGGTCAAGAAGAAGTAAACCATGGTAGCAGGGTCTTCCTGTATCCCTGGAAAAATAATGAAGTATGACTCAGAGTATATTTGGTGTATTTGACCCTCAGGGGCAAAGCTCTAAAGCAAAAGTGGATTCCCACTCCTCCCCATTCCCTGCAAGGATTTCAGAGGGGAAGGGAAGCCTAAAAAAGGAGGGAAACTAATGATATGAGAGAGAGGGGAGATTGGAAGGAAAGACCAGTGAGCAGGCCTAAAACATATGTAGTTGATGCTGCTTCATTAGGTCTGAGGAGTGTTACTGTTACGGGTCATTCCTTAAAGCGAAGCAAAGTGTTTCATGGCAACAGAACCCAGGAGCCTGGTCCAGCCTGGGGAGAAGAGCCCCAGCGATGGGCACAGCCGCACAGCCAAGGAAGGAGGAGTTGAGGAAGCCTGGGGTGCCCCTTCCACCTGCGAGAAAACGCCTCCTTGAGCTGCTGCTTCTAATCTGATAAACGAGAGCAGGGACGAGGGCTTTCCTTACTGTTGAGGTGAGCAGGAGCCCAAGGTGGCCAATGGCACAAGGGTTGAGAGAAGGCCTCTTTGCACAGCTTATACCACAGCACCTAATGGTCCCAAACACCCAGGCTAGAGTGGCCCTGCAGGGCGTGGTGACAGTTGCCCTACCAGAGGACAGAAGAGGGTGAAAAAAGCTGTAGATAAACTTAGATAACTTATGTTAGAATCATAGAATCATAGAATCGTATCAGCTGGAAGAGACCTAGAGGACTAGCCTTTGTCCCAGCCCTATCAACCTACTAAACAATTCCCCCCAGCGCAATATCCACCGTCTCTTAAACACCTCCAGGGACCGTGACTCAACCACCTCCCTGGGCAGCCTGTTCCAATGGCTGACAACTCTCTTAGTAAAGAAATTCCTCCTAATATCTAACCTCAACCTCCCCTGGCACAATTTAAATCCACTTTACCTCATCCTATCACTCTCCACTAGGGAGAACAGACCAATCCCCATCTTTCTACAACCTCACTTCAGGTAGCTGTAGAGAGCAGTGAGGTCTCCCTTCAATCTCCTTTTCTCCAGGCTAAACAGCCCCAGATCCCTCAGCCTTTCCTGATACAACTTATGTTCTAAGGCCTTTACCAGCTTGACAGCCCGCCTCTGTACCCTCTCCAGCACCTTGATGTCCCTCCTGCAGTGAGGGGCCCAGAATTGGACACAGCACTCGAGGTGAGGCCTCACCAAAGCTGAGTATAGAGGCATGATCACCTCCCTGCTCCTGCTGACAACACCATTCCTGATCCAGGCCAGGATGCCATTGGCCTTCTTGGCCACCTGGGCACACTGCTGGCTCATGTTCAGCCGGCCATCTATTAACATCCCCAGGTCCTTCTCTGCCTGGCAGCTCTCCAGCCACTCCTCCCCAAGCCTGTAGCGCTGCTGGGGATTGTTGTGGCCGAAGTGCAGGACCCAGCATTTGGCCTCATTGAATTTCACTGAGTTGGCCTTGGCCCAGTGATCCAGCTTATCCAGATCCCTCTGGAGGAGCCTCTCTGCCCTTAAGCAGATCGAAGCTTCCACCCAGCCTGGTGTCATCTGCAAACTTACTGAGTTGTCCTTCATGTTGACCTTGCAAATGTTTTCTTTTTTATCCTCAGCTAAAATAATGTTGTGAAGATTTATGTCCAATAAAGAGTTAGGAATATGAGCTCCCTGGGCATAAGGCTGGTTAAGTGTCATCTTCTCAGGGAGGATGAGAAAGGGAGGAAGGGAGCCAAATGACCCCATTTAAATATGGCCCTTTGTCCTCCCAGACAAGCTTTGGCAGTAGGGCTAGGCAGGAAAAAGAGGCACCTTTATATTGCCTATCTGCATCTATTGACTTGGTTTACTTTTGGAAGGTTCCTTGGGTATTACAGGACAGAACCACTCCCTGCAGTCAGGGTTGTTCTGACAAAATCATCACAAAACCATTAATCGTACAATCCTGCCTAGTTATTTCTTTGGTAGTGTTGTTTCACTGCACTAAGAGCCCATGAACAAATATTTCCTATTGATTGTGTAACCTGGGTAAAGTCCCAAAATGAAATGTACTGCCTGAAGGGTGGAGAGTCCCAAAGCCAGAGCGAGCTCCTTGCCAGTGAACCTCTGCCTGCCCCAGTGGGATTAAGCCTGGGTGAAGGGGAAGCCCCTCCAGATGAACCCGCCTGAGCGAGGATGGAGATAGGCATGTCCTTAGGCCCACGGCCAGGCTGTAGGGCTCTGCCGTGGCCCCACCGCTGAAGAACACGTTACACCAGGAGCCCATGGTCATGCCGTAAGTACATTTCTGCCATAGCAGAGGCAGCACAAGGACAACTCCATGCCCAGGCCTTGTAACATGACGGCCACCACATGCGTGCAGGCACGGCTGGACTGCCTCCCACAAAGGGCGTCCATCATAGCGATCACCAGCCTCATCACAGTGATTGTCATCTGCTGTGGCAATCCATCATCATCACAGCGATCACCATCCACAGGCTGCAGGAACGGGGTGGGGAGGGATGCACTTTCTGAAGTTGACAGCGTGTTTTTGCAGACAGCATCTGCTACTAGCAGTGGTAACACCTGATGTTTACAGTTACTGGCAGTGATTGATATACAGAAAGGCTCTTGCTCATACTTGTTCCTATAGTGACCAAGGTCACTGCTGGATCCTGTGTAACACCTTGGGGGTGCTGGGAAGTAAAAGGGTCAAAAGGAAGTAAAAGGATTGCATCTCCTGGGAGGAGCAGGCCGAAGAGGTGACCCAAACTCTGCCAACAAAGTATTCCATTCCACACACATCATACTCAGTATAAGCTGAGGGATCACAGGGGCTGAGTCCACTTGCTTTTTCTGCTTCTTCAATAGCTGGTTGCCAAGGACGACTCCGTCCAATCTTCTGTCTTTTATCCTGATCCTGAGTTCCCAAATCCAGCTCCTATTCCCAATTCCCCTCTGCTGCTGAGCCTGGGTCTTCCCTGATGCTGGCTGCTCTGCAGCATCAATGGGGATTGCTATTGGAGGGGGGGGGCTGGGTTTGATATTGGTTTTGTATATATTTCATTATTTTCATTGTTTCCTTGTTAGTACTGTTATTGGTTATCAAAGCTGCTTTAGTTTTCTTTTCCATTCCATAAGTCTCTCTGCCTTACTCTCTTTCCCCTTCCTGTTTGGGGAGGGGTTAGAGAGCATCCGTCATTCATTTAGTGGCCGGCCCAGCCTTAACCCTTAACACAGACCCATGCAGATATTTGCAGAATGAAGAGGGTACCTTATTTTTTCGCAATTTTCTTTCATTTTCCACTACCTGCTTTGACTATTATTGAGCATGTTGGCATTTCACACTTCCATAGTCATCCTGCACATACTATTTGTCTTTGAAGAGTGTTTCTATCTGATCACATTTCCCAGATCTCTTTCTTTTCTAATCCAAAATTAGATCTGGGCAGTAAATGATTTCTTCTGCCTCATAAATATCTTTCTATATTAAAAAAACATAAATAAAAAATAAGCTTTGGAAAATGGAAGTCTTTGAAAGTAAGTTTAAGGACAGGAAAACTACTTAGGAGACAAATGTTGGACAGAGACAATGTGCAGGCTCTGCACAGAGCCAGAGCTACACTGAAGCTGGAAAATAGGGTTGTTCGCATGAAACATTTTCACTTTAACAAATATGCCACTTTTATGATGACAAAATTATTAAGTAAAAAGTCCTAACCATATGTGCCCCCAATTCTCTTCTAAAACTATGCAATACCTTACTTTCTTTTTTCCGCAGAATGCCAATATTTTTTTTCTTCTTGTTCTCCCTTTCTTAAATAGAAATGAAGCAGAATAATATTCATAAGTCTCTAAAGAAAATTACTTTTGATCCTATTCCCTTGTATATTATTTTTGTAAGGATCAGCCATAAATCAATCTCTCTTGCTGCATTTTTTCTTTTCAATAAAGTAGTAAAATGCTGAGTATTCTGTAGCTAGAAATGTAATTGTGGAAACATAAAAATCATGTCCATAACCATCCCATGGATAGTTATCTCGAGATGGGTCTCTGTGTCCTTCAGAGCAATAACTGTAGCAACTGAGAATGGGACAGGGAGAGCTTAAAAGTTATGACTCACTTATTTCCAGCAGAAGTAATACACTTCAGAGAAACCATAGTGGTCATAACGTAAGGGACACTCTCATGTACCGCAGAAGTTCTAAAGCCATTAAAATAAAATATGAACCATTAAAGCTGTTAAGGTATTTTTCAATTTCTAATTTAAGGCACAAACACCAAAGATTGCAGTTGTATCATTCTGCCTGATGTCTAGTAAAAAAACTAAAAAGGCCATGCTGTCAGGCTGCCTTTTTTATAGCAATAAGGAAGATCAACTCAAGTTGAGCAAATGTATTTTTGTGATGCTGTGATTTATAACATTCGTGTGAGGTAATTCAGTTAGGATGTTAAACACTTTTTACATGTGAAATAGTAGCACATTCTTCCCTCTTGAGGCAAAAGGATTTCTGATACCAAAAAGATGAACAGCGTAACGTGTTGGGTAGAGTTGAAGATCTGGAGACCAGAGATGTTTGCTAAAGGAGGACCAGCCTGTGCCCAGCACAGAAAGAAATGGCCAGACCTGGAGGGAAGGTGATGCTGAGGCAGATCAGGTGGGGAAGGAGGAGCTGGCTGGCCAGCCTGGCACAGGCACCGCAGCTGCTGCACAGAGCTTGCAAAAAAGTGGGGGCTTTTTTTAGCCAGTTGAGGAACTGGATGTAATGCCTACAAATGAGCTACAACACAGATGGAGTCTCTTTTCCCACAGAACAACATGGTTTATAAAATTACTTCAGAACCATAGATAAAGGGAATGTGAGACATGTGAAGCGTGCCGTACGTAGTATGTTTCTGAAAGATAATCGGTATAAGCAAGACATGAAGGATCAGATGGATGCCCAGTAAAGCGATTTGTTCTTACAAACCATCTGGAGAAAAGGAACATGTAAATCAGAGTCTTTTAGGAAGAGGATGAATACCTTTTCATGGGTATCTGCTGAGAAATGATGGCTTTTGCTTATGCAACACCAGACATGTTTGTCTTGAAGAGAAGAGGTTTTCAAAGGCTGCAGGACTCCTTTGGCACATCGCTCCCTTAAGCGTCTTACAGTGACAATGAAAACTGTCACACGGCATGGAAAAAAAAAATCCCTGCATCAGGTATTATTCTTGACTAGAAAGCTATACTGTAGTTTAAATTAGCAAGGTGCTTCTGAACCCTTATTTAAAACGTGTTTGCGCTGACATCCTGAGAAAAGAGTTTCTTTATTTAATTGCACCGTCAGTGCCAATGCTTTCAGCTAAATCCATTTGGAGTTAGACCTTTTAATAGAAAGTGATAATTTAAATTGCCATGGTAGCAGCATAAATAGTGCTTAAAGTCATTACTAACCTGATGCTGCAGTTGGCTTGAGACCAGTTTATTAAAGCAAAAGAAAGGTGGAGGGAGTAGGGGAAGAGGAAACTGAGTGGTGAATCGTTAATTCCTTCGGTACTTGCTGTAACAAAAATAGCTATGATGAACGAATTTGCCTGTACGATGGAGACAATTTACAATCCCGGTCTTGCTTTGCATTAACCAACGTCCCTTACCAGGGAATGGGCGGCACTGATTTGAGCTTGCTTTCCCACGGGTTTGCAATCCCAGTCTCCTCACTCACTGCCATAACCCATAGGGTGGGCATCTTTGTTTTGTCCTCCTTTGGGGAGGCTCAGCAGGACACCAGCCTCACAGAGCCCGGGCAAGACGTTCATTGCCGGTGCGGAGCCAGGGGTGTAATTTCTTCCAGGGAATAAATGCGGCTGATGCCTGTAGGCGCCTGTTCCCTGCGGGTGATACCTCTGCAGGGGTGAACCGCTGCTCGTCGTTTTGGTACCTCTCTCATCCACCCAGATGCCCTCGGGTCTGACATCCCCCAGCAAAAAACGTCGCCGGCAGGTCCTCCCCGCCAAGCTACTGGGTTTAAGCAGGCTTAACGCCACCGTCCCCCGCGGGGGGCGAGAGGGCTCCCGGAGCGGAGCGGGCGAAAAAGCAGTCGTGGGAGAGGACGAGGTCTCGGCGGTGGCGGAGGGCTCCTCCCGGGTCTCGGAGAAGCTGCCTGCCCGCCGGCCTTATCCGCCATCGCCACCTACCGACAAAGGCCCCCGGCCCCAGCCGCCCGCCCCAGGGCAGGGGTGCCCGGTGGCGGCGGGTGATGAGTGCTCCGAGGCCACTCGCCCGCGCGGAGCAGGGGGGGCACTGCATTATGAAGGACGAGGGAGGTGGAGCTGGGAAGGGCTTCGGCTGCGGGGGGGAGGGTCGCTCGACTGCCCGGCCAGGGAGCTGCAGCCCTCAGCTGGGGACACCGGGCTGAAAGCTGAGGTGGGAAGACCTCAGGACCCCAAATTCTTCCTGGCACTGCGGCTGTAGGGCATCCCAGAGAGGCTGTCCTCATCCCTGGGCACAGAGCCGCCCCCCGGCGTGGATGGGCACAGGGTGCTGTCACAGAGGGGCTGCTGCTAGTAAGTCGGTGAGAAGCGCAGAAGTTAGGGCGAGTTTTGCGTGCAGGGGCGTTTCCAGCGCTGCTTCTCCCCGCTTCTGCCTTGTAACCTCTCCAAAAAGGCTCCCTGACCTGATGTGTTCAGAAGCACTGCAAGTTCTCTAAACACGCATCAGATGGGAAAGCTACAGAGACTTCCCCTCGATTGGAGACACCCCAGACCACCTCTCCCCTAAGCTCTCAGAGTGTTGGGGTGGGCTTGAGAATTGGTTTGGTGCTCAAAACCCAGTCTCTGCAGCCAGGAGCATTACAGGTATCTGATAGAGCTTCTTCTGTGGCAATGGAGGGAAAGCTGTATGCTCCTGAGCTGTACCATCATTTGGTCGGTCAGTGGGGTTTAATTTGGTCTTGGCCAGGACAACTGCAAATCAAAAGAAAACTGTGATTTCTGTTCCTTGAACTGGGCAACCTCAAGAGAGAATAGGGCTCCTACAGGTTCCTGTTGCTGGTCCCTGTAACAGCATCACCGATTTAAGGCTTACGAGCCTCTTAGCAACAGCGAGCTAGGCCCCACCAGGTCTGATGAGGCTTTGGATACGAGAATTTACTTAATCCTGTGATGGAGAAGAAAAACCCACTTGTAGGGAAGCAAAATGGCTTGGCTGGGAGAGGCCAGCACAGGGAGCATCGTGAGGCTCAGGGGTTGAAATGGTGACCCCAGCACCACAGGGGTGATCTTGCAGCCCAGGAGGGGCCCTGGGCATCTAAAACATGCAAAAAGCCACTGAGACAACTAAAGCCTGGATATGCTGATGCCCTCAGCATTGACTCTTCTTGCTCTACTGATCTTGTTCTAGAGATCCAGCCTGCTGATTGATGTAGGCAGAGCCTTTGGGATTAGTTGTATGCTACCTGCTATTTGCATTACAGCTTGTGGCATGTTCTTCAAGAAAATATAAATAAATAAATAGAAAGGAGAAAAAATGCTGGGTTTAGGCACTTGAAGCTCAACAATAAGGGGCTTCTTTGTAATATGGAATTACTTTCAAGTTTCAGAGTCAAGATCCAGTTAATTTTCTTTTAAATAAGACCTATGACACACTGAACAGGCATCACTTGCCAAATATTTTTACCTCTCAAGTGCTGATATATTTCACGGGTAGATGTATGCTCTGAGGGACATTTCTTAGCTTTTCTCACTTGTATTTATTTGAATAGAGATGGTATATCAAATCTTGCCCCTCCCTGAGAAGCCAGAGATGGTCCTTCAAATAGAGAAGGTTTCTCTTTACAGGAAACAGGTCTTCTGCACTGGGAAATGCAATGCAGCTAGTTCTTAACTGCTGGTGCCTCCTTCCCAACCTCCTTATCTCCCTGCATCAGGAAGAAAACCTCTTTTCAGCTGGTCCTCTCTGTAACCAACCCTCTTGTAAGTGGCCAAGTGGGTGCTTGGGTTGCACTTGGTTGTCTGCAGCTCATTTCAGAAGCTTTCAACTACAAAAAGGGACATCTACTACTGGAGTCAGAGGGGGAGAAGGGGTTAGCTCCTTCATCATACCCAGCCGTCAGGAGATCCCCTGACCCAGCACAAACGATTTTGACTCTCATGTAGGCAGCCAAACAGGAATCCTGCTTGCCAGCCGTGCCAGAGCAGATGCTTCATGCCCATGTTGCAAGGCAGGTTTTGGTCCACATTTGCAGGTGAAAGCTACCTGGCCTCAGTGGTATAGCTTCATCATCCCCTCTTGCTGTGGGCAGGAGCCGATCCTGCCCATCTTCAGTGGTGCTCTTTAGGCTTGCATGGAAATCCCAGTACAGGTCACTTTTGGAGCACAGGCTGTTGCCATCTTCTCCTGATGTTTTCTGGGCTTTGTGAAATGTAGGAATCTGCAGTGACAGACCTGAGCCCCAGAACTGCTCTAAGGAGGGACACGGCTCCCCTTGCTCTGTAGCTACCATGAGGTGGTATCACTGCCCGGACTTGCTGATGGTTTTTTGCAAGGTGTGTGTTGTGATGTAGAAAAGTCGGTTGTATGACAGTACAGGGTTGTGTGTTGTTTTGTTTTGCGGTGTTTTTGTTTTTCTTCATCCATGTTAGGTTTATTGTGATACTGGTAAAGTGAGGTGACAGCTCTGGGTACTGCTGCAAAGCAGATCAGTGAGTCTGGTCAAGTGTCAGCATTGCCTCTAACTATCCACAGAGAATTCACATTGCTCCTTAGCAGTGGCCTCCCAGAAAAACTGCTGCATCAACAGCCTAAGAAGGAAGGTCACTAAATGACTCTCTTGGTAAGTCCATGATAGATAGGCAAAAATGTATTAATGATACCTTAATTGTATTTTAAAATATAGCAAGTATATAAAACATTGTTTTGGTTTGGCCTGGCCGGATTTTGGCGGCGGGGAAGGGGGGGGAGCTGCAGGGTGGCTTCTGCAAGAAACTGCTAGAAGCTCCCCGAGTTTGATAGAGCCAATGCCAGCCGGCTCCAAAGAGGGACCCGCCGCTGGCCAAGGCTGAGCCTATCAGTAAGGTGATAGCAGAGGAACGCCTCTGTGAAAACATATTTAAGAACGGGGAAAAAGAACTGCGCCACAACAGCTGGCACAGACATGGAGGAGTGAGAATCTGTGCAGATACCAAGGTCAGTGAAGAAGGAGGGTGGGGAGGATGAGCTCCAGGCGCCGGAGCAGAGAGTCCCCCGGGTCTGTGGTGAAGACCATGGTGAAGCGGGTTGTCCCCCTGCAGCCCATGGGCAGGGTATAGATGTCCACCGTGAGGATCACTGCGGAGATGTCCACCGAGGACTCCACGCCGTGTGGGTGGATGCCTGAAAGGGGACTGTAGCCCGTGGGAAGCCCGCATCAGAGGAAGTCGCTGCCAAAACCTGTAGCCCGTGGAAGAGACGAATGCCCACGCTGGAGCAGGTTGGCCGGTGGGACTTCCGGGATGCTGCGGGTGGTTCACGCTGGAGCAGTTTCCCCCGAAGGACTGCATCTCAGACTCACGAGGGGTGGGCTGCCCCTCGTGAGGTGTCTCCCGTTGGGCAGTTTGTGATGAATTGCCCTTCGTGGGATGCCTCACGCCGGAGAAGAGAGCGTGAAGCTTGTCTCCCGTGAGAGGGACCCCACAGTGGCCCTGGGGAAGAGTGAAGAGTCCTCCCCCGGAGTGAAGAAGCCAATGTCGGATGAACTGACCATAACCCCCATTCCCTGTCCCCCTGTGCTGCTCAGGGGGAGGAGGTGGAGAAACCGGGATTGATGTTAAGCACAGGAAGAAGGGAGGGATGGGGGGAAGGTGTTCTGTTTGTTAAGATCTGTTTGCTTTTTTCTCATTTCTCACTACTCCTCTCTGATTGGTTCTTTTAATAAATGTAATTAATTTCCCCAAAATCGAGTCTGTTTTGCCCGGGACGGTAAATGAGAGTGATCTCCCTGTCCTTATCTCGAACCCTGAGCCCTTTGAAATATTTTCTCCCCCTGTCTAGCAGTGAAGGGGGAGTGAGAGAGCGGCTGTGTGGGTACCTGGCAACCAGCCAGGGTCAAACCACGACAAACGTATATTCATATTTTCTCAGTTTCAAGTACTGCTTTATTCTTAGCACTTTCTGCTTCTGACAGTCATTTGATGCAGCTCCCACACCTGTGAGAACTTGTTAGTTATGATTCATCTTTTCAAATGAAACCCTGGCATACCTTGTTTTCAGAAAAAAACATCCCCCAGTCTTCTTAAATCTAACTTTACAGCATCAGCCTTAACAAAACAGTGGCAGAGAAAAATCAGGTCTGTGTTATCCCCTTTTTTCTTTTTTTTTTTTTTTGTACATCACAAAGGTGTTTTTTTCATCCCTATTTTTTTCAAAGGACTCGTCCATTGGATGCAAGTAGGAAACATCCCTGGAGGATGCTGCTACCCCTCCATGGGCTTCAAGTGCCATGGAGGCTCTGGACACCACATCACCAGGTCCCTCCAGGGAACTACATTAGCGCCTGGCAATCTCAAAATGATCACAGGTGGCTTTTGGTGCCTGGATGTGAGCAACTGAACTGAGAGCAAATAGTCTAGTTAGGACAAGGCAGAACCTTTTTACCCATGCCACTGTACTTGAAGGTTGTCCTCTGAGCTTCTAGCCACATTGTTAGACTTTGGTTCAAAAACCTCAAAATGAGCCCTTCATGTGGTTTTCTGTTTCCTAAGACATGAACATCTCTGTGGTCCCTGTTCAAAATGCCCTTATCAGGGCTGGTGCTCTCTGGTGACCCATTTTGGGCTTTGATTATGGAGCGTGCAAGTTTTCCAATCAAAAACCTCATTTCAAGCACTTAGCTCCTCAAAGTAGACTCCAGGTTGCTCATTCAGTCCCTGGCCAACACAGGGGCATTGGCACCTCGGGGCAGTGGGCTGGACACGCAACCCCCTTGCCAGGAGGCAAGCGGAGACAAGCACCCCAACACCTGAAGCTCATCACACCCCATCCTTGGCCCCACCGTGGAGCTGGTTGAAGTCAGCCTCAATCAGTGGTTAAACTGCAGAAGAAAATAAGGCGAGATGTAGAGCAGGGGTGAGCAGGTGTGGTGCTACGTGGGGCTCGAGTCAGGGGCGGTTTGCGCTTTCACACCAGGGACACAGCTCAGCACACGGACTCTGCGCTATCAAGGTATCGTACACCCTGTATCTGTAACATAGGATGCCTTTGTCTTGTCAACTCTATTTCTGTTCATTTCAGGTTCTTTGCTTGGTCCCAACAGCAGCAATTCTTTACCCCCATGTTTTGCCTGACCTCCTCCCGAGCTGACCTGCTCATCTTTGTCTTCAGTAGAACAGTAACATTTTTTTTCCAGATTTGCA
Organism: Trogon surrucura; assembly: GCA_020746105.1. Lineage (NCBI taxonomy): Eukaryota > Metazoa > Chordata > Aves > Trogoniformes > Trogonidae > Trogon > Trogon surrucura. Next base: position 89,580,621 of record CM036617.1, on the reverse strand, counting down.
GAGTTTCTGTGGGATTCTAGTAAGTGCAATCAAGTTCATACGCTGTATGGCCTCTGAACCACCTGCGCTTGCAGTTTTTAAAGTGCTCATTGCCTGTCGAAACTAATAGTATTCTTGATTGCCACGGGTCTGGAAAAAAGCCATCCCCAGCCTCATTTGACACTTCTACTACTTTCAGAAAAGAAAAAAAAAATTGAAATGTTTGCCTTTTCTGCATCAGTAAATCAACAAACCCTCCTTTCACACAGCTCCGCCTGGTGGAAGGTTTTTGGTGTGCCTGCCTTTCATGTGTCTTGACAACTACTTCTTTGCTCTTGACCACTCTGCTGAACTGCTTACTGGTTCCAGTCAGCCACTCCTCGGTCGAGTTTTCTACCTGTTGTAATTGTTAACACATTCATTGTGTCTCCTATTAACATTATTTAATTTTAATTGCTACCTTTAGTGAGACAGTGAAAGGCAGTGAGCTGTTCTTCAGCTGGTTCTTTTCCTAATTAGTGACACAGCCTTTTGGCTGGCAAACAAGGCTGTCACAGAACCCTTATGTTGGCATCCAGGCTCTGGGTACCTTTGCTGCTGTGTCCCAGCGAGGGAGACGTCATCCACGTGGGCTGCAGGGACCTGGGCAAGCCAGGGAGCCCTCAGCAGAGCCTGGCAGCGCAGTTTTTCACAGCTAAGGAAATCCAAGAGGAAGAGGGGTAGGGCTAAGGGGAGGGTGGCATTTGCTAGTCTGCATGAGCTAGAACTAGTAACTGCTCCTGGCTCCTCTTCACAGCAGCCAGAAATTGGGGTATTTATTCTCCAGGGCCCTGAGTGTCTCTGGTACACAGTGCAGTCCATGATGAGTGATTGAGGAACATCAGGTAGGTGGAGAAAACAAGAAAACAAATCAAATCAAAAGCAGGTTGCTGGCAGCTCTACGTGACAGCTCCTTATTGTGAAGAGTTGCCCAACACCAGTCTGGCTGCACGATGAACCAAGTTGAGGAGTGAATGAGTCACTATTTCCTAAAGGTACCCAGTGAAAGTAAACTAATGGGACCAACCATCCTAATGACATCTGGGCCAGCCAATGAGCCACCTCCAAGTTTCACCTCCTCCCTTCTCACGGGGGGGTCCAGTGGGCAGCAACACCCAACAGCACTTCTGTCGTCAGGTTAGCGGGGGCAACCGGTTGACACGAGGTCACACTAAAGTAGGGAGGGCCTGTACTGGGAGAGCCACTACCAAAGCCAGCTCCTACGTGTGCCAGGAGGAACTTGACAGGGCTGGTGCATTTGTAGAGCCATGGGAGAACAAGCCCTCCCCATCCCCACGGCTGGCCTGGGTGGAGGAGCTGGGTGGCAAGGATGGGCAGAGACCCAGGCTGGGCAGGAGGGGAAGGGAGTCGGTCTCCCTCCAGCAATGGGGGCACCCCCGCCAGAAGAAGAGGCACCAGGGGAACAGGTTTTATGAATTTAGTCTTGAGGAGAGCGGTACATCTCACTCGGCTTGAAGATTTGCGGGGGCTTTTTGGGGACAGGCCAGCAGCAGTCAGTAGATAACCACCTTGCTGGAAAAGATTTAAGGTGTTTTACGAAGTTTAACATACGCAAATGCTTTACTGTAAAACCAGGCACTGAAATGGATTTCGAAGACCTGCTGCCTCCGCCTCACATGTTTGCGGACTTTTTCGTAAAGGTGCGTTCCAGGCGAATGAAGGGATCGAATCGCTCGTGCCCCAGTACTGCACTAAATGAGCTGAAAAATGGTGAGCAGAAAAAAGTAAGCTGCAGTGCACTGGAGCTGCAGATGACCGTGTCCCTCGGAACAACGCCTGATCTCAGTACTGGCATCAAACAGACTACTAACATTCATTAACAGGAAAATATTTTGAATTTTATTTTTTCACGTTATTATCAAGTACACAATTACAATAATGTCACACATCCCTATATGATTCTATGTATTTTGTTTTTGTCTTTTGTCTTTTTTACAAAGTGTACAGAGGGAAGGACGTATACAATATTTAACAGGGTATTTTCTACAGAACAATAATTTATATTATGTCCTTGTAAAAATCTGTACCTTTTTTAAACATTAAACTGAAACATCCATTTTATAGCATTTGCTAAGCAAATTATTTAAGAATTAAAACTAACCTGTAACTAATGTCAGTACATTAACAATAACTATAATTTCATTTTCTCTTTATACAGACAAATACATTTTACAAAATCCACTTGACCAAACCCTTAATTATTAAAAAAAAAAGTTTCAACATTGTGCTTTAAAAAAAAAAAAAAAGAAAAAAGAAAAAAGTGTGTATGGTTTCCAGGCTACGTAAGAGAAAGAAAAGGTGTAAAATTGTGTTCTTTGTCTTTCAGCTTATTTAAAAAAATAAAGTTCAGAATGGCTAAAATCCTCGGCAATGCTATGGGAATTTATGCAGATTTTGTGCACTTTTTCAGGTTTTCAGTTAGAAAATGCTTGAAGGGGGAGGGGAAGTCGCAGGAGGGTATTTTGCAAGATGCAAATGGAAGGTGTCTACTGGGTTTTACTGCATCCGATTTGGCAACCAGTAGGCACCAGCCAGACAGCTACGGCCGCGTAGGGAACCCACTGACCTGACGGGGGATTTCAGCGAAGGCACGGTGCAGCACATCCACACGCTACACACTAAGGGTTCAGGGCCCGCCAGTAGCAGTATTACACAAGAGCATGTTGTACGAGTCTGGGGGCACTGTCAAGCAGGCATCAAAAGGAAAAAAAGAACCACCAAACCCCAAATTATACAATAAAGGTAACGACGTGGCGTTCGACTCTCCCGGCCTGCAAACTAAACACAAGTATCTCGGCTGACAGGGCAAACAGGGGGGCTGAGCAAGGGGAGCAGGGCTCGCTAACTGAACAGAATACAAAAAGCTCAGGAGATGCGTGTCTGGAAAGAATCCTTTATCACCCCAAGCCTGAAATCGTCACTAAAATTCCTGCTGGATTTCAAGCGGGAGGTTTCCCCGCCTAGAAACGAGTCACCACTAGGCCAGGCCCCAAACCCTTCCCATTAGCCAGCGGCTGGTGCCAAATCTCTCCTCGGCTGGCAGGCAGCCAGCTGCCAGGCCTGTAATCCATCCTGAACCAGGGGCTTCCACCGGAATTTGAGCAAGGGGAGCGGGGCCGGGTCCTAAAATCTGCCACGGCATGAAAGGGCTCGGGTTTTTCGCTCCACAGCTGTCGTTAAGGTACGGCAACTTCGTGCTTGGTACGTTTATGCTGCAGCTGGCAAGTGCCAGGGCGCTTTTTTGTAATAGTCTTCAGGTGGTGAAACTACATGTCATGTTCCCCCAGCTGTTTATAACCAGATTAAAAGAACTGGGTTAATTCTGGATACTGTACTAATTAATGAACAGCAGCTTAACACAGCTGCTAATGGCTCAAGAAAAAAAATCAATTTACAAAGAGTTCTGTCACTATCGTAAGTTACTTTTGTTATTAAGGGTATCTACGTTAAAACACTTCTCCTCCTTACGAACCCATCTGCTCAACTCCATCCCCCTCTGAAGCTCTCACTGTAAGTATCTTGTTTCCAAAACTGAGGCACCTCTTGGTCTTAAATTTTATTCTACAACAACTCACAAGGAAAATGTGACTTGAACAACAAACTGTTCTTTCAAAGAAATACTAACACATATAAAGTTTGAGGTACGTTTACCGGCACGTACAGACAGTTGCGGTCTATTAACTCTGCAAATGGAACAAGAATATTTTACGTTTCCAACATTAAGACAGCAGTAAATTGAAAAGAACCCAACTCATTTGTAACACACAAAACCTTTCAAAGACAAAGAAGCACAGAACAAGAAATGTAGTATTCGAGCACACTTTTAAATTCGGCAAAGAAAGAGAACAAATGCCCCAAACCACTTTTTTAAAAAAAATTTTCTCTCTGAAACCTGAATTAAGACGCAGAACAGTTTTCCGCAATAAAGTTAGATGTGTAACTCCTCAAATGGAAAATAGTTAACCTGCCACAAAGTCTGTATAGTCAAAACAAGACAATCAGGTGGGCCCTCGTGACTTTATCTTCTACATCACAATTCCCCATCTTATACACACCTCTGACAATTTTATCAAGAGAAATTTCAGATTTTAAAACTCACGACAAAACTGCATTAACATGGACACTGTGAGTATCAACGAGGTCAGTAAGATAAATATACTTAAATAAACTATTACGGTTGAAAAATTCAGTAAGAGACAGGGTTTACTTTATTAAATGCAACTTTATTGTTGCCATCTTTTTCTTCATTTATTAAACAAACTGAATAGAATTCAGAACACGCTATTGAACAAAAGGTATAAAAGTCAACTAGAAGCAATAATCCTATTTTTATACAGCAACAAATCAAATGCACAGTATTTTTTTGTCGTTTTTTTGTTTTGTTTTTTTTTTTTCTTTTTTGTGTGTGTGTGATCGCAGGTGATTGGCTTTAAAATAAGCTAACTGCCCGAAAGGCAAAATTCCTTTCTAATTCCAGCCATTAAGCCTGTGACAGAGACTTTAAGGCAGCCCAACATCTTTATGATGCCGCATAATGTGCTGGTTCTTCTCTGAAGGCCTTCGGAAACCTTTCTTGCAATACTCGCACCGGTGAGGGTAGTCTTTCGTGTGAATGGAAATGACATGCCGTTTGAAGCCTGAGGCGTCTGTAGTGCTATACTCGCAGTACTCACACTGATACACTTTCCTGCCGCTGTGTGTTTTCATGTGTTTTTTCAGCTCGTTCTGCTGCCTAAAGCCCTTTCTACACCTCTTGCACCTGAACGGGAGATCCTTTGTGTGAACTGAGAGTATGTGGCGGCTCAGAATGAAGGGATCCGCGATTTTGAAGTCACAATGTCTGCACTGGTGCAATTTTTTACCCTTGTGAGCTGCCACGTGTTTTTTCAGTTCCGAAGGCCTGTGAAAGCCTTTATCGCACATATCACACTTGTGAGGGTAGTCTTTCGTGTGCACCGAAATTATGTGTCGTTTCAGATCACTCGAGTTTGAGCTCTTATGGTCACAATGCAAACACTGATGCGTTTTACTTTCTTGATGCATAAGCGTATGCTGCTGTAGCTCTTTGGTATCTGAAAAAGTCTGGAAACAAATGTCGCACTTTAACGGTGTTTCCTTACTGTGTTTAGTCTTTACGTGCGTTTTCAAGTTGGAAGAGTCGGCAGATCGGTATTCGCAATATTGGCACTGGTAGGGTTTTTCACCAGTGTGGATTCGCATGTGCTTCTTGAGCTCCGACGGATGGCGAAACCCTTTGCCACACTCCACGCAAATGTGAGGAAAGTTCTTGCTGTGGACAGCTAAAAGGTGGTGACTCAGTAATCCTTGCTCTGCTGTCTCATAGTCGCAGAATTTGCACTTGTGCATTTTATTAACTCCTTTGTCCCTGTGCACCATCTTGTGAGTAAATAAAGTTCCTGCGTGAGAGAAGGTTTTCCCGCACTCATCGCACTCAATAAGCTTTTCTGTTTTGTTGGTCAGCTTATGACTCTCCAAGTGGTTATGTAAACTTATTTTTTTATTCGTAGTGTAATCACAGTCTGTGCATCTGTATTTCTTCTTAGTAAGAAGGTGCTCTGGGTGGTTTTTCATGTGCCTTTTCAAGAAACCTCTAGACTTAAATTTCTTTCCACAAATCATGCAGGGGTAGACTGTCAATGGATGACCATCAGGGCCAATGATTATTGCTGAAACAGAACGAAAATTCCTTCATCAATATTATAGTTTAACAAATGTCTTATTTCAACCATAACACTAAGCTGAACTGTTAGACGAGATCAGACACGTATGTTTTACTATATAACAAACAAGCTTGTTACAGGGTTAGGTAGAAGAACTACGTAAGGTAGAAGAAAGGAGCAATGGTTTTTGACTAGAGCAGGGTAGATTTAGATTAGACACTAGGAAGTTCTTCACTATGAGGGTGGTGAGGCACTGGAACCAGTTTCCCAGAGAAGCTGTGGAAGCCCCCTCTTCCCTGGAAGTGTCCAAGGCCAGGCTGGATGGGGCTTTGAGCAGCTCGGTCTGGTGGGAGGTGTCCCTGCCCATGGTAGGGGGTTGGAACCAGATCTTTAAGGTCCCTTCCAACCTAAACCGTTCTATGGCTCTATGATTCCATGATAAATCGAAGGAATTACTACTTTCATTCATTTTTATTATCAGAGAAAAAGGAAATACTGTTCTGTGATGGACACAACCAAAGCACCACCCCGCGGTTCTTCACCTCAACTAATTCTACTTTGAAGAATTGTGACCGCGTTCACACATTAAATACAAGCAGAAACCAACACTGACACAAACAACAGCGGGCAACTTGCTAAACCAAGGATTACATACTAAGCGTAGTACGCGTTTTTCTTTCACTTTCCACGAATGTGTAGATGAAGTTTCTTCTGACAGTTTAAACACCTATGCTGACTACAATTCCTATCTCCCCAAACTAACACCTCCTCCTTGTGCCATCTGTCACAGCCACACTATGAAGAGGTATCAAGCAGGAATCAATGAGAACATATTTCACACATGGATACCTCAAAGCTTTGGAACTTATTTGCCCTCATCCATCAGCCTCAACTGTTTATCCTGAATTTGTCTAGGCATGCTGAAAAGCAGTCTTCTCCAAAAATTTTTTAGGAGAACTGACTAGGTAGCTGGAAATAGAAAAGGCAAACTTTAAGATTAAGATGCCTGGTTTACTGATTCACTGCTAGACAAAACAGAACCCCTACAGTTAAGCCACAATTTGGAAAGAAACTTTAAGTATCATTTAAGACAAGGCTACTAGGAAAAAATAAAATAGAACAGTTGTGTGCTTTTTCAACTTCATCAGACAAAATAAATCTTTCAGACCACAACACAGTAACAGCAGAAACCAGATAATGCCAAAGCAGCGCATGTTGTTTGTCCAATGATCCAAGTAAGAACACTGGCGTGAACAAAAAGGCAATTTATTTTCAAGCTGAAACAGAACAGGGTATAGAAGTTACACTATCAAATGTAATAGATAATGTTCAGTTTTTCCAGTTATTGAGCCGATATAATGAAATGTTCTATATATTTTCAATAAAGACAAAAAGGGGTTTTTTTAAAGCACTGTTACAGTAGACTGTTCAACTATCATCATTTTCAAAAAAGTTACATTAAACACTGAAATTAGCGTAGCAAGGTAAGTATATAGGCTTTTAACTTTTTACTATGATATTAATTTTTTCCTATGGTCAGCGATGGCTTCCTTTAAAACACTCTCCACAACCCAAGCCAACTATTTATCTATAAAACTCTAAAATAAAATCTATCACTCACTTAGGATGTGGAAGTGTTGTCAACAAAACAATCCCCAACATAAGCACTGCTTTTCTCAAGACATGGCACATGCCACCAGCAAACTGCATCTGTTTGTGGGTAAGTGCCTGAAGGAATGAGAGCAGAGCCGGCCACCAGATACTCACCTGTTTGATACTGCCTGGACTCAGGTCTCCTTTTTTTCTTTGGTTTTTGCTTAGCCAGTCTCCCGAGCCCAGCTGACTCATCTATGTGCAAAAGAGCACTTGCAGTGCCATTCCGACTTTCAATGCCGTCATTATTGTTACCTAACAAGAGAAGTTAACAAGTTACCTACCATCATCGCTCTGCAGATTATTCAAGCAACAAACTCTACAATGATGACAAAAGAAAAGATAAAGCGCTTTCTGGACATTTAATCAAACTGTAGGATGACCTGCACAGGATGACCTGCAAAACTTCTTTGTATCTAACTTAGGAATTATCTTTGGAATCGTGAACCTGGAAGCAGTGGCTTTTTAACCTAATTTTACAGGAATATACAATTTACAGGAACTAATGGCTTTCCATTTAGCAAAGAGCTCTCCTTTAAATGCAGTATTTTTAACACTCCTTTGGTTGCTGCTTATGCCCCAAATGTTTAACATCAGTCCACAACAGCACATCACAACATTCACGGCATCTGGCTTTCTTCTCAGTCCTGAGATACATTCGTTCCCTTCTGGACATCTGAATTCACCTCACTGAAATTTCTCAAATACCGAGTTTGAGAATTGGAACTGCAATCAAAGAAGTGTTCTGAACAGCCCATAAACTCGCACACAAACTCCACTACTTACTATTTGCACACCTGATGCTTTAACACTTATTCTTTCTACTTTACTTCTTTCTACTGGGAGCGAGTAAAGAGCATGCTCAGTATTGTATAATAGAAAGAAGGAAACAATCTTCACCTCACAGAGTTTCATGTTTAATACACAAATTGTATCACTGGATGTAAAAAAAAACCATGAAAATGACAAGTAAATATATTTATTTATTTGGGAAGGTATTTACTGACTATCAGTTCAATATTGGTGATTTAAGGGCGTAAGTAAATTTTAATGCCAAATTTTTTGCTTAAGGATTTACTTGAATCAGTCAAAGGCAACAGTTCCTAGTGAACGCAAAGCGCACAAATAAGACAGGAATATTGAAGTGGAAGAAAGTGCAAGATGCTCAATAGCTGTTCCCTTTGTAGAGCGCCAAGAATTAATATTAATCATTAAGGTAAGAAAACTCAAGAGTCAACAACAGGCATATGCAGAGCCTGAATATTCTAACGCACAGGCTAGCTCAAGTGTTGGAACAGCAAATGTGGCAAGTGGGAAATACTGAAAGACAAAACCTGTTTCATGAAAGCCAAAACCTGTATCACATCTTACGTGTAGAAAGCACAGTTTGCGACAGGTGCATAAAGGCTCCCCTCCCCCTGGACTACAACATTAAAGAGTCCTCAACCATTTTCTAATACTAGAATAAAACTGCAAAAACTCGCTGGAATAGAACACACAGTGGGACTGGGCTTTGCTACAGTACTGCAACAAATCAAACTGAACATTTTAAGATGCCATTGCTATCAGCTCTAAAATCCTCCCTAAGTGGAGAAGAGTTCCGAGAAGTGCAGATGACAAACCTCTGCCATTTTCATACCTTCATGCTTCATTGTTTCGTCCCTTCCCTGCCACCTCTCACCTTGCATAGGTTGCTTACCGCTGGTAACGCAACCGTTCCACCGCTTCCCCCATTTTTAAATTCTCCTTTCAATTCTCTCTCTCTGCACTTAGTGCACTCTGCTCAATTTTCTTCTCCTTCTCCGAAATCACCGAATGCTCAGTCTACAACTGTTGTTTTGAGTTTGCCTAATTTAATTTTTAATTCCCACTCAACCTGGCTTCTGTCCTTTCCTCTCCACTGAAACTGTGCTCCCCAGCATATGGCCAAAGACAGGGCTCTGGGTACACACCATCCACCTCCCAAACAACTTTTAACACATGCTCCTTCCTGAAATCGTGCCCTCCCTTGACTCAAGTCCGTGATTCCAGCCCCCACCGCACTCTGAGCACTTCCCTGCCATTTGTCTGCTGCTGCTGGCACCAGCACCACAATCCACATAATGCAGACGGACAATTTAAGTTTTGTGCTCTACTCCACAACTATTTCTGCTTTGTCTGGAAGGAGAAAGGGGCAACATGGAAACATTTTTAAGATGAGGTTTTGGCCTACCTGCTTATGCAGTAGCTTTGGAAATCAGTTTGTGCATCAGTTGATGCTCAGATACTAGTGACCAAGAAAAATAGGCCTGCATGCTGAAAATAATCTCAGGGTTCTGCTATAATTTTATGATGTCTCCCTTCAGCTTTTTTTTTGTTACTCCATTTTTTTTTCCATTAGTGAAATCACATACTTACATGTTCATTCTAGAAAGTACCTAAATCAAGCTAGAGGTCAGTGTTGCTTCTCACTGTTACACTGCCTCTTGCATACTCTCATCTGCTTTCTCCCCCCCTCCCTGCAAATAAAAGTATTCAGTTCTATTCTCGAGCCAGCTCTTACTGTGTCCTAGAACTGCGAAGGACAGATGTACTTTAGAAGTAATTTTTCAGCTGAAAGCTCATGTACTTCCCCCTTCTACATCATGAAAATAAAACAGGAGTAAGAAGCCTGCCTTAGAGCTCTCCTCTTCGCTTTCTAGGGTTCATTATGCCAAGAAACCATTCTTTAACTAAAACTTTAAAAACAGACACAGATACTCCACTACCCTCCAAAAAAAAATCTCCAACATTTTTAGACGGTGTCACCAGGAAGAATTCTTCGAGGATTACCTACCATAAGCTGCTGCCCAAGCTATGGGCATGAAAGTTTTAATTTCAGTGTCATCAATTTGCTGTTCATGGGCCGCTGCTGCATCTTCCTCTCCTACAATCACTTCCATATAAACCTCATCAGCTATTTCTGCAACATCTAAGAGAAAAAGAAGTGAAGAAAAAAATTAATAAACACTGCACTGCTGAAAGTAAAAATCCCTGTTCCCAAATGAAAGCCACCTACTTACTTAAGTCTTCATCTTCATGCTGAGAATCATTTACTGTCATGTAAACCATTTTCTCCCTTGGAATACGAATACTGCTATTTTGATCAAGTAATCCAACTGCGTGGTCATTCTCTGGCTCGCTCTCCACAATGTCTACCGTGCCGCCTAATTAGGAAAATCAGAGCAAAATATTTTAAATATACTTTGTTCAAATTCTATGCTAGACCATGGAAAACTGAGTTTGTCACTCTTGAACATTAGACACAACAGCTCTTTACAGATGACTGGAGAAAAACTATGGTCTCTAATTATGCAAAATTTCAAATGTCAGGTTGGAGTACTCTAAAACGAGCGTATTTTACCTAAATCCTCTTCTCCAGGATCTGCTTTGAATATATAGACCTTGATGACTTCTGGACAAATGCCATCCACTTTACAAGAGCCATTTTCTGACTCTGCTTCCATGGTAATTTCAGCAGAACCTTCTTGTTCTATCTTGCCAGCATCATCCACTACAAAAACAAATTATTACAATTATCCTGTCATATACAGACAGACATAGACAGAATACACTATTTCTTTACTACTCAAATTTGGAAGCAGTTTAAAAAGTTGTGATAAAGTACCCATAAATACTTTTTTTCATATCCTTGACAACAATGGCAATAAACACACAAATAAATTCAGATCTTATCTTCTAGCTAAGGGGGAAGTGCAAGAGCGCTGGGGTGGTGTGACCAGAAGCACGAGCACCACACCAGGCTAATAGGGAAACGGTGATCTGCAGCAAGACAATGGTAGGTAGAAACTGCACGTTAGTACTTACTCTGTGGCATAATTTCATTTGTTCTCAGTTTTAATTGCCTTCTCCTTCACAACTAATCAGCTAGGAACTCCCCCCTCCCCAAGCACTATCTGTTGCTCAACCCTGTCTCTAATGCAAGCGGTACTACTGCTGCCCATCAGACCAGAGTTATCGATGCTTACTCAGTTGACTAGAGAGGTAACCCAAACGAACACTACAGGAAGAAAACCCTCCACCACCTTCCTCAACCACTCAACAGCTGAGGGATCGAGCGCAGTGTCAGAGAGTTGCTCCAACTACTACAGCGCTGGTGAACCTATTCAACTGGCTGTTCATGGTGCCCTTACCGAGAGGGACTTGCACCGGATTTTACGCTGTAACCATATAGACTCTACTTGGTATCGTTTCAAATTTTGTTCTCTTGCCTTCGGGCAGCACGCTGACACCACGCTTCAGTTTGCACTGCCGTAGCTTGCCTGGGTCTCCCACACAAACACGGCTGGCAGACGCTTTATGAGGAGCACAGTTCTGATTTTAAGACATCTTCTACATAGGCATGCACACACCCCCCCACCCACCTTACTTTACCCAAAAAAAAGCAGTAAATGTGCGTTCACAAAAAGCAAATGCAGCATTTCAAGACCTTCAGAGAACCTGCCAATTTCTGAAGCCTGGCAAACTTCTCAAGCATCAAGATTATTTAAAAAATCTTAATGTGATGGTGTACTTCTTTAATTTGTGAATTTATTATTCATAAAATCACTTTTGGAGGCAGACATGGCTCCCTCAGAACCATGCACAACTTCAAATCATGACAAAGCTTGAAATTTTTGCTAAGTAAAAACAGTCCCTTATTAGTCCCTTATTAGGAAAATCAGTAGAATTTTTAACTACCATGCCTAGCACATACAAAATACTTAGTAAAGTACGCTCATTTTACTGATGCTCATTAAACTACCCTCATAACTAAATCACAGCCTCATTACTCTGTAAGAGCAACTCTTCATTTACTTTAAGACCTACCCAAAAGAATTCCTGAAAATGTTGCTACTATCGTTTTCCTACCATGAAGTCAACAAATTAGTCTTTAAATTAGATAAACTAGCACATGTTCTGTATCAAACACAACTGTATTTAAGTACAGTTTCTCAACCAGACATCATTATTCACACACACACACAAAAGAATAATGTTAAATTATCAAGCGCTGAAATAAATTAGTCTCTCTCTTCACCAAAAGAGCAGCAGCAAAAACATCATATACTCTTATGCCACAATCAAAGGTCACCATACAGAATGTTTCAAGCAGTAAGATGTTAAAAAAAATTACTTGGTGTCACAGGACAACATAACATCTTGTAGCTGAAACGCCAAAACATTTCAAAAGTAAAAACCTTAAGATGTTCTGTTCAACCATGTTAACAACGTAGCTCCACAGTGTGTATAGTGAGTTGCCGAGCAGACTTTCCTAAGTTTTCTGGCATACGCACGAAACGTCACTGGAACTCCGACAAAAAGAAAACTTGCTTTCATTTCCACACTAGATTTATGTAGCTGTTCTCTTTTGACTTGGCTGTTCCTGTGTATTTGGAAGGCTTTCAAATCAGTGTAGGCTGATGTTACATCGCTGAAGCCAAAGAGGAAGTCTGCCACCAAGCTCAACTGATGCTGGAACTTACTCAAGGAAGGAAAATTATGGCTGGAGCAATCAAAGACAAAACAAACCTGGGTGCATCACGGAAACAGGTCAGTTTCTTTTGACCAAAATGGATTTTTTCACTTCCATAGGTATATGGAAGTATCCACTGGCAACATCCACACGACAGAAGAATTCTAGATCTTAAAAATACGCTCCATTTACTCTTTGAAATAAGTTCTCCAAGGTTCAAAGTAATATTTTAAACAACTTGATTAACAAATACTTGTTTATCCCTGATCTCCCTCTACATTCAACGGCATTTTAAAAGTGTAACAACTGGTCTAAGTATTTTTAATAGTCCCATTAAACTGTAAGGAAATTGATGACAGGAATACTAGACCAACTTTTCTCATCCAAAAGGAAAAAATTTCACTCCTGACAGGTGGTAATACTTAAAAACTGAAGTCCCTGAAGGGTTTGAAAAAGAAAAGTATTTGCAGTACAGTAGAAGAATCACAAAATTATTGAGGCTGGAAAAGACCTCTGAGATCACGAAGTCCAGCCTATGACCCAACACCACCACACGAGCTACACCATGGCACTAAGTGCCACATTCGGCCTCTCCTTAAACACCTCCAGGGACGGTGACTCCACCACTCCCCTGGGCAGTGCAACCCAGTGCCTGAGCACCCTCTCTCTGAGGAAGGGCTTCCTGAGATCCAACCTAAATCTCCCCGGATCCAGTTTCATGTCGTGCCCCCTTGTCCTGCCACTAGTTGTCCACGAGAAGAGTCTGATCCCCACTCCCTCAGCCTCTCCTCACAGGACTTTCCCTCCAGTCCCTTCCCCAGCCTCGTTGCTCTCCTCTGGACCCGCTCCAGCACCTCAAGGTCTCTCTTGCAGTGAGCGGCCCAGACCTGCACACAGCACTCGAGGGGAGGCCTCACCAGTGCTGAGCACAGGGGCAGAATCACATCCCTGCTCCTGCTGGCCACACTGTTCCTGATACAAGCCAGGATGCCATTGGCCTTCTGGGCCACCTGGGCACACTGCTGGCTCCTGTTCAGCCGGCTGTCAACCAGCACTCCCAGGTCTCTCTGTGCCGGGCCTCTCCCCAGCCACTCCTCCCCCAGTCTGTAGCGCTGCAGGGGGTTATTGTGGCCAAAGTGTAGGACCCTGCACTTGGTCTTGTTGAACTTCATACCATTGGCCTCAGCCCATTGACCCAGCCTGTCCAGGTTTTTCTAACAGTAGGGCAGAAAGAAAAAGATAGAAAAAAAGAAGATAGAAGTCAGAAGAAGAGACAAACAAGGTGAAAGTACTACTTCCATGGTATTTTGTCCTGTGGCTACATATGCGTTTATCTACACTGATTTATTGATGCTCTGGCAGCATTTGTGAAATTTTATTTCTATTTAACACTTTCCCTATGTTTCTGCATTCTCCACATTTCTCAGTCTCGAAATCAGAGATGACGATATTCATAAATACTTGACTGATCAATGTTTGAAGTTGGAGCTCTGGCGATGTTTGAATTTTTCATTCGAATTCACAGCTCATCAAGGGATCCCACAAACACCACGTATGACTGATCTTCACTCACATCGTTTCTCTTCAAAATTCCAATTAAAAACAAACCCCAAAGTACTTAACAGTATTAGTTAAGCCTATGAGAGCGCACCTCCTTTAGAGGAGAGATGCTGGGCAGTTACTAAACTAATCACAAGTCACACGCTAGAAAAAAGTTCCGACTAGCACTATTCCAATGCTGTCATACCTTCCACCTCCATTTAATTCAATATTAACTGAACACCAAAAAATTTATTGTACGGTTTTTCCTCCTCTCTACTAGATCGTAGCTTTACTTCAGTAAACAAGTGGATTCAAATTAATTCTCCAAGTTTAAACAAAAAAAAAAGCGAAAAATTATTACACACATTATTTCACATAAATTGCAAGAATGCATTCTATGGTTAGTTTGCTGACATTGTTCACAGACTTCATTGACTCGAGCAGCCTCCTCTTTGCATACTGAGCTGCATGAAACAACTAAAAAATGTACACACTTCTCCAGTGTTGCAATAATTGCTTCTGTATAAAGACAATGTTTGAATTTTTACTGAAGTACAAACAGATGAGAAAGGTGTCACACAGTGTAATAGACCTGGCACATTTAAAGTTTGTCTCGTTAGAATCATAGAACTGTCAGGGTTAGAAGGGACCTTAAAGATCATCTAGTTCCAACCCCCCTGCCATGGGCAGGGACATCTCCCACTAGATCAGGTTGCTCAGAGCCCCATCACTCATATTACACTTATATTATCATTTATATTACAAGGAAATCAACAAAAAGAGACCAACAGATAAAAAGGCAGAGAGCAAAAACCCAAAAGCTACAGGCAACATAAACAGCAGATGGTTTAATATGTGTTCTATCATGATGACAGTATTTGTCTCCTAAAAAATACTACATCTAATAAAAAAATCACAAACTATAATGTCCAACAAACAATTACTGGTCGTCAGTCGCTGAACACAAGCCAGCAGTGTGCCCAGCTGGCCAAGAAGGCCAACAGCATCCTAGCCTGTGTCAGGAATAGTGTGTCCAGCAGGAGTAGGGAAATGATTGTCTCCCTGAACTGAGCACTGGTGAGGCCGCACCTCAAGTCCTGTGTTCAGTTTTGGGCCCCTCGCTACAAGAAGGATATTGAGGCCCTAGAGGGAGTCCAGAGAAAGGCAATGAGGCACGTGAAGGGTCTCAGGAGCAAGTCCTATGAGGAGCAACTGAAGGAATTGGAGTTGCTTAGCCCGGAAAAAAGGAGGCTGAGGGGAGATTTTTTTTGCTCTCTACAACCACCTGACAGGAGATTGTAGCGAGGCAGGTGTCGGTCTGTTCTCCCAAGTAACAAGCAACAAGACCAGAGGAAATGGCCACTAGTCGTGCCAGGGGAGGTTTAGACTGGGTATTAGGAAAAACTTCTACACTAAAAGGGTTATCAAAGACTGGAACAGGCTGCTCTTAGAAGCGGTTAAATTGCCATCCCTGGATGTGTTGAAAAGCCATCTGGACATGGTGCTCTGTGACATGCTTTAGAAGTGGACCTGGCAGAGTTTCATAATGGTTGGACTTGATGATCGTGAAGGTCTTCTCCAACCAAAATGATTCTATGATCCTATCTCCTTTTTAGGACAGAAACTAACTCCTATGCATTGATAATAAAAACAGTATTCAAAATCCAGCTGAGGCCAGTTTTCCCACATAGAAAACCAAACCCTAGCCCAAGATCCCGCATCTTGCATTTGCTTAGATGGTACACCTTTTGTTTAACCGTGACATGTACAATTTCCCCAGGAAACAGGTTTTAGCTTTTTATAGCCAACATTTAATGGATCAGTCGACAAAAACTTTGTAACCACAAAGCTTTTTACTCCTAACTAGAAAAATGCGAAGATCTGTAACTGTCTTTACTTTCTTAATGGTTTCCATAAGCTTTTACATTTATTCTTTTCTACCATTTCTCCTCCATATGTGATTAACGAGGAAAATAAAAGGATTGTAAAAGACAAGATTCACCTAAGCACTAAGAAACTTTCCATCTTTTTCTAGTACACATTTATTGCTGAATAACAAGCTGAAACAATTCTTATATTCTAAGAAAAAGTCGTCTCTACAGCAGTTTAGCAGATCTCAACGTCTGTCCATGGAGTAATTAGATGAGAATCATCTATTTTGTCAGCCTTTATGTTCCCAAATGAGTCTCTTTGCTGCTAAAAACCTGAGTATCATGGGATACTTGCCTGCTTAAAAAATAAACAATGCCATGTAACCATTTGTAATGAAAAAGGCCATGGCTAACGATTCTGTTTTCTCTAAAATAGATTAAAAGCATGCTGTATTCCCCAGACAGACTGTTCAGTTACCTGTGTCAGAAACCTTCTACTTGTACTTCATTTGATAGCTGAAAATTCCGAGCCTGCTGTAGAAATTATTTTTACTGTCCAGTTATTTCTTAAACAGCAAAGCAGGTTCCTAACCCATGAAAAACAGAAATCTGTTCTATTTTGATTTGAGCCCTCACCACAGGAAAGACATAGACCTGCTGCAGCAGGTCCCAGAGAAGGGCCACAAAAATGAGCAAAGGAGCAGGTCTCCTGTGAGGACAGGTTGAGAGAGTTGGGGTTGTTTAGCCTGGAGAAGACTCTGTGGATACCTTATAGCGGCCTTACAAATGGGGCCTAAAAGAAAGACAGGGACTATCTTTTAGCCTGTTCTGACAAGAGAAGGGGTAATGGTTTTAAACTAAAGGAGGACAGATTTGGACTAGATTGGAGGAAGAAATTTTTTACTGTGAGGGTGGTGAAACACTGGAACACGTTGTCCAGAGAAGTGGCAGAAGCTCCATTCCTAGAAACACTCAAGGTCAGGCTTGATGGGGCTCTGAGCAACCTGATCTAGTTAAAGATGCCCCTGCTCACTGCAGGGGTTGCACCAGATGACCTTTAAAGGTTCCTTCCAACCCAAACCATTCTACAGTTCTATGATTTTAATGCTACTGCCGTTACATATGAGCAACAGCATAGCCTGTGTGTCCAAAGCTCCGCTCAGGGCAGCAACCTAGCGGAGCAAAACTTCCCGAGCTCCAGATTGCTGTCTAACACTTGTCCGTCTCATCCTGCTCTCCTCAGCACACAGACCAGGCTCAGTGCTGAGACATCACTCAGCCCAAGGGAACTCTCATCTCCATCACCTCTCACAGCAACTTCTTGAGCTGCCTTTGCTGCAACAACTGTTGGTGCCATCTCAGTTGTCAGGCAGAAGCATGGCAGCAAGTTTTACCTCACAGAAAGAAAAATGTGATTTCCGGCATCTTTAAGAACCTCCAGGAACAAAAGATGGAGGTACTTATTTACGCTAAAAAAAGCAAATAAAAGCATTTTGTCTTCCGGACTAGAAGTCTATTGGATGGCCCTAATGAAGGTGTGAACTTTATGGCCTTATCAATCAGATCCACTGCTTTCAATTTACACATCCAACAAGGATGAGAAAACACAGGTTTCATCCTGGTTTCTGACTTGTGTAATGAAAAGTGTTAATTCAGACACAGCAAATAAAAGACATGTCCGACTCAGGGCAGAGCAAGGATAAGGAGGGATCTAACATAGCACCTGCATTTGCAGATCACGCAGCTTTCTAAAACTGCGGCTTAAACTTTGCGAGGCTTCCCTTCCCTCTCTCCAGATTCCCTTTGTCACATCTCCTTCGTGCCTCACTGTTTTTACTGCAGTTAAGTACGGGTCCATCAGAGCACAATTTTTTGACTTAGGGAACGGGTTCATGTCAGAGGATGTGTCTTACTTTGCAAAACTGAGTAAAATCACACAAGCAAAAATCTTAATTTCCATCTCATGGCTAAGCATGAGGCACTACTTTCCTTGGTTAGTAAATACAAGCAGGTTTTTTGCCATTGTTTTGACAAACAGCTAACCTGATCACTACCGCTTCACTTACAGAGAAACCATTTTCCAAGCCTTAAAATTTGCTACCAAATAGTAAGTACCAGTGTGAGCCAGAATACAATTTATCCTTGCCTGACCAAACTCACAAACTGGCTTGTTATGGAATATGCGAAGGAAAAAATGATTTACTGAACCGCCTTGAAACCTTTTTACGCAAATGACTACTAGCAGTTTGCATTCTTTGTTGAATATCTGAGTACGCTCTGCTGAAAGTGGCCCATATCCTCCACAGACCAAAAAACAAAAGCTTGATGGCAAAGTTAAAGTATTCAAGAAAAAGGTGAGTACGTCAAAAAGTAAGTGATAATATAAGCTGCGCCAAAACACATTATCTTGGAACTGAAAAAAGTAAAGGTGTATCAATGCAGAAGCTAGATTAAATCTAAATGGGAAAAGAAATATTAAAATACTGAGTTTACTGAAGTCACAGAATGAAACCCACAGGGATTGTACCCTTTGCAAAGACAAACAAGTCTGAAAGCAAGAAAGAAGGAAGAAATACATTTTTTAAAGCATACATAGGTTAGTCACATCAAAATAGGTATTTTCAGGATAAACTTAAAAAAATTATCTTCTTCTAAGAAAACCTATCTGGACTCAGCTCATTATGAACAAAAATGGAAACATTTAACAAAAGCCCAAGATAAAAAGAAGACAGCAAAACTATTTTTGCCAATAACTTCCACTGAAGGATACAGGTTGAGAAACCTCTGACAGAAAGAACAGAAAGTGTCATCCTCTGCTTTGCAAGCCAGTAGCTAAGAGAAGACAGGCAAAAGCATCCTGAAGAACACAGTCTAGCTCCCAAATCTGGCAAGCAGCAACATCTGTCTACTGTAATGCCTGACAAAACTGCATTCCAACATTTGCCCCAGCAGTTCAGGGAGGTTTGCCAGAATCAAGCGTAAAAATACATGTGAGGATGAAAAAAAATCAAAACTAGGCTGACCTTTTAAAAACTACCTAATACTAAATTCAACTGAAGAACTGAGATAGTCATCAGATCAATAAACACATAGGCTACCGTCGCAAAAAAAAAAAAAATCAAATTATGTTTTCCATACAACAAAGAGATAATTTGGCAAGTTAGTTTTTGCTTGATGGAAAAGCACTACACTCTGACTTCACAACCAGAAAAACTTGTTATGCAGGCTTTAAACACAGTAGGTGGTAATAGGGAACTTCCCTTTAAAATGAACTGTAGAACATACTTCATACTTTAGAGACAAATAGAAAGAATGCATGTTTTGTAGCATAATTCTTGGATTAAATGCTGACTTACTCAAGGTTCTGAATCTGGTAACCAAAGTACATTGCAAGAGGTGTTTAATATTAAATAAAGTACGAAACTGCAGAAGTACCCAACTGAAAATGGCACAACCAAACAATCAAATTCCTGTTTTCTGCCAGTTACCACCTGTTGACGACTGGTACATCTAATAAGACTTCCTAGCTGGGTGGGTATTTTAGGGCTCACAGTATCTACCAGGATGTTTTGTCCTCATTCAGCCCCAGGCAACGGTTGAACTGGACACCCACCTGCTCACCCCTCTCACTTGAATTTACAGGGACACAGTTTGCAAAGCGCTCCTACGGCAGCAGCCCCAGAGGCCTGCTGCCTGAGCTGCAGGACAGGACAACCTGCAGGGGAAGGGTGTGCAAAGAGACAGGAGCAACAGCATCTTAAAGAGCAAAGTCAGGGATAAGAAGCAGGTCAGGATCACCAGGAGAGCCTTTACACAGTCAGGCCTCAACTATCCACACGCAGATTATCCACTCTGGTGCCTGACTACGCTGCCGGTGCAGAAGCGTTTGAGCTGCTTTCATCTGATCTAACTCGGGTCCAGAATGAGAAAGTTACACCTGTACCACACTGTACAGAGTGCGTTTACTAGTCTGGATAAATACTATTTCAGAGAGCAGCATCCCTGATCTATGCGACCTCAGTGTGATCTTGTAGCTTAATTTTGCAATATTTTGTGTTATCCATATTTTGCATTACCCCATTTCATTGTTTTCCCAGATAATAGAGAATTAACTGTACCTCATATAAACTCAAAACATGGCTGCACAAGGTTACTCAAGGAACTCAAGAGATGATAAATTAAGAAATGCAGTGATCCTAGGTAAGGAGAAGCAACATTAAAATCCACAAGTACAGAATATAAAATTCAAACAAGTTATAATACATTTCAAAAAAGTGTCCAAAGGGGAAAAAACGGGGGGGGGAAAAGAAAAAAAAAGTAACAGAAGCGGAGCATGAAGTATGCCTCATCAATGGAGTCAGTTAATGCTAGGCAAAACCGAAGTGCCTGAAATGGCAATTAAACAAACCAGCCTAACAAAGTCTTTCTATTTCTACAACAAACAAATGCTCAGCAGTGACACGCAAATGTTCCTAGGTGCTGCACTGAATACTCGTTGTAAGTAACATACAGAGTAAGCTCTAATTCACACCAACGGATATGCCCAGGAGAAAAAGGACTGATGGTATGCTCCGTTTTTCTCCACCCTCTACTTCAATTCTTTCGAGATATGATTCAAATGAATTGTGCCACTGTTCCTAATAGAGGTAAGAGATTCACAGTTGCTTTTCAACTTTTTTTATTAGCAGCATACCTCTGCCCTTTGCTTAATCAAGGGAAGAGAACACATCCTAAGAGGAAAGCAAACCATACTGCTGCCTGTATCTAACTGTAAGTGGGGTAGAAGGGGTGGAGGTTCAGCAAAAAACAAGACAAAGATAACGAATTGTAATCTGGACTGCCACAAATTCCCCTTTTCCACAAAATAATTTTTCCTGTTTTCTTGGTAACCTTCATACACATGTGTTTTCAAACCATGTCACCTTCTTTTTATTTCAGTTCTTACTAAGTATATGGCATTTAATCTACTGGAATTCTTATTCTTTTGGTCATACGCTATAAAATGCTACAGAACTAATTTACAATGAGACACGCATTTGCCAGTATTTCTCTCCATTAGCTTCCCCAGAACTTTTAGCTGGTACATGTTCCTAAAAATGCTTTCATCTGAGTACACCTGAGAGATATACCTGCCCTTCACTAAATAATAGAGAAAATCTGGTTTCGGTACTATGGTAAGCCCTCCCTCGGATAATTCAAGCGCCACCCAGGCCCATCTCGTAGGAACTGTGATGGTTTGACCCAGCCACTTACAGGAAATCATAAGGTAATCTTCACAGTTGCCCTTCTCGTCTTGATGCTCCACAGGGATTCCATTGGCATCGATCACTGCCTCTGATGCACAGTCTGCCACCAACACCTCTTCAGACACAACATCTGTCCCCAGAGTATCAGTGACAATATCTGCTTCTTCAACATTATCATGAACTACGTGTTCTACATGTCCAACTTCAGGTACATGCATCGACTCATTTGTCAGTACGTGTTCTGGTATAGACATCGCTTCTGCTGTTATGTCAGAAGCTAAGACATCGTCTGGGACAGTGCAATGAGCCAAAGAAACCTCTTCGGCTACGTCTGTGTCCAGCACTTGTTCAGGAATAATGACAGTTTCAGAAACATCTGGCTCCTCCATGATATCTGGGCACTGAACATCCTCGATAACAACATCCTCAATGACATCTTGGATGACTACAGAATCTGGATCATCAGGAACAAAATTATGCACAGTTATATCTGAGTCGACCACATCTGAAACAAATACTGTCTCCTGTACTTCCACAACAATCTGATCTCCATCCATATGTGCTGCATCAGCTCCTGAAAAACATAATTAAAACAGCAGTTAAACTGTAAAACTAACTTAGATGAGGTGATAATAATCAAAATTATTTCTATGTTACTCCCACTTCTACACTATGCTGCAATTTATAAACCGGACATAATAGCCTCTGAGCAATTAAAAGGTGCAGATGTATGGGGATCTGATAAAGCAAGCCCTCAGCAGATGCGACCATAAGTAATATGATCAGGACTTCCTCTCCTGGCAAAAAAAATACCAATTTTCAGACTCTCCCCCAACATCCAAACAACTATTACTTGACAGAACAGTAGCTCATTCATATTGCTCTGAGTAATAAAGACAGCCAGAAATCAAAAGCGACTACTCTAATCAGAAGCCTTGATGGAACATAGCACTTTTAAGCAAAGAAAAAATAAACAACAGTCAGCTGCATCTAATGTGAACACTCTTATCTACATATTATCTCCTGACAGACCTGTTGGATCAAAAAATGCGTTTGGCTCATGTGGCTGCAATTCAAGCCCATCTTCATCCATGGCCTTTAACTCTCATCAGTCACAGTGTCTGTAAAAGGTAAAGAAGGAAGGTTATTTAACTTGTATTATGCTATGAACATTGCCTCTGCCTTGCATCGGAAAGCAGAAATTTTGGGCGCACGGAAATTAACAGATAACACCTCTTGACTTTAACATAGACCAGATTTCACTCAGGGTACCTTTGCTTGGGATTCCAGAAATACTACTGGAACACCAAACACTCAGGGTCTGAATAAGAGGAGTGGGAGCTCCAACACTTCAGGTCAATTTCTTAAAACCCCACAGCTCCAAGAACATTGAAGCAGTTGATAAAGGAATATGAAAATATAATTTCCTTACAATTTAAAAAGAAGAAGGAAGAAGCAAAAAAACCAAACCAAAACAAAACCACCAAAGCCTGGACAAGTTCATGGTCAAGTCTCTTTTGGATGGTGGGGAATACAGTGCTGTCAAATCAACAAAGCTCAGCAAGATAAGTTAAAGGTAGACAATTAATAATCCGAAATGCACACCGCTTTTGATGTTCCCGGTGTTCATACTTGGGCAGTTAGGAGGAACTTACTCCTATGTTACTTCAGGAACTGAAACCATCAATGTAAACTACATCTAGAACATCGCATGTTTTCAAACCCCAGATGGGTGTATTGTAAAATCATCTGCCCACAACAAAGTACCTATTTGCTTTTGTATAAAAAAAAAAATCACCATTCTGAAAATTTACCAAACGTCGTAATCTACTGAATTTCTTTGAATAGAATGTCGACACTTTTTCAACGTACACCAACAACTTAACACTTCAATCTTCTTAACAAAAGAACCAAACAAGATCACAAAGTTAAAATACTTAGTAAAATGGGAAATTGCTATCTAAATTTTGCTGCTTACGTACATATATTATAATTAGGATCAGGCAAATCCAGATGGGTAAAATGTGATCTAACACAAACTTTTACTACTCCCTTGCACTTTAGTCCAACTTAGTTTCCTAAGTGCAGAACCAGTGTGAGGCAACAGAATGTTACTCCATGTCTCTCCTTGTTTCTGTACAGACGGGAGATGCAATTCTCCCTCCTCCGAACATTTTTCACAGCGACAGGCAGAAATCTCCCCATTCCCGTGATACTTTCACAAAGGACCTAGAGAAAACATGAAGATTCTGCCCAAGGTTTCCATAAGAATTGCAACCATCTTGAATTATGCCAATTAACATTTACATTAATTAAGTCTTCATCAGGGAAACTGCTACAAAAAAATAAAAATTGGAAAAACTTTGGAACACAATCCTCCAACCGTGATCACCAGCAAGCATCTTCTAGACTCCACCATTTTTCTAGCTCAACTTTTCTCTGTTCCTTCCAGCTAACCTCCTAATTTATATATCTGAAAATGTTCTCACAAGTTCAGGGGGAAACATAACCAGAAAGTGAACTGGAAGAAAAGCAGCAGCAGTCCAGTAATTTTCAAAGGGATCCCATATTTGTGTGATCTTCAGCTGGAAAGTTCCTATTTTTTAAAGACAGCTGTGCTAAGAAACCATTGCAGTGTCCAGCTGAACATAAATCACCTCACAATTATTCTGACTATCAAGCATTTCTGTTTGAAGTACTCACTACCAACAGAAACAGCTCCTCACGCAGTTTTTTCAGAATCAAGAGCAGAAGAAAAAGAGTTTCGCAGTCTCAGATGCAGGACATAGCTTGGCTGATGGCAATCCACTTCTGTCATGCCACAGAAACAAGAACGGAATAATAAGGTTTCATACAATCATTTAAGCAAGAATTGCTCATACTCAAAATGGTTACCTCTATCTATTCAGTATATACCCAGCCAGATTACTACAAATGTTTTTCCTATTCATTTTGTCATCTTTTTTTGTGTTGCCAATGGTGTTCGGTTTCTTTTCTGCTGCTGCTTCTACAACTTCTTGTGTGCCTGCACCTACACTAGGTTCATGACCTCCTCACCAACCCACTTCACCTCTCCAGCTTCTAACTACGGCACATCCCCATCACTCGCACAAAACCCTGTAGCAGAGATTGCATCAGCAATTCACGGATCTCTTTTGGAGGAGGCGGGGGGGGGATTAAAGGTTAGCGGAAATAAACTGCCTCGCTCCTTGGGCAAACCACACGCACTGGAAGACCCACTCGCTGCCCAGCTCTCTGGGAAACGTCAAGACGCCGTCTCTCGCTGTGCTTTTGAGGACTGTGTTATCAGACGTATCAGCCTGACTGGCTAGGACCCAACCGGTTTGAAGTGTGAGCTCACCACCAGCCACTGGAAGAACTGGCACTCGTTTTCTCCACTTCCTGCTTTCATCACCCATGTGACCATCACTCCACCACAAATTCCTACTCATGATTCATGCGTGGACTTTCTCCATCCTACCCTCTCCTCTCTCCAAATTCCTCACTGTCTCTACGAGTGGGGCTCTCCTTCGCCGTCCTTCTGCCTACTCTCCTCACCCGTGAGACCCAGAGGCTGCCACCACTACTTCGTGGCTTCCAGAACGCGCCCGTTGACGCCACCTCTTCCCTGCCACTCCCACTGCCGCACAGAATACAGGCGACAGCGGCTAAAATCAATGAGCCTCTGCGGCGTCTGCCACGGAGGAGTTTCATGAAGACACACCGCCACCAGCAGCAACAGC
Source organism: Trogon surrucura (assembly GCA_020746105.1). Taxonomy (NCBI): domain Eukaryota; kingdom Metazoa; phylum Chordata; class Aves; order Trogoniformes; family Trogonidae; genus Trogon; species Trogon surrucura. Next base: position 89,555,352 of record CM036617.1, on the reverse strand, counting down.
CCAGCAGACTTTCAACCACAAGCTCTGCCTAACAGCGTCACCTGCTCTGTACCTGGGAGGTCTTTTCACCTACAGGGGCATAATACGCTGCGAGACAAAGTTCTGCACAAACTGGACCAGTTTCCTGGACACATGGGTTTTTCAAGACTGAGCCTTAAAAAGGTCACAGATTTATGCCTTGGTACTTGTTTCAAAGAAGAAGGAAAGAAAAAAAAAAGCAACTAACCCTTTCACTGAATGAGTTTCGTCCTAAAAAAGGTTTCCCATAATGCACTTTTGCATCAACTCAGCCAACAAATTCACGTATGCAAATTCTCATCCCTGTGGGGAACCATCAAGACTTCAAAAGTGCTTCACTAGGGCACAGACCTCACCCCCACAGAAATTTGCTAAAGAAAAAGGACCAGAAAAAGAAGCAGCATTTAAAACAAGATTTTACTGAACCTTCTAAGGCAATCAAGGTGCTTAAATCAAAACCTGCAGTCCAAAAAGGCATCCATCCATGGATGGGAGGAAAAAAAAAATCCCCTAAAATTTCCTGAAATCATTCAGGGTTTGAGCATTCTAACTAGTAATGAGAAAACACCATGTTTCTTCCTGTTTGCTCTTTTCTGAGCAGTGGGTCAGCACAGGAGCCCAAGATTCAGCCCCACAGAAGAAGGTTCGCCACATGGTTCCGCACCAACCGGCAGCTCTGTGACGAAGGCGCTGCTCCACAAGAGTTATACCAGAGCTTCTTGTTGCAAGCACCACACCAAAGACCTTTAAATTCCCTGGCAAGCACCCTAAGCTCTGTGGTACCATCAGGTTAAGAATCAATTCCAGCAGTTCACCATCTTCCTGCAAGTTTTCAAGATGGGCAGCCCTCTCAGTTCCTTTCAAAATATTCCAGCTGACACCTACCTCGGGAGCAGGTTCTAGCACCAAAGAAGACACATTCAGTTTTCAATTCCTTTTTGGGAAGCTAAACTCTCAAAAAGAAGCCAGTGTCCCGACACGTCCCTACAGTTAGTCCTCAATGCCCGAATTATGTGGCTCTTTGTTCATCAAATCTCAGTAATTCAGGAACTGCTCTTCTGCCACTACGACAGAAAAAAAAAACTTCGGCACAAGGCCTCATACCTCTGCAAAGAACTAAGCGTCTACATCTTTTACTTCGCTTGGCTCTGTGCCAGCTTCACATGAATTGAGGATTAACGCAACTCTGAAATACACCTAATTTCTTTTGTAAAGTTAGTTTTGACAAAATTGATTTTTACCTATTACTCAGAGACTTGGCCGGTTCTGGTTTTATGAAAGCCAGGCCAATATTTTCAAGTGGAAAACTATATATTAATGGAAGAAATGGTATTAAGCTACTGGCAATAAAATAATCTCCCAAACTAAAAATCAGTATTTTCCGTAAATCTTATCCTCAGCACAGTCAAGAGCAGCAATGAAGACGGATCACTAGTCTGTCCATACTACAAATCTTTGACTCAATAGGCCTAGTGATGTAATCTAGATGAAATAAAAAGAAATAGACGAGCTGTCACATTTTAAAGAGTGCAACTTGAAAAACAGAGTTCGTTAGAAGAGCTTTAATATGCTACAGAAACTGACAGTTTCTCTGCCTTCACCAAAAAAAGATGGTGAAAAAACAAGAGGAAAAGGAGCAACTCCAGAAAAGCCATCCTCATGAAAAAGAAACACAAAGAAAGTCCTTTGCCTAGTCCTAAGGAAAGAACACAACCTCTGTCTATTGTGGCAGAGGGCATAAACCAAATACCCATGCAGCAAAACTCTTGACCCTTCCAGGAAAAATCAAGGCATAAACAGCAAAAATTCCCCATGTCCCTACCTATACTGAGATGACGCCGTGTACAACCATAACCGAGTTCCCATCGTCCCTTGCTACATCACATTAAAAATTGCAGCGTGCCTTGCGTGTCCCAATTGGGTCAGAGCCCCGAGCCACCCAGAGCTTCGCCGTGGTGATGAGACGACCGTGGGTTCAGTCTACGCTACTGCTGCAGTGTCACAACTCTCCCTACGTGACCCACTTATGGGGAATGTGATGCACACACATGCTCTCAATCACACACAGAGGAAAGGTAAAGCAAAAAAATTTAAAAATATACTCCTATAGTGTCTAATTCTTGCCTCAGAAAGAACCCCTATTACTATTAGGTGAGTAAATGGAAGAATAAAAATGGTTACGTATGTGACAGTGTAATCATTTAGCTGTTTATTTTTTGGTGCGTCTCCCTCAGTTTTGGCAGGAGAATCAGTACTGCTGTTTTCATTGCGATTTCATATTAAAAAAAAAAAAAAAAGCCCTCAAGTCTTTCCCTCTTTGTTGCAGTTCAGCGGTGTGGGTGTCTGCAGAAACTGCTTAACGCAATGGGGCTTCTCCAGATTTCATAGGGCTGTTGTGCTTCAAGACAACACCTAAGCTAATTCTTAACGAAACCTAAATTAGGGAAATCACCAGTCCACGGTGCCTTTTTGAAATTACTTTCCACTCAGCTGGGGGCCTCTGCAGGAGAGGGGACGGCCAGAAGGGAGAAGACAGTACCAAGGGAGGGGAGGCAAGGGGGTTGGGGGGCTCCGCGCCGGGCCGGGCCCAGGAGGCCGAGGGCCGACCTCCGACCACTGCCCAAATTCCCAACCGACCGGCCGAGGGGAGAGGCGCTGGCGGGGCCGGGGCAGAAGCGGGCACAGCTGGCAGCCCTGCCGCGGCCGCACAGGAAGCCGCCACGGGCCGGAAAGCGCCGAGCTCCCCTGCGACTCGCTGGCTGGCAGGCGGGGAGGCGAGAGGCGGGGGAGAGGGAAGGAGGGGGGGGGAAGAGAAGCGGGGGTGAGGAAGCTACGGGCTCTCCCTCTCCGGAGCCTGCGGCCCGGCGCTGCGATGAGCGGGGCCAGGGGCTCCCCCCTCCGGCCCGGCCCGGCCTGCGCGGAGGCACGGGCTGGCGAGAGCGATTAATTCAAGATGGCGCCCGGCGCCCTCCGCCTCCCCCCCCGCGCGCCGCCATTTTGTCTCCTCCTCCAGACACTCTCCGAACCCCCCTCGGCCGGGCCCGGGGCCTGGCACCGACCTCGCCCGCCTCCCCCCGGGCCTGCAACCCCCCCCCTCCGCTTCCGCTCCCCTCACGCCGCCATCCCCGCTGCCCAGGGCCGAGCCGGGCGTGCGGAACCCGCCGGCGCGGGCCCTGCGGCCCGCTCTTTTGCCGAAGCCCTGGCGCGGCCTAGCTGCGGCCTCCTCGGGGCCTGCGCTGCGGCCTGGTGCGGGCAGGGGAAGGCCCGGGCCGGGCCGGGCGGCGGGGCCCGGCCCCGGGGCTGCTTACCGTGCGGGTGGCGGGCGGCGGCGCTCGCCTCGGCGCGGCCTCTCTCAGCGCGACTGGGCCGAGCGCGGCGGCGGCGGCGGCGGCTGCGGCGGGGCGGGCGGGCGGGAGGGGAGGGAGGGGCCGAGCTCGGAGCTGAGTGGAAGCGGCCAAGCTCCCCGGGCCGGGCCCGCCGTCAGCACGTCACGTCACTGCCCGAGAGAGACCCAGGAAAAGGCGGAAGGGAGCGCGCCGCCGCCGCTGCCCGCCGCCTCGGGCCAGCCGCCCGCCGGGGCCGGGGCCGCCGGGCGGGCCGGGGGCCACAGCCGGGCGAGGCGAGCCGGCGCGGGTAGGGGTGGTGGTGGCGGTGAGGGGGGGGGGGGTGGGGAGGAGAGGCGCGGCGGCTCCCGGCTCCCTGCAGCTCCTCCTGCCGCCGCCTCCGCCGCAGCTCGGCCGCGAAGCGCCGCTCGGGGCTCGGCGTGCGCCCCCGAAGCGGAGCGGCTGCCCCGGGGACCCCCTCCCCTCCCGGCCCCTCCATGCTGGCGCCGCCCGGGCGAGCCTCCCCCGCCCCTCCGCCTACCGCGGCCGCCATCCCGCGGCGCCGGCCGCCAGGCCTGCGGGCCGGCCCGGTCGCGGCCCCGGCTCGGCGGTGCGGGCCGGCGGGGTCCGCGGTCCCGCCGCCGAGATTAACTGCGCGCCGGGGGCCCGGACCGGGGCTGGAGAGGGGTCAGCGGCTGCTTGGGGGGGGGGGGGGGGGGGGGGGGTGGTTAAGGGTGCGGGAGCTCCGCGCTGGGGTGGACGCGGACCTTGGGCCGGGGCCTGCGTGGCCTCGGGTCACCCCGGAGCGGGGCGCGGCCACAACCGGGAATTCCTGCGAATAACAACAACAACAGCGGCGGGTCCGGGGGGCGGCGGAGGGCACGGCCCGGGCCCCGGGTTTCCACGGGGGACGGCGGGCACTCGTGTCAGGGGCCGCGGCCGCCGGCCCCCGCTGCTCCCCCCGGGCAGCAGCAGTACTGGGGGCATGGGGGGGAAATCGCCTTTTGGGGACTGTAGAAAACCATAAATAACATGGTGTTGAAATCAAATCCCTGGCTAGCTGTGTTTTCTTGTTCTGAAAGTTAATCAGAATTTAATTTTTTCCAATTTTTTTTTTTTTTTTTTTTAAGAATTGCTTTTGAGCCACCCTGAAGTTCTTGAGGCATCAGAAATTACATACCCTGAGTAACCTCACGATGATGAGGAGGTGCATTTGGTTCGGTTGGAGTTCACCCATAATTGTGGTATCGGGGCTAGGGGAGGCTGCTTCATATGCTGTTCTTACCAGTTAAGTAAACTGGAAGTAAACAGGCTGTTGTACATATCAAGTTATGCAAATGTGACTTATCTGGCCGAGAACAGCGTATGTGCAGTGTTGATGTTGCAAAGAGCCTTTGGGTTCAGCTTTGACTCAGCTTTAATTTTATGCACTAGTCCTTTCTAACGTACAGGCTTTGAAGATGGTTTGGGCAATGCTCTTAGTTTATTTCTTTGTAGCATATGGTAAAAACCTACCCTGCACCGTGCAAGTTTTAACCATAATGCTGAGAATGAAAGTGGAACCAAAATACATCAGAAAATTATTTCCTTTTACTTAATTCGGTTAAGGTTGTAGTTAAACTTTCAGAAAATACGTCCCAGACCTCTATTGCAGGAGAGAGTCCTAAAGTATTTCCCTTAAGATGCAATATTAATGTAAAATAATCTTACATAAATATTCTTGTCAGGATGGAAGAGGCAGAAGGTGCCGAGAAATCATAGTCGTCAGCAACAAAGTAGGCCTAATGTGGAAAAGTAAAAAATAGACTATTCACTGGTTTTATTTATGCATTGATAAGGTCCTTGGTTGGAACATGTCTTTAATAGCCTGTATTACACAACACTTTCCTAAAGGCTAGGCCATTAGAATTGTTAAGGGACTGGAGCACCTGATCTACAAGAAGAGGCTGAGAGAACTGGGACTGCCGTAGAAGAGAAGGCTTATGTGCATAAATATCGGATGGGAGATGTGAAGCTGGCAGGGCCAGACTCTTCCCAGTGGTATTGAGTAAAACGACGAGAGGTAGCAGCGCAAGCACAGCAAATTCAATTTAAACCTAGGGAGAGAAAAAAGTCTCTCAGTTTGGTCACGCAGTAGAACACGTTTCCTAGGGAGATGGTGAAGGCTACGTCTGTGGAGATACTGGGGTGCAACTGGGCACAGCTTTGAGCAGCCTGCTGTATCTGACCCTGCTCTGAACAGGAGGGTTGGGCAAGATGATCTGCAGAGATACCTTCCGACTTGAACGATTCTATGATTTTTAAGCCAGTTCTTCCAACAAATGTAAAGTGCATAGAAAATTATAGTGAAGAGCAGGATATCCTGTAAAGTGTTGAGTTTCAAGGGCATTGTGATCAATCTGTCATTCGCATAGGGAATGGATATCCAGAACACAGGGCACATGACCCTCCAGGATTCACCATGTCCAACTGTTGTGTCATTGCAGGGGAAGACCTCAGAAAAGCTGTGATGCCATTGGAAGGTAAAGAGCTAGCTGTTTTGTGAAGGCCTGAATCTTAACTTCTTGACTGGTTGGCCATTACCCTCTCTGCATATAACCATTCCACCTTTCTCCCCTGACTCTTTACTGCTCAGGAGCCAGGTAGCAGCAGCGTTTGAGTCTTCAGAGAGACGTTGTGTCCTAATGCAGCCATGACCTAAGTGTTGTCCCCTGCCACTATGGTTTCCAGTAGGCCACAACCCCCCTGGTATGATTAGAAACAGGGTAACACCCATCCGTGGAGCTGCCAGGAAAAAAGCTGTGGTCAGAATTGATATTCACAGCCATTTCTGCTCTTGCAGCTAACAGGAGTCCGAGGGCAGAATGCACTTGAAAACCGCAGATACAATACCCATGCTTGCACCACTCCGTAACGACATAGGTTAATTTTGCACAAATGTAACTCATCAGTAGTGGAGTAGGCAGATGGTAAAAATACTTTGTAAGCAATAGGCTTTCTGATCTTAATTAGTGATTGGGTTGGGTTATGTTTGATACACCAGAGACAAAATATCACTTGTATATAAAAGTTTGTAGCTCTGTTGTTCACAGTCCTGTAAACAAAGCTCTTACCTTTCGATTCTGATTTTATCTGTGATCCGGTTTAGAATCATAGAATGTTTGGAGTTGGAAGGGACCTTGAAAGATCATCTAGTCCAACCTCCCTGCCAGAGCAGGATTGACCAGGGCAGGCCACACAGGAACGCATCCAGGCGGGTTTTGAAAGTCTCCAGAGAAGGAGACTCCACAACCTCTCTGGGCAGCCTGTGCCAGTGCTCTGTCACCCTCACAGTAAAGAAATTTTTCTTCATGTTGAGGTGGAACTTCCTATGTTCTAACTTAAACCCGTTATTCCTTGTTCTATTACTGGTTTCTTTATATTTTCCCCTAGATCTTGTTTTAGTGTTTCTCAGCAGTAGTAAATACTGTGCTGTAGTTGACTTTGCCCTCACAAAGGCGAATGAAGCTGGTGGCTTTTGCTGAATGTCCTCTTAAAATTGGACTCACGCTTGGCAGTCGTGGAGTTAGTACTGAAGATACATACTGATAATTTCTTACTCGGACAATCGTCGCATTGACTATTACGATGTTACAGTCGGGTTCTGTCTAGGTAATCTTAAAAAGAGTGCCCTTCAAGTCATGAAAAATCAGTAAGGTTGTAGGTCAATATGGCTACTAATGTTTGCATCAATCTCACTGATAATTTACATGGAAATAAATGGTAAAAATTAGTAAAGAGCCATTTTCAGCCACAGTTCTTTCCTATTTATCTTGTGTCTTATTTAAGATACCTTTCCAGATGTTGGTGACAAGCTTGGCAAACACCAGTGTGCCAGAGTGGCGCTCCTGGATTTCTCAAGCTCTGGGTCCCTTGTAGCCGACAGACCTAGGCTGTAAGATGTGAAACTGAGAGTTGTTAGCTTTGTGTTGACCGGTTTGAAGGCCTTTAGGTAAAGATACATCTTCTTGGTCTACAGTGAAATTCAGTTGTTTTATCATCCAGTTACATTATCGTGTTTCCTTTAACAGTAGCAATTTTTAACCTTGACAAACCCATCAACTGGCGATGAGTGGTCATCTTGAGTTGAATCAAGGTTACTTCACTGTACGATAGACGCACTGAGCCTACTGAAGTGATGTCTTCATGTTTTTCCTATGCAGCCATAGCGATGGAGAACAATTGAGAGGCTGGGTAGGAAAGAAAGGAATGGGGGTTCTAATTTCTCCCAGAGTAGTCTTCTGTTAATATGTTTTCATGAAAATCCTATTAGTATTTTTTTCTGATTTCAAACGTCTATTTGCAGCTTGCCTATAGAAAGGAAATTCTGTCATGTTATCCAAGGATCCAAAGTCTTCCATAACTTTTTCCATTTTAGTTGTTAATAATATTGCACATGCATCAATATTTACTTGCAATTGTTTGATTAAAGAGGAGTTACTAAGGAGGATTAATAAGATTGCTCATAACAGTGGTAAAAAGGTTTACTTCATAACTCTAGTAGCTGCTGATTTACTGTAGGAAGAGCTGGAAACATTTTAGCTGGCTGTGGTTCACCTGTGAAACTAACTGTATGAGAAACAGGAGTTTGGTGTAGTTGAATACAAAAACTTGCACACACAATTCTCAGGCCGTGTTTATGACACTCTTAGGCACCAAACAGTTTGTGATGTCCAGGGAGAAAATGAGTTACCTGTACTTGTAAGATCTCAGCTACTCATCCAGGCAACCCGTGACATATCAAAGACCACATGCATTTAAAAAAAAACAAAAAGTGGATTTCAAAGGAACATAAACACCCAAGTATTTAGTATTCTTGTTTTCATACTGCTTGTATCGCCACTAAAACTTCCCCTGACAAGGACTGTAGAGAGCAAAAAGCTTTGTATTATGCTAGCAACAATAGCTATTAGCAAATATGTATAGATTTAAAAGGAGTGGTGGAATAAGTGTTTCTGTTTTCCATGTGACAAACTAAGCCCAACACTTCCATCTTGGCCTAGAAGCCATCAAAATATCGCCACTGGTTTTATTTGTGGCTGTAACAAAGGTGTTGGAATAAGAACATAGTGATGATAAGGAAAGGACAATAATGCAGAACAGCCACACAGGACTGATTACTTTGTAAATGGAACCACTTAAATAAGTTCTGTTTTAATGCATCCAAATGCAAAATTTTGTATCTAGGATTAATGAGTGCAAATTGTGTACCTAGAAGACATTACTGAATCCTGGAAAGCAGAGTCTTTAGAAAAGTTTAAAGGGACACAACCCCCAAAACAGTCCCATGTACACGTGGGACAAAAATGGCTAGTGCTGTTTGGGGATGCTAACAGTGGAATAGAGACTAGAGATAAGTTTATATCTGCTGGGTCCTCTTTTTCAAATAGACCAAGAACTTTAGAGGCCACAAAGAGTCATAAAAGGATTCAGAGACTTAAAATGTCTTTAGCTGTTTAATAAAAATAGGAATAAAAAATAGAGATACATGAATTATATAGTGTTTTCCTGGTAATGGGAAGTCACTTCAGTCTAGAGAAAGACATAAATGAAATTGATAGCCAGAAATGTAAATGAGGTGGCTTTGGTTTAAAAGCTTAGACTTGGCTTTTTTAATGGTAAAAGGTGGTCAACCACAGGCAAAACACAAGGGACAGGATGGATTCTCCTCCCCTTGATGCCTTCAGCTCAAGATTGGATGGCTTTCTGGCATTTTTGCCCAAGTAAAATTCATTTGGTAAAAGCAATGAGTGAAATTAAATGGCTTAAACTACAGATAGATTTATATTAGGCCATCCGTGGCAATTCTCCCCTTCCCTTTCTGAAGTGGAAGGAAGTACAGGTATCTAGAAGAATATGCTTTCTTGAAGTAATATTTTTTAATATTCTGGTGTTTTCTATTTAAGAATAGTTTCAAATCATTCCTTTTGCTGTCAAGACATGTCCAGGCCTGGTTGCCTTGTAGTAGACAGCAAAATCTCCTTGACCCTTTTTGTAGTCTCCATAGGGAGAATTGTCCAGACATTAATTTGTGCTTGTAAATTAAACAAATGTAATTACCTAATACAAAGCTGTGGAGACACTTAATTCTGAAGACTTCTGTAGTGTCCATGCTTGGGTGCTTGCCTGTTTCTCACCTCTTACCTGTCTCAGCTATTACCGATTTGATATTTCTAAATATTTCCAAGCCTTTTACTGGCAGGCTGAGACCATATTCCTGTTTTTCTTTGCTGACTGCTTTAGGAAAGGGTCTTTCTATGGCCACTACAAGAGAACGTTGCCACCAAACTGCCATTACCAGCCCTTCATTATTTCCTGGCAACCACTTGGTCCTTCACCAAAAATGTCCCAGGCTAGATGGTCTGAAGGGTTTCTATGCAAGACCTGGAAACATCTAGTGAAAAATGTGCTGGGACCCACAGAAAGGAACACATTGGAGATTATTTGCTCTCGGCCACCATGCCCAAAATGGGTCTGAAGAGGAGGCTCTTTAGCTCCTTTCACTTGGGGCAAAAATGCTGGCTAGAAATCAGGTGCTGGAACTTCCCAAAGCAGCTCTGGTTGTTGCTGTCTGCACAAAATCTCAATAGATGAAGCAAAGTCCCTTCAAACTGCCTACAGAAAAGTGAAGATGGCGCAAGTCATCTGTATTTGATGGGATGTTTTATCCACAGTATGAAACATTGAATGGTGTTATGGCCAAGAAAACAACATAAACAAATCCAGTGAAATCACAGCATAGGACAGGTGCAGTCAGACAAGACAGACACAGGGTACTGCAGGGTGTGAAGCAATGTTATGAGGAGTCAGCGCCCGGCATTCCTGCTAGAAGGGAATGAGAGGTGTATGTGATTAATCTTTCTTGTGGGTAGGAGATCACAAGCCTATAAAATTGCCCAGGTCTCACTATGCATATGTGATCCGTAAGCACCAAAGGGCAAGTGCTTTACAACCTTGCATTCCTCTCCCAAGGCATGGTTCAGATGGTTTGACTTTGGCACTAAATTGGTCACAGGCTGCTCACAAGTAGAGGCTTCCCTGTTCTCGAGGTGGCTCTGATTGTTAGTTATCTCTCTCATTAAAGACAGGATGAAATCAGCACAGAACTCCAGGACAGCCACTTGCTGTACCCCTTGGCTTCTTCATGGCCTGCTCCCATCAGGCAATATCCTCACCACGTAGTTCCAGCACCAGCTGAGTGCTGCAGCTTGGTGTGCTGCCCATCAGCTTCCCCTGGGAGGCTGTGAAAGGGTGTTGATCCATCCACATGCAGTTCTTGAAATCACTGCTGGTGTTCAGGATGCTTCCTGAGAGACCTGAAGAGAGAACCGGATTGGTGTTGGCAGGAAGTCTCACATAGGTTCTGGGAAATAAGGCTTGGAATGCACAAAGCGGGCTGGGGAGGTGCTAAGGTTCTCACAGTGCCTGGGTTTCAGGTAGAATTTGGCCTGATGTTTGTCAGAACAAATGGCTGGGCCACTGCGACAGGCACATTACAGGACATACCAACGCATGCAGTGCAAAGCCTCTAACCCCCTCCAACCCGTGGAGCTTAGGGACAAAAGTATTATACACACTTGGGGATACTGGGCCACTCCATGGTATAGCTCCATAACCACCTCTGGAACCAAAAATACCCTCCTGTTTCATTCAGCAGCATGGCTGAATTTGACTATGTCTATCAGTCTTCAGATCTAGGACAAATTTAGACAACTGAAGTTGTGATGGTCACTGAACTGCACATGCATACAGGCAGCCAGAGTGCTTGGGAGTCAAAGGCTTGAGTGCAAAGGAAGATGAATAAAGCTATAAGAAGTACTTTCTTTTGATGAGAAAAGTAGTTGCAATGAATGCAATAACGAGGCAAAGACTGACCTGAACAATCATGCATGGGTACACAAAATTCTTTTTAAAAAATTGCCATTAGTTTACTTACCTCAGTGACCATAAGGTCCAGTATCACATCTCCTCTGGTATATCCGTCTGTTACCTGGCTTAAGAAGTTATCCTCCATGCATTCCAGGAGTCTCCTGGATTGCTTACAGCTTGCCATGCTACTTTACCAACAGATGTTGAAGTGGTTGAAGTTCCCCGGTAGGACAAGAGCCCCTGAGAGTGAAGCCTTCTGTAGCTGGAGTAAGAAGCCTTCCTCAATAGGGTCCCCATGATGAGGCGGCCTGTAGTAGATACCAACCACAAGGTTCCCTTTGTCGCCTCAGTCTCTGGTTCTTACCCATCAGCTGGTGGCTATTCTTCAGAGACAGCTCTTCACATTCTACCTATTTTTTGATGTAAAGGGGAACCCCTCTCCCTCTCCTTCCTTACCTGTTCCTTCTGAAGAGCCTGTAGCCATGAACAGCTGCACTCGAGTCATGGGATTCATCCCACCAAGTTTCAGTAATGGCAGCCAGGTCATAGCTTTCCAGCAGCATGGTGGCTTCCAACTCCTCCTGTTTGCTGCCCATGCTGCATGCATTGGTGTAGAGGTGCTTGAGCTGGGCTGTCAGCCATGTCACCTTCTTAGAGGAACACCCTTTAATTTCTTTGAGGTATTCCACCGATGTATCCCTATTGGCTTGTGTTCCCTCTGGAGCCCCTGGGTCATCTCTGTAAGGCTTCGAGTGCACTGCAGTGGACCCAGCACACCTCAGAGCCACAGGCTGCAGGCACTCACTGGCACCTTATCCTTCTAACCTTGGCGTGTCATCCCACAGCTTGTCATGGGCAAGCCTGATATTATTCCCCTCCCCCTTCAAGTCCAGTTTAAAGCTCTGTCAATGGACCCCACAAGCTCCTGAACAAAGACCCTCTTCCTCCTTTGAGATTTTATATTAGCAATGTGCAGCGTAGTGTCCCTCATTTCAAAGCTGTCTTATATTCCGCATTGTAAGGGTTTGCATTGCTCATAAAACTTTGCCAGCTTTCACAAGTCTGAAATTTTCCATGAGGGGTGTTGGCCTCAAACTGAATTTTTTGGGAAGATTCCAGACAGTTTTTTCAGCTGCCTGAGATCAACATGCAGATTATTTGCCCTTCTTAAGGAAAAAAGAAAAAGAGAAAAAAAAAAAAAAGGATGTTTCTATAATTGAAAAAAATTATTTTTTAAATAAAGATCTTACATTTAAACACAGCAGGGTGGTCCTTGTGCTGAACTAGGGTCCCTGGCATCCTCTGGAGAACTGTCAAGTTATACTGCATTGAAATCTTTGAAATATCTCGGTTTACAAATATTCAGTAGACTTCCAAGTTGTTAAAGGTAAGGTTTCACAGGCAATTTTATTTCTAGTGCTTCCTTATTAAGTGCTGTGCAAGCTTGAAGGAATTTTTAATTGGGTAAGGAGGTTAATTATTTATTCTACAATTTCAAACAACATCCTCTTAGTTCGCTCTCGTCATTTTAGGGGGGGAAAGGTAAAAGCAAATAATCCAGGATTTACCCTGTAGTTCTGTGAGCTCACATTTCATTTGCCTTATTTGTCCATGAATCAAAGATATTGCCTCGAGAGTTGTTGGTGAATACATGTAATAAAGGTAAAAGGACTGGTAAATATTCAACCCGATACATTGCTGGAAGTCAGCACTGACAGATCTCAAAGAAGAAAGGATAGCAAAGATTTGAAGAGTTAAAAGGGATTTCTACTTTTTTTTCTTGTCTAATAAAGTTGTAGATGGCCCTGAGGGCTGTCTGCTTCAGTGACTACATAAGCATTATATTTTGAAATAGGACTGTGCCAGCACTTCCCTGATTCTCCAGTAAATAGTTTAACAAGAGAGCAGGGCATTACAAAACAAACCATTCCACTGAAGGGACAAACCTGGTTTTCAGGGAGACCTTAATAGGAGCAAAATTTGCTGCTAGAGTAGCAGTAAAGACAACACTGATTTTTGTTGGTTCAAAGCTGTGGGTTTTGCTCTTTTCAGCAAAACTCTTCTGTAGCTACATTAACGGTGCTCTGGGTGAGCGACAAGGCTACTTTGAAACCCTCAGGTGAAAGATCTCACGTAAAACTGAAAATTGAGTTCCTCTGGCACAGATAGGAGCAATTGCTTTTCTAATCTTTACATAAAATACCTGCCATGTAGGATGGGACCAACGGGACTCAAACTGGGAGTGGAGCAGAAGTAAGAAGCAAAGCACAAATTAAATTTAAACGTCTAAAAGTGAAGGGTTCTCTGAGGAAGCCCCTCATCTGCCCCTGTCCTCGCCTGACACGAGGTGTGGAGTTTGCACTGTGCTTAAATTGAAGAGAGTTCGTGACTGCTTATTCGTGGGGCAGCTTTTCAAGAGGCCGTAAGCTGCCGGGTTGCACTGCTGAGTACCGAGAACCCGCTTCTCTGTGACCTGACGTGTCAAAACTGACACCTTCCCATAAAGCTCGAAATCCTTTCATAGGCAAATGGGAAGTTTCAACTGCAAAAACAAATTCCCAGCATGAACACACAAACTGATAGAACAGCAACAGCGTCAAGCGGTAAGTAACGCAAAGGAAGAATTAGGCCTTCAGGAAAATGGAAGTCGTTGAGGATCACAGTTTCTAAAACACTTAAAGCAACACTTTAAGTGCATAATGGTCTCACTGGTTTTAAACAGGACAGTTTGTGTGCCTAAAACTTACAGGTGCGTAGTTTGCAGGGCTGTCCAGGCGTTCACTGGCTCAGCGTGTTTAACACACACATTATCAGACAACGAGGCAAGAGGCAAGAAGCCAAAAGCCGTATGGAGAACGTGTGAATGCTTGCCATTGCTCTGGAAGGACTAATTACGTTCTCGTGCCATTCTTTGGTGAGAAGTATGGTTCCATGTTATAAAGGATTTAGTTGTATAAAGTTACTGCCAGAGGAATAAATGGAGGACAATTTAAAGGAAGAAAAATACTTGTTGCTAAACTTTATGTTCTCAGCAGTATTTTGGCTGCACCCAGGAAAAAGTAAAAAAGAAAAAGTACTCTATTTCTGTATGCCCAGTGCTAGTCATTGAGGTAAAAAAGGCTTCTTGAATGAAAACTCACTAAAGTTGAGACTGTTAATTCTCCATATGTGGTAGTTAGGACTACGTTGCAAATGAAGTATTTTGAGACTCATAATAGATTATATTAGCCAGACAGATGATTAAGCAAAAACAGGAAGAAAAATTCATCAGGGAACTTCAAGGCACATTTGCAGGAGAAAATGCTTTTCATGTCTTCATTGTAAACTACATACGCCAAAATAACTAAACGTAGAATTGTGTAATATTTGGCAGGGGAAGAGGCTTTCTAGATAACATAATGAATCCTGCCTGGTATGTTACATTCCTTTACAAATGTCCACAAAGAAGCAATAAAGAAGAGGTGGTGCACCAATTCATTTGAATCCTTAGCATTTTGGAACATGAGCTTTAATTTGTGGACTTTTTTTTTTTTTGCAAATGTACTGAAATATTAGAAAATTACACTAGACTTTAGAAAGCAACTGCTTGAACTGAAAAGTTGGTGTTTTATATATACATACCCTGCAATTTCTTAAGGAAGCTTTTCTGAACACTAGTAAATACCATATACATAAACATTATTTCAACAAAATATTTGGATAATTTTCATCCACGCTTGATCATGGTGTTCTAGTTCCTGGTATTTTAAAAAAGCGTTGAAGAATATGTGTTTATTTGCATGTTTAAGGTATTTCCTTTGCAAGATGTCTGTTCCTTGGCACCAAAATTCTTTTGCCTACTCCTTCTTCAATGCACACTGCCCATGTTATGAGGCTTTTTTGTTTGTTTGGGTTTTCATCCTTTCAAGATAAGAAAGGATAGAGTTTTTGACTGTCACAGCTGAAATATTATTCACTGCATACCAAAAACTCTCAAAAAATGTTTATCCTACCTGGAGTGTGAAACAAGCACTTTTAGTGTTCCACTAAGACGGACTGGAGACATATAGAAAATTAGATGCACACATATAGACACAGCTTTACAGGTTCAAGAGCAGCAACATGAAGCCAGAGCACATTCATAATTTCAGCATCATGGTAAATGAACACCAGCTATTCAGCTAGCTGTGCCAAAATAATTATGGCAATGGAAGGACTGATGGATGACGAGCAGAGTACGTAGAGTCTGGGGACTGCCGTAAAAAAGGCAACTGAATATATTGCGCATGCACAAGCGCCATCACATGGTCATGAGGTGGCAGGGTCTGGAAACCAGCAATTGGTGCAACGTTGTTGTTAGTTATACTGATTATGAAGAGAAGGCAGCTGCTTGAAGCTTTGTAAATGTTTAGTCCCGGCCTTGCAGCAAGAAGTGACCCAGAACGTCAGGGGTGTGCGTAGCTGGGGCGTTGTGCTGGCAGAAGCATTCGTGGGAAACCAGCACAGGAATGGGATGGGGGTAGAAGTTTCAATGTTCCATGTAGGCAAGACTGAAGTCGTTGCCAGGATGACTCAGCATGGAAAACCAGAAAAAACTCCTTCTCCAGCAGCGAGCTAGAAGGAATTTTTGAAAGCACTACAAAACTAACAGAACAAAAACATAATTTTCAAATGTCTTTTGATTTTGTACATACTAGAACAAAATCAGCAAAGATATTAATTGAAAATTGCTTCACTCCTTCAGAACAAAAGCTGAGAATTGTCTGGAAGTAGCATTTCCCAAACACATACTGAAGTCTCAGAAATAATGACTGGCACAGCGTCTTAATTTTGTACCATTGCGCAAGATACCTACTTATTTGTATTAAAGACGTGTGATGTATTACATCATGCTGCCTTCTTAAATATTGAAGTAATGCACTGTGGCACAGCAGTGTCTTTAATCAGTGTTGTATCCTTCAACAATGCTTTAGTTCAGCTTGAGCCCACACCGAATACTGTACGATGGGTCAAACCTCCTTTCCTGTTACACTGTTCACTCACTGCCTCAACCAGGAAAACAAGGTGAGCTGGAAGCTAATGTGACAACTCTTAAACTGACAGAAAGGCTCATCGTCCTCATTTTTTCCCCCCACCACATTTTATCTTGGCTAGGTTAAAGGAATGGAACGTGGAACTGGGCATTGGGAAGACAATTCTATGTCTTCTGTCACTGTCTGTAATCTACACTAGTCTATAAGACAGTGAGACGTTCTTCACAAATAGGATGGACAGTAAAGGGATCACTTTTACCTTTCATTTTGATGGAAAGGCGTGGTGAGAGAAAGGTTAGGGAGAAAAAAGGAATGAACTGAACAAGCTCTTCTGGGGCTATTTGAATAAACAAAGTGGAATCACTTTGGAGCAAGCTGAGTTTCCACCTGGAGTTAATTAGAACCCCTGTTCTGAACATTGGTCCTCCAAATCCCTGCAGTGACCTGACAGTTGTTCCAAGTCCTGTGCCATGAAAAACAGACATGGAGCATCAAAACCCACCTGTGTTACTCTGCACGATGAGGACTTCAGCATTCTAGGCTGATGTGGAAGAGACATGTGAGTCCTCACCGCAAGTAAGAGATATGACCCTTGATATCTGGAATAGGGCACTTCTGCTCTCTTTAAAAAAATGTTTTGCTTCATTCATGAGGTTTTCACACTCACCAGGTTGGGAAGCTAAAATGTTGAGGAAAAAAAACAAAACCAAAAACACCCCACGCAAACCAAACCAGAAGACTGTCTTCAAAGGAAAAAACCTGCTTATGGACAATCTCCAGCCACAAAACCTGAAATATACAGCATAGTGCTCTAGGTCAGGGGTTGCACACAGACCTTGGACAGTAACCACACTTTCCTCCCATAGTGCCTATTCACATTTAAACTTCAGTTCCATGAGAAGCAATAGGAAAACAGCCTATCTGCTTCTATTAAAACCTCATTTCCATGCATAAAATCAAGAGAAGCAGCAGTCACCCCGTTGGCATTTAGAAAAAGGTGAAGCAAAGAACCACTCGCAGTTTTGTCGACCTTTTGCTTCCTCAAAGTCTAGTTTCTTAAACTAGATAACCAACCTGAATTTTAGCTCGGAGTGGTTTGCAGGACAGTCCAGTACTTGTGATACACATAAACGTTATGGAGAACTCAGTTTCTTAAGTAGCTTGTTTAATTTGGGCTAACCAGCAAAAACTCCCTGGAATGCCAGCCAGCCACCGTGTCTTACTAGTTTTAATACAGAACCAATCACAGATTGATAAAACCAAAAACCAGAACAGGGAGTAGCTCATTTAACTCACACTGGGCTGGTAGGTTTCTGAGATAACACAAGGTTTTTTTGCAAAGTATTTACTGAGGTAATTTACTTTCCTCACCACAGCAAAAAGGTACTACTATACCGGCACCCTCTTCTAACTGGTTGCCAAGTTCTGACAGATGATGGAATGAGTTGGTCTGGAAGGGACCTTTAAAGGTCATCTAGTCCAACTGCTCTGCAGTGATGACTGGGAGAGATTGAGTTATCGAAGCGCAGGTACTGGCACCATCCGAGACACGCCGTCGTACCCAGCTACAGCTCCAGAAAACGGGAATGGTGATACAGCTGCCAATTCCACAGGTGTGCCCTGGCTAACGAACCTGTTTGAAATGCAACTGCACAACTACATTCAGGTAGCTAAATCTGACCTATGAAGGTAAAAAAACCCAGAGAAAATCATCACTCACCACATCAACTCATCTGTTACTGTTTTCATCCTGGCCAAGAACACCTAAATAATTTTCAACTTCCTCAGTTTTATGTGGTGTCTCATTCTTCTGTCGTTCACCTAAATCCCAGCATCACAATTCTGCAGAGTGAGTGGACAGACACAGCAGTACGTAATATATTTACAGATCTGGCTCTCGGCAGTCACATGCTTCACGTGTTCATTAAGTTTCAAAACATTCCCATTACTCTTTACTCATGTGGTCAGAATCAAAGTTTTTCAATTAGAGGAAATGTAGTGTTTTGGTGCCAAGAAGTACTTTGCACTTCACCTGCCTCCTACCCCCTCCTCCTGGTGAGATGTATAGCACACTGTTTATGTCATATGTAAAGCACAGCTGACACCTCAAGACTACCCATACATGCTCCTGACCTCCCTTCTTCTCCTGGGGAAAGATCAGCGTGTCTGACTTTGGGCCAGACACACTACTCTAACCATCTCGGTCTTAGCCAGCTGTCTCTTGCACAACACAGCGGCTGTGCACAAATAACCAATCCAAGCCCACCCTTAAGAAGAAGTGGAGAACAGTTCAGAATATAAAAAACTGCCTTGGGAGAGGGCTGCAGCTGTTAAAAAAAACCCACAAAAAACCAAACACAAAACCCTAGCTCAGAAGAGCCATCATGAAAGCAGACTGATGCAAAAATGGGTCGGAAGCAAAATTCACTGCACTCTCAAAATTCACTCCATTCTCTTCCCAGTTCCCATGCATGCTGTCAGAAAAGTAAAATATTACTTAATATTTCAGAGGGAACAAGACACTTTCTTTAAGCATTTAATGCTACTGATAAAATACAGCTATGTAATAAATCTGCTATCAACTACAGCAGTATCAAATAATGTTTTAGACCTAAATCAAGTAATGGCCTACGGCTATTTAATTGGGAGGATGTAAGGCTGGCTACTAATCCTGGCACTAGGACAATACTAGTACTTTGCATTTATCACCTACCCAATTGAAGGAGTACATCAAGTGTTTCGGAAAGGTTATGGCACTTTTTTTTTTAAATTGCAGATCAAGAGATTAAGGTCCCCCTCTCCAAAATATCTGGATGCCTAAAAACACCTGTGGAAGCTTAACCGATTTCTCAGGAACATTTCAGCATTTGTATGTGATTAGACCCACACATTCAGTGCATTTAGAAAGAATTCTTTGGACTAGATTTCACCCTGGTGGTGGTGTCACCCTATGATAAGCTTACTTTCTCTTTTGTGCTCAGCCTCATGCTCCCAAACCAAGAAAGACAGAAGTTTATCCATGTTCCTAGAATTCACAGTTAAGAGAAACGAGCTTCCAAAGCATGGAAGATGGAGTATTTGGAAGAGACACATTTCGGATTGTATACTGGTCAAGCACTAGGAGAATCAGAGAAAAACTATAGCTGTTTCTCTTCTAAAAAGGAGAAGCACTATGCATGAAATAATGTATTTACTCTCAACACCATGTGAGGTAGAAGTACTTTACAAATGGAGAGACCGAGTACAGGAACGTAGGTGGAATAAGGGAACACAAAATATAATGCAAAATCAGGAACGAGACTCAAGTTGCTTCACTGAAGTCTACTCTGATGAATGAAGTGGTATTTACTTTTAGAACGCCCTGGAAGATATGAACTACCAGTGAAACCAGGCTTTTAAAATTAAGACAGTAGCTTGTATAAAAACATGGAAAGTAACGACTTGCTAAACGGTCTAGTACGTAAAATACCTAGAACATTAGTACAAATTAAGGTAAACCTAAATGAAAAGTATTAGCACCCTACACTAAATTTATTACCTTATGTTTTCTCCTAAGTAGTGTGATTCAAGTTAGCTAAGCAAGAGTGGGCTTACACCTTTTTCCCCATTTCTTTCTGAATACCAGCCCCCTGACAAATCAGCCTTTCCCAAGTATTTTATCATTCCAGATGACAACTAGTTCTTCTCAATACAACGTTGAAGTAAGTGGTTCAGTACTACTCTCTAAGAGCTCTCAGGTCACCCACACAGAGTTTCATGATGACAGACAACTATGTTTCAAATTAATCACACTCTTTTCAGGAATCCATTCTAAAATGAGGTCAAAAACAGTACTGCCAGTTCGGATCCAGTTTACTTGCAGTTTTTCTTTGGGGGTTTAACCAAAACTTGCTGTGATACTGGAAGTGACAAATGTAAGTCAGTCGACATTGCTATCCTAACTACAAAGTGTAATACAGCTTGAATGTTGAAGTCAGAACCATACAAATTAGGGAGGAAAGTTTCTGCTGTAAACAGCTGTCAGAACAAAACAAGATGTTGTGCAGAAAGGGGACTAGTCTTCAGGAAGAGTTGGTTTTTTGTTTTTAATTCTGGTACTGGTTGAACAATCACTGCAGTCTTTTGTTACCTGGAAAAATTGTATGAATTAATGAAAATAGGCAATGTTTTATTTCAATACCAGATTCATGGTTTGTGTGTTACACTGGGGCTGGCCTGACTGGTATTAAACTGGTATGTCTGAAACACAAAATAACATAAATTAGACGTGCCATGAGACATGTACAATTAATTTCTACTAAAATGTGGATAATTAAACCCACTTCTACGCCAATTCTTTTACACTTTTAATGGTGATAGTGACTAGTAATTTAGTAAGAGGGTAAAGTTCAATAAGATGTACAAGGACAACCATACAACTGCAAGATACTGTTTGCACAGCTTCCAATGCCATTGTGAAAATATACCCTCCTTCCAAAATAGAAATAGGCACTTCATCTTTAAAAATGAAGCACTGTCTTTTGCTCTTCAGTCATCATCAACAGTTGGCTTGATTGTCACTCCTCTTCTGATTTGACCCCAACCAATTAAACTGCAAAAAGAAAACCAATTTATATTACTTTTAACAGTAGTAGAAATATCCTGGATAAATCAACATCCTTCTGTCATTTTTATACCTTCCCATCTCACAATCTGAATTTTCTCCACTTGTCTCCCACTCACAACATCCTACATGATCTAAGACTTGTTAGTGAAAACACAGAATAAAAAAGGGTGAGGGACGGAAAACATTTGCATGTTTGTAATCAGCTAAGAATGTACCCTTGAACAGTAAACTAAAAATCTAAAATATTGTAGCTTATGTTGTACTGGTGGACTGTGAATCTATTCAAAGCTTGATACCTTTCAACTACGCCTGAACTGCTGCATTACTTTCAAATAAAAATGAAGATGTGAAAATTCAGGAAAGATAGCAGTAAGATTATAAACACAGTAACACTCAATAAACATGTACCCTATAAAGCTACCTGAACTCTCAGGTAAGTTCTACTATCTATATTCAGTAAAATTAAGGCCCTTTTTATAGGCTACTGTTGCCTCAGAAAAATAGACTTTTAAAAAGAAATTTAAAATTATGTCCATTTCCACAGTTAGCAGGCAGTTCATGTTATTAACACAACTGTCTTTAAAAGATTTCCAATTTCTGGCAAGGAGATACACAGAAACCACATATGCACCTCAATTTAATTTGCTAAGCACTAGAGCCTGTTTCTAGACAGCAGGAAAAGGAACTGAAGTATATTAGCCCAGCACTTTCCACTTTTTAAGGCCATTTCCATAGGTTTCAACAAGTCCACCTTTGAAGTCACTGTACCCTGGAATCACTATTGTATCCTGTTCACTTGGCCATTTGATGTTTAAACTCTGTATTTTACTTTCTATTTGATGTCTCCTCATCTCTTGTTTTCTCCCTTTCTTCCATCTTTTCAGTTCTCCATTGCCTCAAGCTACAAGCTCCTTCCTACAGCACTAACCATACACTATCTTTCCTCCAACTGGATTTTGTTATGCTGACCTTCCCAGTTTGCCTCCTTTCCCTTCTCTCAGCTTCCAGTTTCCTTGCGTTATCTGTCCTTTTAATGCAGCACAGAAAGCAATTTTTTAATAACAGGATCTTTATTATAGTAGGTTGCCACTACTCGCCCACTCCAGAGACAAGTAGGCTTTTTGGCAAAATTTGGTCACGTTTTTCAGGTGGGAAGCAATCTGCAGAAGCAACAAAACTCACATGAAAATCTGCATGGGCTATCTGTCTACAGCTCAAAAAAACCCCCAACAGTTTCCAGTTTCTCCGCTTCCTTCTGCTTTCCCTAACTTCATTCGGGTCCCATCAGTTTTTATTTCTTTTCCCTCCTGTTCAAGATGTGTTATCTTTTTCCTTTTTTCTTTTTCTTTAAAAATCAGGAAATAACGTGCTTCCTAATCTGTCAGGTAGCTCTGAGACAGCAAGCACCAAATTCCCATCTATGCTTTCTTGTTGATCCAAAAAAGAAACACACATTCATGGCTATTCAAAGATTGGTTCTTTCTCACACAGTAGAGACATCTTGTAAAAATGGCTACGTTCCCTTATACTGCAAGAGCTGTGCAGGATCAATGAGTCTAAATACTCTCATGTTCTTAGGATACTCATGCAGTCATAGGGGAACACATAACAGGTACATTAATTATCTAAAAAAAAAAAGTATGACACTAAAATTGAGATGAGTCATCAACCAAAACCAATTCTGCTCATCATTTTCAGCCTCCAGATGCTTCTGAGCCGTCAGGTATTTTGTAATTTGTAATTTGAATGGGTCAACCCAGCTGCTAGTTTTTCTTTTCCTCTCTGCTCATAGCAGAGAAAATACTAGAACCTTAGCATGTCCCTCCTCCATTCCCCTGCTATTACTTCAGGGCTGCACTAGAAATCCTGTACAGCTCCCCACAGGCAGAACGCCGCTGCCTCAGGTGGGTATAAAGACCGGCTTTGGCTTAACATTATGAGAATTTCCAAACCATTCTGCCAAGATTGCCTACTGTCAGGTCAATTTACAGTACGGCAGTTTTGGCAACAAACCACGAACTTCAGATGATTCCTTGTCTGTTAGCTAGTAGGTATCTACCCAATTATAGTGCTTTTTTAAAAAAGAGGCTAGAATTGAAACAAAGCCTTCTGTGATAATGGTGTCAATGTGGATTTTTAAATCACACATACATTTCCCTATTCTAGAATAGAATCGGATCCACGTATTTTTTTGTTAACAATATAACAGCCAGGTAGTCTACCAATTTAGTACCAACTCACCGCCAGTGTTTCTCAACTCTTCGACTCAGGGCAATTTTTTCTCCCACTTCTGTGCATACCGGGTTAGTTAGCACAATCTTCCCCAAATCAGCCTTTACTGCACTGACTCTCCCTCCAGTAGATAAGGATCCTATGTTTACCATTAAAACTTCATTCTTTGATAATTTTTGCACCTGAAGGAAGACATACAACACTCTGAAACATAAGCTTCAGTATTAAAAAAAAAAAACCCAAAACCAGAGACAATATTATCTTCTGTTACTTACCTGCCACAAAAAAAAAAGATATAGCTGAGAAATACAAAACCTATAAACATTGCCACACACAAACCACGTACAACAGTGTCAGTGGATAAAATTCTTATGTGAAAGGATAAAATGTGAAATAATATGCAATAATACGTGAAAGTGGATAAAATTCTTATGTAAGTAGGATGTGCATGCGGTACTGCAGGTTCTTGGTATGATATACTTTGTTGGGAGTTCTCTACATTTTCCGTGAGACACACTGACAACTGCACATGTATTAAAAGCATGAACAGTCTCAGCTAGTGCTGCAAACTGGAATGTTATACCATTCTTTTACTTAATCTGCATATTCTCACTTCTCTTATGCCTACATACATCAAAACGATTTCTCAAAAAATAATGCATTTCACAGAATAAAGAGAGCAGTGAAGCACTTAACTTACTGTTGGATGAAACAGTTTACAGATTTTAATGCTAACAGGAAAAACTATGATCTTTTATCTTCATTTGTGTAAAATGGATGACTGAATATGAGACTGTGCCATGCATCAAGTTCAGTTTCTTCTCAACTGCAGTGTTTTGAAAGTACTTAGCTTTAAAAAGTTCGTCAGAGAAAGAATCTACAAAAAGCGTGTAAGTGGGAAATAGATCTGTATGTGTATAAAACTAATTATTGCCCAAACGAATAGGCTGATAGCAAAGGAAAACAAATACCAGTATGTTTAGAAAAATACTTAACTTCAGGACACTGAAATACTTTATGCCACTTTCAGCTACTCTGATATGAATTCCTACTCCTCTGAAAAGCATTCTTCTATAATGCTAAACAAATAGGTAAGTTTAGGGACAAGCACGTATGGACCAGGAGATAAAATTACTGCATAAGATCAAAAATGCACATTTTAATAAAACTTGGCTCAAGAAGAGACATCAGGAAAAACCCAAGAGGTGGTACGGACCTTTGCAGCTTTCTTGTCTCCTTCAGTGCGCACACCTAACAGTCGTCTCAGCAAGAAATAGGAAATTTCTAGTTCTGTAAATATTTCTGGCAGTGCTCCAACTGCACCGAGAACCTGGCCTACCATTCGGTCAGCCCGACACAAAGTTGGATCGATCTTAGTTCCAACACCTGCAACACAACAATGAAAGCAATTACCTGGACAGCACTTTCAGAATGTCAACAAGACTGAGCTCTGCCTAAACAGATGAAGAAATATTCTGCTGGTAAAGCCAGTATAATTAACAGCTTAAGTTGATCTGCATTGGCCAGTTACATTCAGGAAAATTATTTATTTATTACATATCTAATTTCCACACCCATGTTGACTCTCTACATACGTGGATTATTTGATATTGCTCATGGACTTTTTGTTTACGTTGAAATTCATTGTTGAATGAAACCAAGTGTTTTCAATGAGCATGAAGAAATAAATCTTTTCATAAGCGAATATTCTTACCTATAAGACCTCCTGGAGCAGCATATTGTAAATCATTGTGTTCAGCAAAGAGCGACACAATTTTGGAAAAGATTGGCTTGCACATGAGTTTTCCTTCACTGTCCTTGGAGACAATACCAGGCCGGACCTCAATTTCCTGGCCCACCTAATTCAAAAGTGAAAAAGTGATTAACTGGTTGTTTCACAAGAACATGAAGCTATCTACTAGTAACAGAGAAGACCTACTTATCCCAAGATCTAATATTTATACAAGTCCTCAAGTTCTGGGCTACTGTAGAACTTCTAGGACTTCTGTTGCGCTGTTTACTGCAAACTGAACAATACCAAAAGCTCTGCATCTTACAGCCAATGCAACAATCGATTTTCTTTTCAATTCAATTTGTTTAACATTTAAATTTTAGTTTAATTCTTTAAAAATTTCATTTAGAAACGTTACAGCACTGAGAAAAACTTGAGTTAATTTGATCAGTGTAACCGATCAGCATTAGTAAACCACAAGACAAAGAAAATACAAATCACACAAACGTTCAGAGATGTAGTCCGATTTACAGTCTAGCAGAGGAATTTTTAAAGTTCCTATCTACTGACAATATCCCACAAGCAAAATAAAAAACCCCAAAATATACAGAATACTTAAATGGGGAAGTGAGACCTGTGGGAACATGCACACACGCACACACACTCTTCCAAGGTACTTTTAAAGTTCTTTTGCTCCCTTCTTCCCCCCTTAATAATTCAGCAAATCAAAGTGGTAGGACAGGAAAAAAATAGCTCCCTCAATTTTCCTAAGCAATGAAATCAGTGTAATTACAGTGGAAGTCAAAAATATATTTAAAAATAAAAATGTGTTTATTTCTATTTTAAAACAAGGCACAGACAGAAAGACTAAGTGCCACTTGACTGTTTTCTAGTTTAAAAAAAAATTTAAAAAATCAAATGCATAGATTCATTTTGTATCAAGCATGGAAAAACTCTACTCATTATTATCTTTACAAATCTCCAGACAAGAAAGGGAAAAGCTTACCTTTAAAACACCCTTTAGAATACTGCCACCAGCTACACCTCCCTTAAGGTCATCGACTTCACAGCCAGGCTTGTTGACATCAAAAGATCTAATTACTTAAAAGAATAGACCATAACCAGGTTTATATTTAAGATCAAGTTTATAAAGAATTACTGTCTTTCTTTAGCAACTTTGACTGCTTCTCTATTCTTATGAAGGTACACACATATTTATAAATATTACAAAAACATAATTCAGGAAGGACACTAAAATACAATTAATATCTTGTTCAAAATTTTAAGGGATATAGTTGATTTTTTTCTCAAAACCATTTAAGCTGCTCATATACACAAATGTTTTTTAAAATTGTTTCTGCATAGCGAAATTAAGTTAAAGATCAGTATCCGAAAAAGAAAGCAGTGTTACAACTATATTGCAAAAACCCTTCAAGATTCACAATGTCCTATGTGAATGCTGGAACCTTGTTTCAATATGGTCAATTTTTATGCATTCTG
This sequence comes from Trogon surrucura, assembly GCA_020746105.1. Lineage (NCBI taxonomy): Eukaryota > Metazoa > Chordata > Aves > Trogoniformes > Trogonidae > Trogon > Trogon surrucura. The sequence continues at coordinate 89,529,021 of CM036617.1, read as the reverse complement.
AACATGTTTTGTAGGTCTCCCATATTTCATGTGGGAAAAAGGGCAAACAAATAGATTCATTGTAGTGGAATTAAATTTCATAATATCCTGGACAAGAACTGAGCCTCTGACAGTTATATCCAAGAGACAGAAGACTAACGCACACAAACAAAATTACTAATCTAACCAGACTACCTACAAGATTTTTACAGAAATAATTTAGTTTTAAAATTCAACAGTTCATCAGTACTTTGTTAAATTTAAATTAAAAGCAGCTAAAAGAACGTTTTCAAGACACAGATACATTTTTCAACATCACTGCATTTTAGTGCTGTCGTACACACAGAATATACACAAAAACCAGCAACTAATGCAATTAACTACAAACAAACAATACAGCTCTCAAAAAAGATACACAAGTTTTGAAGTAGCTCCTTTTAAACCCACCTCTTTTCAGACCATTCAGCAACATGCTATTTTACGTGTACATACACTGACTAACTGGTTAGCCTTAAAAGCCCACACCTGAGCATTTACATACCAATAAGCCTTGGTTCAGATGTGAAGTCTCGCAAAGGGACTGGGATTTTCTTCACTATGTACTCACAAACCACCTCAATGTTATATTTCAACTGGGCTGAGATTGGAATTATTGGGGCTCCTTCTGCAACTGTACCTAAAATAAAATCCAAGTTCAATGTTAAGCCTCAATACAGTATCTACAGCAACATGACTGAATGTGGTGTCACTGCTAAAAATACGAATGAATTTCAAGGCCCATTTTACATGTATTTCCCAAAGCAGTATCAGAGCATTCACTCTTCAACATTTTAGCTCAAAAGAGCCAGACCTACTTTTCAAGGCATTCCAAAAAAAATTCTCATGTTGCCTCTGGGTAACTACGTATTAAAGAGCTTTAGAGTTGCTCCCTGAACATTGTGCAAGATAACTTTCTGCTCCAAGGGAGAGTTCAATTCCTACACAGTGACCAGAAATATTTCTAAGACCATTTCCTCACAGAGATCGGATATCTCAGTGTTAATGTTACAGTTAGATTTCATTCTGACAAACTGAAATTCCTAACAATTTAATAATCTTTATTTCCTAGGTTTTGCAATACAAATACGTATTTTAGGAAAATCCTAATTTTACAAAGGATGTATTTAGTTATCAAAGCTTGTTATTACTTATATCTGTGTTTCTTGCGATAACTCAATTTCTCAAACTCCATATTTACAGATCAAGCCACTCTGACATAGCTATTCTGAACAGTTTACGCAAGGCAACAATTCTGAGCTTAAAGAAAAGAAAGACCTGTTGCCTACTTTTGAGGGTGACAACCTATTTCTGCAGCTTCTCACATGCCCCAGCTAAAGGAGATAAGCAGAGAAAACAGTGGAAGCTCCTGGGAAAAACGAACCTCAAAGCACTAGACTGAAGTTGAGCAGAACTTCACTGGCAGAATAGGGTAACACTGCCCGAACTGGACTTATAGAGCAACAAAAGACCAATCTTTTGTGATCAGATAAAAGAAACTAACACATTTGTATCTATGAGGTGGCTCTAACAAGTACTGCTTCATTTTCTCCTGTGCCGTAGTAAAATCACAGTCCAATCCCTACCAAAGAAACAATCCAAGAAGAAACCACACATTCAGTGAAAGCTATGAGATAAGCACTATTATTATTAGTTTACATCAAGAGCTCTGACCAACAGCCTTAACATTATTGTACGTAAGCAGTCTGAAATGGCTAAGAAGTGTAACTCCAATAGTCTGCTTCTCATATTAACACACTGTGTACACCAGCATTGTCTGAGAGAATCTCTTCTATAAACACAGAAAACCACTATGTCCACGTCCCAAAACTGAAGAACTTCCACCGCTAACTGGATTTCTGGTGTTGAAAACTTACCTTGTACAAATGCAAGAATTTGTTCATACTGTTCTTTAGCCTGGCTCTCCTTCACCAAATCAATCTTATTCTGCAGAATCAAAATGTGTTTCAGTTTCATGATTTCTATAGCAGCTAGATGTTCTGAGGTCTGGGGCTGAGGGCATGACTCATTACCAGCTGAAAGAAGAAAAGCGACTGCAATATAGAAACTATAAAGACAGAACTTCTACAGTAAGGACAGCTACTTTCCACTGTTTCTTTATAAAAAAAGACAGCCACCTCTCAGTAAGCTACATGTGAAGCAATCAAGTTCATAAGCACCTACTCCTCCCCAGAAAGGCTGGCTGTGGCATCCACACAATATATGACAGATGAGTGGTTTCCCCATTCTACTTCTTCCCAGTAGAAACACACACCTAAAATTTCTGAAGATATCGACAGCTAACTTGGATCTACTTGACTTATTCCGTTCTTTAGATCTTCAGACATCTCAGCAGTGACTGTAGCATGACAGACAGTTCACCTTACAATTCGATGGCATTTTCTTATCACTAGGGCCACAAAAATGCCAAGATCCCCAAACTCCGTAACACCCAATAAATACACCAAGTATGTGACTAGAGCAGCTATCAGCATGGTTTGGGTTTCAGCCATCCAAGAAGCCAACCTCGGCCTGGTGTGTGTTAATCTCGCTTGAAGTTTGGTTTATCACACTTCCCAGGCCTAAACAGGCAGAAAGAATGACAGCTTATCAACATCCTCAGACTATTTAAACTAAAATACCTGAAGCTCTTTTTCTTGTTTGTTGACGTGCCCTAACTAGGTCAGATAACTACCATTTACCACCGCAGAGCACTCACTTGTTCTACAGACATAATAAAATCAGTTTTACACTCTTCCCATTGGCTCCAAATCAGCACAAAAATTATCTGAATCAAAATAAATCTTCTGTACCTTGGTTTTCCCCATATTCATCTGGGCTTACAGTTCATATTGACGTTTGCGGACTCTCTTGTATGACAAAAGCTACATACATATTTAAAGCAAACTAAAGGTTCAGAGAAACTAAAAATGTACCTGCGGCTAATCTATTTACATAAAAGTATATAAATCTTAGAGAGTAATATCATTACAAGGTTTCATTTTACTAAACTAATCTTCTACCAGTTTGGCCAGCTACCAGACTAAGGAGCATGTATAGCGATGACAAAAAAAAAAACCCAGCTTGTTAGGCTATATTTTCATTGTAGCATCACTTTATTTTCTCAAACACATCTCAAAAGCATTCACTTGTTTCAATCGCTCACCCCACCCCACTACATTTTAAAACCCACACGAAGTTATTCCATGATATGAAAAAACAGAGCTCTGCTTTCGTGTAGCAATCATTACCTATCAACAGTAAAGCTGCATCCATTACTGCTGCACCGTTCAACATAGTAGCCATCAAAATATCATGGCCAGGACAATCCACAAAAGAGACATGCCTGTTGTAGAAGAAGGTTAAAAAGAAGTCCAAAAGCCAATTATCAACAATTTCTCTGATTTATGTGAGCAGCTAGGCAGACACAAAAGTTAAAAGCATCCTTAAAACAAACATTTCAAGACAGATGCTCAGGAGGAAAAACTCAAAAGTATTTTCAAAGAAGTTCTAAAAGAACACAAAAACTACTAAGTGGTTATGGAATAGTTTTTTTCTGAGTTTTAAGATTCGATACCATACACGCAAGCGAGGTACTGCTTTAGTAGTTCACAAATTCACTTCTAAATTAGACTAGATTTAAATGCATCAGAATAAAAAACAAAATGAAAACCAACAAACACACCAGGATTTCTCTTATCCCCTTCTCCAATTTTAGAAAATTACGTGTCTTGAATTACAGAGTTATAATTGCACTTCACTTCAAAGACTTATCTACAGAGACAAGTGTTAAAGCACTTAGTTCCAACCTTATGATTCTACTGTGCAGACCACTAAGAGTCGATTCACTACATTCTTGCCTGAACCTATTCAGTGAAGAATCCTTGCCTCCCGGTAGCATGCCACCAAAAAACAAGTGAATAATTTGCTGCTTCACTGATAATATTAAAAATCTACTACAAACAAATAAACAGTAAGATAAAGAATCCAAAGTTTTGAACCAATAGTTTAACAACAGCTGCTTAACTGTCACGCTCCAACCGAAGTTATTGTTACGAGTGTTCTACTGGGAATCGGAGGAAAGGAAGGAAATACGTGATGACAGCACTATGTGTATTTCATACATAACCATGAGCTAGGAATCCTGTCTCACAACAGCCTTCATGACTACTCTCATTCGAGCAACTGCCGTAATGATCCATGTAACAACTGCCCTGGTTAATATGCTTGCAGAATGACCACGCTATGCTTTATTAGAAATAAAGTATAAATGAATACCTGGCCTCCAGTTGGAGGCCTGATCTCAAAATGAACATATGAAAGCCTGATGCCTAATCTAAGAACTTTAAAAACTTTTCTGCCTCTGTGAAGAAAAAGTTAATGAAGGCCACCCTCCAGAAAGGAATTTTAAAGATGTGTTTGTGGGGTCCACGGTAGTTTTCATTCTAGTGCCTTAAAACATATTAATAACAGAAAAATTTCACTTCAGAGTCCTGCAAATACCTGAGGACAGAAGACACAGCTGTGCTCTACCATGGACTGTGTCTCACAACTACTAAAAAACAAGGCAGCTTAGATGACACCTTAGATCAGGGGTGCTTAGCATCTAAGAACATGTAGTTTGCCAAAACAACTCATTTAGCTTACAGCTCAATCCTGGCTATTTTTAGCTAGAGAAAAGGAAGTAACCACAATTTATACCACTGGTTTTACAGCACTTACCTGACTAGTTTAAAGTTCCCTTTGGTGCCAGGAATGTCTGTAGGGAACTCATCTGGGGTGCTACTTCCACAGGATCGGTAACATTCTGGCCGGGAACAGCTTGGATCATCCAGCTTGTATATCTGTGAGTAATTTTTACAAGTAGAGAAAAAATTCAATCAATCAAAGGCTAGTTACCTACAAGCTTACAACCAACCTGAAATATATTAGCAACATATTTGCTAGATTTACAGCAATGACTCACCTTTGCGTTAGCATAACCCAGCTTGATTGTGATGTTTCTTTCCAGTTCATTTTTAAACCTGACAGTATGAACTCCAGATATAGCTTTGACTACTGTTGACTTTCCATGGGCTACATGACCAATTGTACCTACGTTTTAAAAGCAAATGTCTGTCAAAAAAACATCGTCTAATTTTATGCAGTATTCCATTACAATCAACACATAATTATCTCAAACTCTCTGTAGCCAGTAAGTCCAGAGCTCCTATCAAAAGCATGTGTGGGTTTCATAATAACTTTTATTTAAACAAATAAGATCCTAAATTGAGCTCCTAATGGACAGTTCTTTGCATTTTCATGAAACTCATTTCAATGCTTAAAATTAAGGTAAACTTTGCTTTAGCAACTATTTCCCACATCATTCGTGTTCTTGAAGTAAAATTGGTGCTTTTCAAGTTAAAAGGTTTGACAACTCTCTTCCTGAACCGTGATAAAATTTATAATAAAACCACTACATCTATATTACTGTCTGCTTAAGTAAGTATTTCTTAAAAATATTCTCATATAGGTGTCACATGCTACTGCATAAGCAAGCACCAGGAAGAGTCACATTAATGCTAGAAGTTTGGTTTTACCTATATTAATTGTTGCTTGTCTGCTGATGACTTCTGGTGAAAGAGGCGTCAACTTGGTAACATCCTGTATTAGGGAGATTTTAGAATTTATTCATCTTGTATCTAAGTGTTTTCTCAAAAACCATCCAACAGTTTTATTCAGCAAAATCCAACGAAGTTCATTAAAATAATTCTAGATATGCATTCCAGTCTTTTAATTATGTGAAATCGGACAAACAGTGAACAAAATCCTGATTGTAAATCAGTAAAGGTCAAAAATCAAAACTGATTGTAAATTGGTATACGCTGCAAGGTGTTAAAATACGGAAATAAACATAAAGAAACCTCAAAGCAACCTCCAAAACGTAAAAAAAAACCTTATCTAGCCCCAAACTTAAGCTACACATAACAGGCAAATTCAAATTAACTTTCCATGGCCTACATGGTGAACTGCACCTATGTTTTAAAAACAAAGGTTTGCCAATAAACAGTTGTTTGGTTGGCATAAGGTTCCATATACAGTCAATATATAATTATAACTAACACTTAGAAGTTAGTAGGTCCAGAGATTTCATTAGTGCCATGATTTTAATTATTTTTTTAATGGCCCTTTTTCCTCAAAATACTGTCATTGCTAGGTTAGGTACTAGACAAAAATTCTGCTCTTCTAAATTGCGCGTTGCAAGATCCTGTTGGTAGCACCTGGCAAATACCTTCTGTATAGTTAAAAAGACAACTTTGAGTTATTTGCAGGTTTTTTTAAAGCTGTCTGTGCAAGTATCAGTCTGCGCAAGAAATCCATTAAAATGTTCCTCTGTACGATTTCTGAAACTGTTCGTAATTAATCTCCACCCTGCATGGAATTCGTACGGTTGAGTTGCTCACTTTGAGCACAGATTAAAAAAAAAATGTAGTGCAAGACAGGATATAAATATTTTGCTAAGACACAAACAACACACACACATTATTTTACATAAAATCATATACTGTTTACATGGTTACATGCAGGTCCTGTGCAAAACAATAAAATAAACCCATCTGTGTAAAAATGTAAGCTCACTCAGTCTATTCTCAAGTATTACATGAATAATCACGTTCAATACAACGCAAGTTTTGTCCATCTAACACATGCAACATGACCTGCAGGTGGCACCATCTAGTAGGGTGACAAGCACGTAAGCATGATGCAAATCCTGTCATTGAGAGAGTTGTTCCTGGTGCACACAATTATGCATGTGTGCAATTTTTTCCTCAAGACTGGTACAAGGCTAGGTTTAGCTATAAGGTCCAATCAACTACACGCATTCAATGGTCAGTTGAAAAAAGTACAGAATAGGCATTAGAGGTAATTCCTGCTGATCCCCCAACTATGCCTATCTGTGCTCTTCTCTACTGACAAACATCATTGCAAACAATGAAAAGAAGTAAAGAAACTTTGAAATTACTAACAAGCTTCACTAACACGCTTAGCTGTAACAGAAAAAGAATTCTCGTGCTCAAGCCTTAAGAGTATCAAACGTTATCACTGTAAAGACAAATAAGGTCTTCTAGTTTGCTGAACACCAGGAAGGTTACAATAGGATTTTTGACTGGTTTTGCCTGCATATATGTGTAATAAGTAAGACAGCCCAGGTGAGACATTTAACAGGCAAGAATATCATAGCAAGAGACCACTAAAACTTATTTCCTCTCTAGTCGGGAAAACTTTTTTGGTAGACCAGCCAAGACAGGGCTGGCAACCAATCCCCCTAATCCGCTGGGGAAACAGAATGCCAACACACTTACACATCTGCTTCAGCGAGAGGTGGTCCTTTAACGCCACCAAGCAGGGCTGCCCTTACAAGAAGACACTGCACGTCTCCACCACTGTCACGCTCACCAGCAAGCGAAGCGCCTCATCCAGGCCACCCAAACCCGCTTCGACCTGCCCAACCTGCTCCCAGCGAGGGCCTACATCCACCCACCCCCTCCCTCAGCCCCGCCGGCCGCAACTCGGCCCCCACCTCCCGCCGCCTTCCGCGCCCCCTCGCACCTCACCGGCCCCCACAGCAGCGGCGGGGCCCGGCGGGAGATACGGATCCTCTCAGCCTCCGAGCGCCACCCCCCGCCCCGCTCCCCTACAACGGTCCGCCCGGCGCCCAGGCCCCGTCGCCGCCCTCATCCGCCGCTCCTGGGTGCCCCCGGCCGCGGCCACCCGCCGCCGTCCCCCGGTAGCCCCGCGGGCGGGTCTCACCAAGGTGGCGAGATCCTGCCGGCTGAGGTGCGGCTGCCCCAGAGTCACTCCCGCCTCATCGCCCGCCATCTTGGCCCAAAGAGGAAGCCAGGAGGTTCGCGCGGCCGCCTGACCCCCGGCTCCGCTCAGCACCGCGGCCACCGGAGCGCGGCCCGACACCGGCCGCCCGGGGGACAGACGTCCGGCTCCGGGACCCGCCGCGCCAGGCGGCGTGGGGCCGCCGACAGCCCCGCCGAGCAGGCGGTGGCGGCTCAGGCGCGCCGCGGGGCAGCCCCGAAAAAGGACCCCATCCCGTCGCCCTCGCGCCGGGTGATGCAACCACTAGAGCGCTCCGCGTGCGCCGAGGCGCTGCCGGGGGAAAGGGAGCGCGTGCGCCTGCGCGGGGTTGGGCTGGGCCGCGGCGCGAGGGCGGGTAACGGTCGTTGGGCTGAGGGCAGGAGGGGCCGGTGGGAACGCGGGGCTGGGGGCTGCGTGAGGGTCACCTCAAGCAGAGCTTTCGGTTACCGCTGCAGGAACGCCTGTCTGGGAGGTCTGCGCTTCTAAGCATTCCTGTAGTAAAGGGGATTAACCGCCTTCTGCCAACGGCAGGCCGGCTGGGCCTGCAGTTAACCTGTGTTGGTGCTGTGTTGTGCTGCATACGTAAAGTACTGCCGTTGCTTCGGTAGGAGGATCAGGATGAGGACCTAGTTTGGTTGAAAGATGCACCAGCAAAAGGTGATTTGTCCTGTGTTTGTGGTTTGTGCACCCGCATTTGTTGGTGCACATCTAACAGCGTGGTGTATTTGGGGCACTGAGTGTGTTTGAATGCGGAAAGGAAGATGGGGGCAAAACTGAAGATAATATCATGTCTGATCAGCTTGTCTGCTTGAGCATTAAAATGTTGCTGTACATGTTAGTAATCTCTTCTGGCTATCAGCCTGGTAAGATTCTTAATATCAGCCTTTCTCTTGTTCCTGTTTCGTAGACTGAGTGCTTAGCGTTAGGGAGACTATATGGGTATAAGGCCCCACCCCAAGATATGAACAGCTTGAAGCTTTTGTACTAAACAGCTAAATACGTGCACCAAACACATGCTGTTTGCAGTTGGGTATGACATAAATGCCTTAAAAATTGAATAAAAATCCTGATCCTGTCATGAAAGCCAGCTTAGAGGTTCAACAGAGACTGAAGGCCAAATTTGCAACCCTTTCCTGTGGGAAATGGAATTGACTTCATGGAAACTTCTTAAAGGCATAGAGGATGTTGCTACTAATGGGATTTCTTTTATGATCAGAGAAACAGGTTTCGTAAGTAACTGGTTACGTAAAATACATACGCATCATCAGTAGTGGCTTTCCCTGGTGGAAAGCATGGTGTTTCTTAGGTTTTGTCCAGCTAGCTGCTCCGGTTGAAAAAACAGGTTTGGAGCAGGCAACCGTGTGATTGAAATGTGATGATGGAAATCTGTGCGAAACTGGTATGCCTGGTTTAACAACGTTTGTAAGCTCCCACTTCCGCAAATACTACTATTTCCATGCTTCCCTGATACACAAGTTAAGAGTGAGTTCTGCTGGATATACTTAAAGCAAATAAGTTGCCAGTGTTCTTGTTCAGGAGAAATGATTGTGAACATGTCCTGGGAAACTTTACGGTAGGTATAATGATGTTGCCAATAACAAAATGTATTTTGTTGCAACCGAATAATTTTGCACATTGTTTTGAAAAATAAATTTTTGTATCGAGTCTTTCATCAGGGCACATGATACATTCAGTTTTACATAAAATACCTCATTTCTGGGAAAAATAATAGATGCTTATGACCAAGATGCATAAAGTATACTGGGAACATGATGCAATACTCGGTTGTAGTTGCCTCCACATCGAGGCATGTATAATTGCTCTTTATGAAAATGAACTGAAAATAGCAGACTTTGTAGTTTCTTAGCCATTTAAATTATGCAATACTGTAGTGCAGTGTAAAATTATGGAAACAGTTTTTGTCACATTTGCCGCAGCCCTTAGAAAGGATTTAATCCTTGCCAAGAACCCTATCAGGAACCTGAAAAAAAAAATACACGGAACTGTTGCTCCTATTTTAACAATGAGATTATTCCTTTTACATATTCTGAGATAGTTTTGTTACTTTAATTCACTGTATTCGAAAATATTTCAGTATGAAGAAAAAACAGGAAAGTCTAAACTACAAATGTCTAATTAAAGGAGGTAGAAACTTTTCTAGGAGTTGTAAAAGTATATTATAGATATACACATAAATTTATAAATAAAGTTTAAAATAATTCAAATTAAATGGCAAATAGTGTATTAATAGAAGTAAAAAACACATGTCCAGGATTTTATTTATTGCAGTAGTGTCATTTAAGCCAGTGGGAACTACGTAGTAACCGACTTTGTGCAGATGCCTAAATCAGAGAGGTCAGCCCAAATCTCTATGTAAATTAATATTAACTAAGATAATGTTGATACTGCTGGTCATTGCTGAGAGCCCAAATGTAAGAGTCTCAGATTTTTATTTAGGAGCTTACAGTTGAGGTATCACTGACATAGTTTGCTTTTTCAGTTGAGGCACATTGTCCAATATGAAGGAGAAGGAGATGTTTGGGTTTTGGGCAGGGTTTTTTCGTGCTTTTAAACGTTGAGTATAAGTATGTAAAAGCTGTTGGGCTTTTGTTTTTTCCTGGCTGGGTTTGAGGTCATGTTCTATGGCAGTATGTAGGAGAGACCTGAAGATCATCTCATGCCTCAGCTTGCCCCAAACTGCAAATGGCAAAATGGGAGTCGGGTAACACCAAAGCTTCTTCCACCCTGGCTGACCTATGAAGGTCAAAAGCCTGAAGAAGACAGCAGAAGGTGTGTGGAGTTTTGGTGGTATAATTTCTGCGTATGGGAAACTTAGCTTCTACTCAGTTTTTCTTTGCTGAGGCACGAGGTGCAAGTGGGTACACGGTTGGTGGAGTGGGAGATGTATCCTATGAATAAAGGAAAGAAGGTCTTTGCTCTGAGACTTAGGTGGCAGGAATGGCGGTCTTGGCAGAGCCAGTACATAACGGTCAGCTGTTTCACCATAAGCACACAAGTAACAGGTTTTAAAACAGCAACTGGGGAAAGGGGGAAATGGGTGAAATTTACTGCGTGTGTAAGTAGATGAGGTGAAATCGTATGAAGTTTGCCATGTAGAGAGAGGTCTGTCCGTGGGGACGACAGAGTGAATGGGAGCAGGTTGATCGTAGCGTGGAATGTGTAGGTTATGAGGGAGCCGTAGGAAGGCAGTTGAGCAGAGTGGGAAGAGCAGTCTTTTGTGAGGCAGGGTATGGAATAGCTGGTTCACTGTGGGAAAGGTGGGAAAGACATTCAGCTTGGGGGTGGCAGCTATAGAGGAGGTACACTCTCTATTTTTATAAACCAAGGATGAGGTGGGGGTGGTAACGAGAGACTGAAAATAGGCAGTGAAAGGGATGGGAACAGCAATTAACAGGGGGAGGATGGCAGCCTGTGGCCTGCTATTTACAGCAGTGGGTGACGGGGATGTGCGTAGCAGGCAGTGAATGCTTTAGGGGTGGCAGCAGCAAACCAAATGTCCGCATAGGTTAATTCCCCACTTAGAATCGAGTCGTTTGCCACGCGAAGGCAAGATAGAGAAAGCCAGGAGGTGACATTCGTGCCGAGGCAAAGCCCTGTTCATCCCACGCTGGGCTGCCGTTCCCCGCCGGCTGACCGGCGTTTGTTGCCGAGCGCCGGCGGCCCTGACCCGTCGGGCTCCGGTGACCCGGTTCCCACGCCGAGCTGGCAAAACTGCCTGGAGCGATAAGGGAACTGCGATCAGCCCGCGGCTGGCCAGGTGTCAGGGGGAGGAGTTCGGGAAGCTCCTAGCGGGAGTTAGGAGCTGCCGCCCGGGGTGGGTTGCAGCGCTGCACCCCGGCGGGGCCGCTGCCCGGGAGCCGCGGTTTGCGGCGGGACCCGGCTAGGGCGCGGACGGCTGGAGGAGAACGACACGACCTTGAGCCACTAAAAGCGGACACCTGTGGAGGAGCGTCCCCGCCAGCCAGCCGTAGATGATGCTCGTTGGTGCCGCCTTCCCGAGCCCCAGCCGTGCGCGGCCTCCGGTAAGGAACTGGCCTCCCCGCCGCTGCCTGCTCGGCGCCTGGCTGACCTGCCGAAAGGCAGGAAAGTGCCGGCGGGGCGGGGGTTGGCGAGCGGGGCCGGGCCGGGCCGCCCCGAGGCGGGAGGTGGCGGTTTGCCGCCCTGGGCAGCCCCCCCCCCCCCGCCCCGCCGGGCCGAGCCCGCAGGTGGCGGCGGAAGTGACGGCCGGCGCGGGGTGCCTGTCGCGGGGGAAGATGGCGCCTGCGGCCGCCTTAGGCAGCGCAGAAGGTAAACACGAGTGAGCGGCGGCGGGGCGGGGGGAGCGGTAGGGGCCCCGGGGGGCCGGGTCGCGCCGGGCCAGGCAGGGCCGGGAGCGCCGGTGCCCGGGCGGCGCGGTACGGCGCGGCGGGGGGCGGCTCCCCACCTCCCCCCGAGCACGGACCGCGGGGAGGAGGGAGCCCAGGATCCCCCCTTCCTCCTCCTCCGTCTCCTCCTCCTCCTCCTCCCGGCTTTGCCTCAGACGTTGCCCCTCTCCTCAGCCCCCCGGCGCCTCCCTCCGCCGCCGCGACCGCCGCCCCCGGCTTTATGTTACACAGAGGGCCCCCTCTCCGCCGGTCCAGCGGGAGGAGCCGCGTCTTCAGCGCCGCCGCTGCCGAGAGGTAGGTGAAGCCTCCTCCGGGCCCTCCTCCGCCGCAGCCTGCCCTACCGAGGGCGGCCCGGGCCCCTTCCTCGCCTTAGGGACCCTCGTCCGCCGGCCGCGGCGGGCGGGGGCGCCGGACCGGGTGCCCGCGGGCGCCGGGGATGGGGGCGGCGGCGGGAGGCAGGCGGTAGCGGGGCGGCGGGCACGGCCGGGCCGGCGGGCGCCGTGAAAGCCTTGCGCGCCCGCGGGGAGGCCTCTGAGGGGCGGCCGCAACCCCCAGCGGCGAGCTCCCGCGGCGGCACATCTCTAACTCGGATGCCGCCCGTCCTGCTGGTCGCGGAGCTCGGCCCGTGAGCTTTCGCTGGCGGCGGAGCGGTGCTAAACGCGTCGAGCGGCCAAGCTTGAAGTAGGTCATCTGAGTTCCTAGCCCGAAAATGGTCGCGATCACCGAGGCGGGGGGAGAAAAAAGTATCTGTGAGCTGAACGAGCGGACTGCTGCCCAGGGTTGGTACTAGAGCTTTGACCTATTTGCTGTATACTTAAATGTAGCTTAAAATTTAAACTTCGTGGTTTGTTGTTGTTTTGTTTTTTTTTCTTTCCCCTCTTTTAGAAGAAGAATAGGGGAACCGTAAAGCTGTTACTGGATGAAAGGGCAGAACTACTGAAAGTCTGGCTTCCTGTTGACTTCTTTGTTGTTTATGCTCATCCCTGAGATAATAACCCAGGTCTTTCAACGCCGTTGCCCCAGTTCACACTGAATCCCCTCAGCATACCACCATGTGCCTACATCCTTTCTGTCTTTTTCCTTCCAACACCTAGCCGGCGTGTTTAATTTCTGCCACATGTCCTGTAAACTCTCCCACTGTCACTCATCTCCTTTCACTTTCCTTAATTATACCCTATGGCTGGTTTGGATCTACATGCGTGTTGATTTGCCTTTCAGCAAGTAAAGCAGAACAGGTAACTGTTGAGCTCACGCTGGAGACACAGATCTTTTTCATTTATCTAACTGGCACTTTAGGGAATATTTTTAGAAATTTTACATGTTTGAGGTTTATGTCTTTCTGACAAATGGGGTTAACATTTGGCATTGAGGTCAAAAGCTGTGTGTCTTTAACAGAGGGCACAATCTCATTGATCTCATTTTCTCAGAAGATGCTAAAAGTATTAACTAAGTTAGCAATAAATATACAGGTAATAGTGAAAAGACAATTGTAAAGGGTAGTTCAATTGCCTTAAATTAGAATAAAATTATTTCTACTAATGTAGTTTAAATACTACATGTAGCTTGTTACCTTTTTATTAAGCTAAAAATTTATGAGTCAAAAAAGCAGGGTTTGTTTTTTGCTAGTAAGAAATACATGCTAGATTTCTGTATAAAGGACACCATGATTTTCTTGATAAATATCTTAACAATGAGAAAATCACACTTTATTAATAATTTTTGTCTTATTCTTGGAAAAATTAATTGTTACAGAAGCCACAAGTGTATGTGTATATATATATATATGGAGTGTTGGCACTTGTTATAGAGCAGTCCTGTCCACTTTGAGAGCAGTGGCAAATCTGTAGTTTTCAACACTGCCATCCTTTAACTCTTAGGTATTACCAGTACAAGTTTTGTTAGTTACAGGTGATTCTCATTCTTACCAATAAATTAAAATATTTTATGCTCTTCTGGTATCAGTCAATGTAGCTGAAGGCGCATTGAGCTGATCTTGTTCTACATTCAGGAGCATGTTTTTCTGTACAGGTCTAGTGGTGCAATGATGTTTTAGACAAATGTTTTAAAGTAGCTTAATGTCTGTGAAGTGCGGTTACGTCATCACCGTAAAGGATTAATACAGTGAGAAAATGATGTATATCTCATTGGTGTTAATTCATGAGGCAGAAGCTGAGTTTAGATTTGATTAGGTGAAGTTAAACTGGTCAGGTAACTACAGCTGATGCATATGTCTGGCACTCTTGAAATGCTTGTCAAGCATGTACTTTAATCTGAATCCTTTTGGTGGTCATAAAGCTTGTTTTAAGGGCTAAGCTGGGACCATATTTTATTCCTTGGTGGCTACTGTTGTAAAATTTTAAGTTCCTGACATAATTGATTAGTATTAATCTAAATTGAAACTTACTTGAAAACTGTGCTCTTCAGGAGTATTTTAAACCAAAACGGTTCTGATCTTGTGCGTGTGTGTGTGTGTAACATTTGGCTCCTTCTGTGCAGAAAGACTAAATTGGGTTATAGTGTACATTTTTAGGAATAGAGAATAATATGATCCGAGAAAGCTATCAGTTATAAACACGTACGCACGAGAGCACCGACATATCTCCTTCCTTTTAGATTAGATCTCCGGAAGAAATTCTTCAGTACAAGGGTGGCAAGACTTTGGAATAAATTGCCCAGAGATGTTGTGGCTGCCCCCTCCCTGGAGGTGTTCAAGGCCAGGTTGGACAGAGCCTTGAGTAGCCTGATCTAGTCGAGAGGCGTCCCTGCCCGTGACAGGGAGGTTGGATTAGATGATCTCTAAGGTCCCTTCCAGCCTAGGCCATTCTATGATTCTGTGATTCAGTTAGAGGTTTCTCAAAAGAAAACAGAAAAAAACACTCTCCCCCAGAGCTGTACTCTGTGAAGGTAGCAAAAGACTACTCAGCAGGGTTCTAGCATACTTAGAGACTGATGTGTAGCCCTACTGAGCTGAGACACAATCCGTACTGCGTTCTAGTGTGTTTGGTTATAACTAGTTCTGATAATGCTTCTGGCGTAACCAGAATGACCTGAGAGACAACTGATGTGTGTTGTTACGAACTGATGCAGATCGCTTGACAATTAGCAGTATGGTAGAGGTTATAAGAGGGGCTATCACGGTCAGATGCGTGCCTCTAAGAAATTCGTGGCTCAGTGTGGACAGTTTTGAGAGGAGTACCCAAATTTTAATTCCTAGAGTCCTGCAATTTGGTTCCTCTGATAGGCAGCAATCAGTGAAACTTCTTCTAAAGTGATCCAATGTTTTTGGAATTCTCGGCCTGGATTGGGTGAAGTCTTTAGTGTGAACCTGACGATGTGTTTTAAGATAAATTGTTTCCCAAACTTAGCATATTAATTGTAAAGGATTTCAGATAAAACATGTATGAACTCAATGTATTTTCTTTGTTTCTTACGTTTGCATTGTCGTAGCAATGGAAAGTTTCCATATCCACTGGTTATTGATCTGTCTTGCTTTTACGTCATTCCTTCTGTTGCTGTTACTGGGGAGTTATGATGAAAAACAGTGGTTCAGCCAAGGTTTAATGGTTTTAGTGTCAAACAATGTAAACCAAGGTTTAATTTGAGGGATAAATTATTTATACTGTGTAAACATATATTTATACACTCGATGCATTTTCACTCATTGCAGTACCCTGCATTCAAAGACTCTTTTTTTTTAGTGATGAATATCTGCAGTTGTGAATGTTTTGCTTGTATGTGCAAATGCCTGTATGTATTGTATTTTCATACACGTATATAATATTTAGCTGTGGAGAAACGTCCTGTTTATGCAGGAAAATGTTTGCTGTAACAAAATTAGGGTCAAAGGGTTCTGCCTCTCTTCTATGCATCTTGCTAAATAAAGCATATGTAATGGCTTTAAAATTTATGTTTGAAAACACGCATTTGGATCAAAGGAATGGGGTAGATGGAAAAGATTATTGGAAATTAAGCTCTATTTTACTACTTTGTGTAATCAAAGTATGGTTCTCTACCTAGAAAAAAAACTGTTTTGTAGAACCCTTAGATACAGTGTTTTATTATGTGAAAATCTGTTTGTAAAAAATTTGGCTGTATTCATGTAGATGCTTTCTCAGAATTTCTATGAAGTAGGTAGAATGAGCAAGCACTTCATCATTTGTATACAAAGGAACTTGTTAGTTTTGTCTCAGCATCTCAAATGAGTTATTAAGGAAGAGCAGTAAAGGGAAGCAGAAATGTGCCTTTTAGCCGGTGTACTAGAATTGGTATTGTTGGTATCTTCCAAGAGCAATACATTTGTGCCTCTAGAAAGTGCATAGAAGCTTACATATTACATAAACATGCTTACTTCGAGGGCATTTTTTCAGTAAATACTGCTTTTGGATAGATTTTTAAATCAAGCAGGACATGAGCCGAAAGTGAATGTTCCATAACTTCCTTCTCAGTAGCCTGTGCATTTAGACGCTGCCTGTGACTAAGAGCCTCAGACACCCTAAGGAAAGAAGGTTCTCCTTGTTTAGCAAGAAAAAGCAGTCTGGAACAGGGTTTTGGGACTTTTATTACAGCTGCAGAATAAAGATGAGAAATCAGTGTTCCAAGTAACTGCTTTTACAGTCACAGCAGAGTAGACTCTGTAATGCATTATGTGCTGAAAGAGGAAAAAATGTCAGGAAAAGCTAATAAGGTTAAGCGTATTTCTCTTTTGGCTTTTCAGCCGAGAATCTTACTTCCTGTGCTGCATTATCCCGATCAGCTCTAGTATACGCAGAACAATGCAGAACGTCAGCTTAGATTTTTTTTTTTTCCCCCTTCATTGTTTATACATTGGATTTTTTTGATCCAGTTTTCCTACAGACTAGGCTACATGTCTTCCTTAGGATTCAGCGTGCTGTTGTGATTTGCATGCGTGAAGAAAATGTAACTCTGCATTTTGCATTTTAATAGAAAATATGGGGAAAAAATCGTTATGTTACTGTCCTCTGGGAAATAAGCTGCAGCATTTGAATAGTGCGTAGAATTACATCTAAGATTGCAAGTGTGTGTGTGGGAGGAATGGCATAGCTATGCTTTACAAAAATGACTTCATTTGAGTGTTTTGTATTGCTTTTTTTATATTTGAACTACCACATTGCTGTTTGCGTTTGACTGAAGATATTAGCAACAAAAATGAAGATTTTTACCAGTTGATTGTAATATGCATTTAACTGTCTAGTTTCCCAGTTTCTGTGCCGTTTTAAGCCTCTTGTGTATTTGCACTGGCCAATACGTTTTTGTGTTGTGAAGAAAAATGTCTGCTGATGCTGTGTATGGCTTTATGCCAAAGAAAGGATATTTACTTGTCTTAATGCAGGAAGACAAGTAGTCTTTTGCTTTTCACTCATAGGATACTGAAGCTTCTTTAGATGTGTTATGGAGAAGTCTTACTGGTTTTGTCTTTACTTAAATAACCCATTAAATGCTGTCGGATGTTTGGGAGGAAAAATATTTTGAGATTGAAAATAATATAAGCAGAAAAGAAGGATTAAGTAACTTAACCCTCCACATTTTTAAAACATTCTGAAATAATAATTTCAGACTGCTGACTGCTTTGTTACCATTGTGAAGTTTTGCAGCCGACTTCTGCTCTTAATGTATATTTACGAAATAGCCATTTTTAGGGAGATGTGAAAACTAAAAGACATTCCCTAAATGTGGCGGTGCAGTTAATGTATTTTGGTGATTCCTACCATGTCATTTTTTGGTGGATTTAAAATTTGAAGGGTAGTAGCTTATGTCTGATTATTTATTTTTTTTGTGCAGGTGTGTGTCTCATTTAATGTGAATTAAAGGGATGGTCACAAAAAAAAAAAAGCAGTGCAGTTTCTATGTAAGAGCAACTCGATCACAGAATCACAGACTGGTTGAGGTTGGAAGGCATCTCTGGAGATCATCCGGTCCATCCCTATGCTCATCTGGGCCACATAGAGCCAGTTGCTCCCTGATGCTGGTTTTCAGGTGTTGTGTGTTATTTATTTGTTTCGATCCTGCTGGAGGTGCTCCTCTGGATTTGGTGTGTTTACCCTCTACCGTTTGTCTCTGCTTCCTTTCACTTGCCGACTTTTCCTTTTTGCTTCTTTGAGGGTGGTGAAAGAGCCCTTTTAAAGCACTCCTATATAGAAGTTAATTTTTCTTCTTTTATTTGCAGAGCACTACAATGTTACTATATTTCTCAAGTTAAGGGGAATGATGTTAGTATGTGTTGAGAGCTTACCGGTGTGGATCTTCTATGTTTATGTATGCAGTAATGTATGTACTGGTTTGGATAAAACCCTTCTGTGAAGTTGCCACCTGCATGAGCCTGTGGGATGGGAAATCCCGGTATTTTCAGATTCACATGAGTTGCTTCCGTCACCTGGGGAATGTTGTTTCATTTCTGACTTCTTTTTCTGAGTATATCATTGTGCTATTCTGTTCGCGTCTCACATCTGCAAATTCCAGCTGTCTGAACCATGTGTCTTAGTTGGTCTGCTAAAGAAATGTAACTTACACCGTTGTGCTGACTGAGAATCGTAGTAACCTTTGAGCCACTTGGCCAATTTCAAACAAAGTTGAGAGATAGTTGTTTCGAGTTGCTGTGTATTGTATAAAAACGGGTGTAAAGGCAAATGACCATTAAATCTCCTAAACAGCGATGAGCTCAACTATAATTAAGCATTGGAGAACTGAGGGCAGGCAGGATAGAGTTACAAGTGCTCTAATGAAAGACGAAAAAGCTAATATTACTGTTCACCTTTTTATTTGATATCAGAAATCCAGTTAGGAAGCAAAATCCTATAAAGTCAGGCTATATGCTTCCTCCAGTTTGTGGCTTCTTTTTGGGATGGTAAGAGTTAGTAAAGTGATTCTTTTCTTGTCTGTTTTTGTATAAGAATTGGCAACAACTAAGAATAATATTTGATGGTGATTTTTCTTTCTGGTAGGCATGTGCTGTGTTCAGGAATGTAAGGAACTCACAATATGAACCTCCAGAGCAGTTTGCGTTTTCTCTTCGTCTGCAGTGAGATTGAGTGGAGTGTGCTGTCACGGATGTTGGCAGCAAAGCCACGGGAGTGTCGGCTTTGTTCTCTTGCTGTTGCTGTTACTTTCAGGAATTAGAATTTTGTCATAAGGCCTTAATTGTCATGAACACTCCCAGCATTGACTCTATTGTGCACAGAACCTGTCAGCAGGCTTCAACAGTGTGGGAGCAGTGTTAATTCCACGAGGTGTGGCTACAAACACCCACTCACCATTTTAGCTTTGCGTAGGCAAAAGAGTATCTCCAGTTTTGTTTTCCAGGATGCATGCTGATGAATTAAGGAGAGGAGATGATTATCTGTTGATGGAGTCTAATAAGATGTGTTCCTGTTACAATGGCAGTAGTTGGGATGTGTTTTTTGAGAAAGTGGGAGTAATGTAACTGCTCTCTGAGTTTGTGAAACCTGGGCCAACCTAGAGTCACTTCTGGGCCTTACACTGCTGTGAAGTTCTATAACCTTGAAAATATATTTTTTAAATTTATTGATGTTGTTTAGCTTTTCATGTAGGTTACCAGTAAATTCATGTACACATGACTGAGTGTCATGTTGCAGTGCAATTTAAGGTGGTTTAGTTTTCTGTTAGGTTTATGAGTTGAATGATTTTTATTAATTACTTATCTTCCTTAACTTTCGCAGGGTAGGATCCTGCTAGTCTTTAATTTCTTTTTGGCTTAATTACAGTCTGACTATGTCTTGCACGTAACACTACATCTGCAAATGTTCAGATGTTTAATAAGCAATTAAGCTCTAGTAAATCCAGCGTACAGAATATTATTTGTTGTGACCTAATCTTATCAGTGCTTCCTATTGCCTCAGTATTTTGCACTTTATAAATCTCATCACCTAATTAATCTCTGTAGTAAGAAACAAGGTGGGGAGAAAGGACTGTGTTGTTACAGGAGAAGTGAAACACGGACACTTAAATGGTATCTCTGAAAATGTTCGGTTTCCTAGAAATTACGTTTGAGTAAATTGGCATATATTCTTAAAGAGACTAAAATTTTCTTTAGGTTATACCTCACACATATCTACTGGAACTTGCCTTTGAGGTTTAGGAAGTTCGTCTTTTTTTTTTCTGAAACCTTTGGTATTCAAGAGTGCGTGTTTTATTGCTCCCATGAGATAAATTCTTTAGAAGGATTGTGGGGTGGGGGAAAGCAAGAAAGCTATGACAGCCTTTTTAGCACTGCATGTTCATTGTCTGACCACTAAGTAGTTTGAATGAGGAATCACTTTGGCTGTACCACATTGTTATTCCTGTTTATTACCCTTTCGTTAAAATGTGGTTATTTTGGGGGGAGAAATACTTAAAGTTTGTGGTTTTGTTTCTTGATTTCTCAGCTGAAGAGAAAACAAAAAGGATGGCGAAGACTTTTCAGTCTTAATAAAGGCAATCTCAGTTAGGATTTATCTAGTCAGGAAGGGTTTGTGATATGTTGTTAGAAATAAAAATTTATTTTTATTTTTATTTATTTTTTTTTCTTCCCCCCAGGTGATTCATGGCAGGGGACGTGGAAGGGTTTAGCTCCTCCATCCATGACACCAGTGTCTCTGCTGGATTCAGAGCACTGTATGAGGAGGGATTGCTTCTTGATGTCACACTTGTCATTGAAGACCACCAATTTCAGGCCCATAAAGCTCTGCTTGCCACCCAGAGTGATTACTTCAGGATTATGTTTACAGCTGATATGCGAGAACGAGATCAGGACAAAATCCATTTGAAAGGTCTGACAGCTACAGGCTTCAGTCATGTTCTCCAATTCATGTACTATGGAACTATTGAACTGAGTATGAACACCGTTCATGAAATCCTTCAGGCTGCCATGTATGTCCAACTTATAGAGGTGGTAAAGTTTTGCTGCTCTTTTCTCTTAGCAAAAATCTGCTTAGAAAACTGTGCGGAAATTATGAGACTTCTGGATGATTTCGGTGTAAACATCGAAGGAGTCAGGGAAAAATTGGACTCCTTTCTGCTAGAGAATTTTGTGCCACTCATGTCCAGACCTGACTTCCTTTCATATCTGAGCTTTGAGAAGCTCATGTCTTACTTGGACAATGACCATCTGAGCAGGTTTCCAGAGATAGAGCTGTATGAAGCTGTTCAGGCCTGGCTGCGACACGATAGAAGACGCTGGAGACATACGGACACCATCATTCAGAACATCAGGTTTTGTTTGATGACACCATCCAGTGTTTTTGAGAAGGTTGGTGCATTTGAAAAGCAGTAGACAGGATTCATCATTTAGCTAGGGCAGCATGCCATTGAATAGGTAAGATTCCCAAACCTGTTAGGAGGAACAAAAAGATAGCGTTTATTTTTCTAGTAGACCAGCAGAAGACAAACATCTAGAAGTGTTGTCATCTAATTATTAGACAGTAGTATGTGCAGTGGCTGGAGAACAGGTAGGTTTACAGTACATGTTTTTAAGTGACTCCGTGTGGAAAGGACATTTTAAAATAAGGTCACTGGTATCAAGCTTTATTTCAATCATTCTTGCTGTTTTCCACAAGTTGCTGCTTGTTTTCCAGAGATTTTGCGGAGCTACGTACAGTATGTAGGGCATGTGTAATGCTAATTGTTACCAATATAATCAAAACATGGTGACTGTAGATTTTACATACTTTAAGTATAGTTTTGGTTTTTTATTATTTACAAATGAAAACAGCATCTGCTATTAACTCTGCAGGGTGTTTTTGTTGTCATTGTATCTGCAATGCATGTGCTGTTACACAGAAGTTGGAAGCAAGCCCTCATTCCGCAAAGTTACAGGTGTATTTGGTTTTGCGCAAGGCATATAATACAACCAAAAATTGACAGTGTGAATTGTAATGGTTAACAGAGGAATCTTTGTAACGGGTGATCTAAAATTCAACAATCATTGTATGTATTAAGAGGTTAAAAAAGAACTTGATTTTTCTTCTTTTCTGTTGAAGAATCGACAAATTTTTTTTTTGTAGTTCCTGAGAATCTCTGAGTATTTGCCAACAGTAGAGAATTACAGAACTTTGCAAGCGGCTCTTGTGGGCTAGTAACAGGAAGGGTGTTCAGATTAGGAATTACTTGAACTGTGCTTTTTTGTTTTAACAATGTTAAGCTTCTCTGATAAGATACAACTTGAACTTGTGTATTTTTCACTTCTCAGTGAATTAATAGGATCTAAGAGCCTGTGGTTTTGTTGGGCTTCTTACGAATTAGTTTCCCATATATTTTTTGCTTTGGTATCTAGTGAATACGCAGATAAGGTTCTGGGTGGTTTTAAGAGCTACTGGATCATTTAAGGAAGTATTGCTTACGCTTACTTGCATGGAAAATTTATAAAAGCTATTAATTACTTCAGAGACTAGTGAGTGTTTATGTTTTGGATTTTTTGTGTGTGTGTGAATTGAGTAGAGGAAGTAATCATACAGAATGTGTGTTTATGGTCTTATTTTAGCCTATAGACGTAAACAAAATAAATACCTAAACATATTTCAGAGCAGTAGAGTCATGATTATACTGGGTTAAAATATTTCCAACTACTAAGTGCTGAACCCTGCAAGATACTGTGTAGTGTCTTGGTTTTAGTAACAGTTTTACCTTATTATTACATTATCTAAAGTCTTCAGTAGGAAAACTAATATGATTAACAGATTCACGGAGTGTTACTAAGGTAAATCTGATGGGGGAGGCTCATCTGAGAGGATCTGGTTCAGCTCTTCAAGTTTTTGGGATACAAGCTCAGGCATCAAGCTGTCTTCAGGTAAATTTCTGTAAGCAAAAGTGAAAAGTATGTGTTGGTATTCAGCATTATATTTAAGTATAACTTCTGGAGCTGTTTTTGACATCAGTGGTATAAATCCTGCATATACCACTTCTCATGCTTTGTCATAACAGCTCCCAAATTACCAGATAGGTACAACTTTAGGAGATAACTCATTTTCAGCATCCCTGTTTTTAAACCCGCATGTAAAAGCTTTATCCGTGAATACCCTTTCCATTAATGGTGTGTGGGAACACAGAGAAGCCAGTGCGGATTCTGGAGTGGGACAGCTCAGCAGGGGGATGCACCACGAACTAACTATGTCATCAGTTGCTACAGCTAGGAATTTGTGTTTTGCTCCGGCTAGAGAGCATTGAGTAATCCACCGTGGCAAGTGACAAAGGACAACTGCAGTTGGAGCTAACATCAAAATATAGACCACGCTTCTTTTTCTAAATTTTTTTTTTTCCTTTTAAAATATAGAGCATGTCTGTTACCTGTTCTGGAAGTAACCTGAGGAGAACTCTCTTCTGTGTGTAGAAGGGGTAAACATTGGTAAAACTGCTTTTTTGTTGTTTTTGGAGATCCACCAAAAAAAATTTGCCTTTTTCCTGAAGCCAGCACATAGTAAATGCCTGCATGAATGCACAAAATACAATCTTAGGTTGACTCTTCCAGTTCAGCAAGCTCTGTATTGGCTGTATGCTGGCTGGCTTGTCATACGTACTCTTACATAATCTTTCTAATACGCATTTCTAAGATGCTTGGCCTTGTAGTATATAAAGAACTTATATAACTTCATTTTGCAAGTCACAGGAAGGATACTTTTGGTCTCTTCAGCTGCTCTGTTTCTTACATCATTTTAGGGAAGAAATTTACAATCTGAGTGGAATAGCTTGTCCTTTTAAGAATTAAATGAGTGACTCTAGACTTATACCTGATGTGCAGTTGGAGTGCACAAGTGAAATTGCAACCTGGTTGCTTACTCTAAACTGTCCTGGAAAAACTGCTTCTGAAGTAGCAACAGATACTCCTTTTGTTCCCCAGCCCTTAAAATAGCTGTAGATGTATGTGGGAAATGGAAAGATAAATAAGGGATTTGGGCATTAGTTAAAAAATAAAGGCAAAGTGTACGTGGAGAAGCAGAAGTTCCACTATCCTTGTTACACTTTCCTTTATTTGAAAGGCTCTGTAGGCCTTTAGGATAAAGTTGGAGATAAATCAAAGGGCGTTTCTCCTAGAGTGCTGAGTTCGTCTCACTGTTACTGGAGGCAACCATGTCATGATTTCCCTTTATATACTATTTAAGCTCCATTTAGTTTCTGTGTACTGCTGAGGTTGAAATGTTTTTTCAAAATCTGTCTTTAAAATTGAAAGATGTCCAGTGTGTAGGGTTTTACTAGCCCATCCTCATTTATAGATTCCCAGCTTAAATCAGAAACTTACTATTCACTAGGTGCATCAACTTCTGCATTAAAGGTAGGATGAATAGCACTCGTATCTTTAAGCATATAACTTTGAGAAGTTGTCATTGTAAGTTTACCTTTGATATATGGATTGAATTTATATTTTTTGTCATGCATCTCCACGTCTTATATTCATATGTATCTCCTGCAATTTTGTACACTGAAGTTGAGAATAAGAAGTGTCTGGTGGATGAGGTTGGTAGGCCGCTCTTCTCTTAAATAGGTGCTGCAGTTGATATCTTTATGTCTACAGGTTATTGCTGACTTGGATAGATTTGCCAGTGGTGTTTATTATGTGCTGAACATCAGTTCTGGCATGTAGGTTGTTGGCTCCACTCTGATTTCTGAGATTAGATTTGAGTTAGATACCAGCTTGGTTGTAGCAATTTCTCTTGCCAGTTTCTGAAAAGGAACAGCAAAATACTCAGTTTGAGGGCACTGTCCTTGCTTCACAGAGGCTATATCATCTTGTGTTTCTATAATTAGGCGGAAAAACTAAGTGATTTGTAGCACTTGAAGAATGGCCTTTCAGCTCCCTGTACTGGTATTGACCATTTTTTGTACTGACCACGGGATGTAACTAAGCAATGAGACACACTAGAAAAAAAGGGAAAATTGAGTACAGCAGCTTGTCCAGTGCTATGTGTACTGATGTTTGATTGCAAAGTAATTTTGATTGCTGCTGTTTTAGAGACATACATGTGTCTTTTTCTATTTGACTGAGCAATAGCTGTAAGTTGTTGTAATAAAAAACCAAAAAAGGCAGCTATATACTGAAACCAAACTTGTATTACAGAACATGTACCTTGGATTTTATTGCTCTTCCTGTAGCTTATTAATTTGCTTAACTGTTTTAAGGGTGAGGTGGGACATGATGAGCATAACATGGAATACAGCTGGTCTTCTGTGGGGACCACTTGAAATCAGAAACTAATGCCTTACAACTTTGGCTTTACTTTTTCATAGAATATAGATGGAAAATTCTGAAACTTGCATAGCTGCTGCAGCTAGAAAAGTATGTATTGCAGAGGAGCAGAAAAATGTGCAGTGATTAATAGCTGCATTAATTTGGAAAGCCAGCAATTTCTACTCTTTCACTGATTCAAAATGAAAAAGAGAAAATGCGTTCAAGTTCCAATTTACTGTGGCAGAAGGGATGGTGGTGATTTTGGTGAAACCTTGATGTTTGTGGTATTGACTGTGTGGTACTGACTATTGTGTATTAACTATGTAGAGAGGTGGATGTTTTTAATTATTTTCTTAATTTTTTTTTTAATGGAATGACATACTTGATTTTGTTTCTGCTGCTCCCTGTCTGTGTAGATAAGTCTGGATTGGGAACAACTGTAACTGGTAGATGGAGCAATGACATGGTTCTCATGAGATAGTTCTTACATTAGCACTATGTCCCAGCAGACCCTCTGTAAGAAGATTTTGTCCAGAGAACTGAAGAACAGTATTAAAAGAAAATAAAAAAATCACATGAGCAGAACTTTATCACTTTATCTGTTTTTTTCTTACAGTAAGACTGGCACAGGTAAGGAAGTCCAGCCAACTTTCTTTGAGACACTTCAGCAAGATGCTGTGAAGCATTTGTTGTTTTTTTTTATCAATTCAGAGTTGATGTGCACTTAAGGATACACATTTTACTTCAAGGTTCATCACAGTTAGTGTACATTTACATCTGTTCTGCATTTTTTCGTAGAATTACAGAGTGGCTTGGGTTGGAAGGGACCTTAAAGATCATCTAGTCCCAAACCCCCTGCCATGGGCAGGGACACCTCCCACTAGACCAGGTTGCTCAAAGCCCCATCCAACCTGGCCTTGGGCACTTCCAGGGAGGGAGCTTCCACAGCTTCTATGGGAAACCTGTTCCAATGTCTCGCCATCCTCACAGTAAAGAATTTCTTCCTTACATCTGAGCTAAATCTACCCTCTTTCAGTTTGAAACGGTTACCCCTTGTCCTGTCACTACGCTCCCTGACAGAGAGTCCCTCCCCTTCTTTCCAGTAGGCCCCTTTAAGTACTGGGAGGCCACTGTAAGATCACAGAATCACAGAATGTTAAAGGTTGGAAGGGACCTTAAAGATCATCTAGTCCAACCCCCCTGCCAGAGCAGGACCACCTACAGTAGAGCGCACAGGAACGCATCCAGGCGGGTTTTGAATGTCTCAAGAGAAGGACATTCCACAACCTCCCTGGGCAACCTGTGCCAGTGCTCTGTCACCCTCACAGTAAAAAAGTTTTTCCTCATATTTTTCTGGAACCTCCTGTGTTCCAGCTTCCACCCATTGCCCCTTGTCTTGTCAGTGGACGCTGCTGAAAAGAGCCTGGCTCCATCCTCCTGACATTCCCCCTTGACATATTTATAAACATTAATGAGGTCACCCCTCAGCCTCCTCTTCTCCAAGCTAAAGAGATCCAGCTCCTTCAGCCTTTCCTCATAAGGGAGATGCTCCACTCCCTTCACCATCTTTGTGGCTCTGCGCTGGACTCTCTCAAGCAGTTCCCTGTCCTTCTTGAACTGAGGGGCCCAGAACTGGACACAATATTCCAGATGTGGCCTCACCAGGGCAGAGTAGAGGGGCAGGAGGACCTCTCTTGACCTACTTGCTACTCCCCTTCTAATACACCCCAGGATGCCATTGGCCTTCTTGGTCACAAGGGCACATTGCTGGCTCATGGTCATCCTGCTGTCCACTAGAACCCCCAGGTCCCTTTCCCCTGTGCTGCTCTCCAGCAGGGCAGTCCCCAACCTATACTGGCACATGGGGTTATTCCTTCCCAAGTGCAAAACTCTACACTTGCCCTTATTAAACTTCATAAGATTTCTCCCCACCCAACCCTCCAGCCTGTCCAGGTCTCTCTGAATGGCTGCACAGCCTTCTGGTGTGTCAACCACTCCTCCCAATTTCGTATCATCAGCAAACTTGCTGACAACATTCTCTAATCCCTCATCCAGATCATTGATGAATATATTAAACAGCACCGGCCCAAGCACTTCTTGGAACCTTCTCCAGGCTGAACAGCCTCAACTCTGAACTCAGCCCCACCTCTGTCTGGTTCTCCTAGGGAAGTTGCTCCAACCTCATGATCATCTTCATGGCCCTCTGGACCTGCTTGAGCAGGTCCATGCCTCTCTTACACTGAGGACCCGGGAACTGGCCGCAGTACTCCAGGCGGGGTCTCAAGAGAGCAAAGTAGAGGTTGCCACAATCCTCTTGATGCAGCCCAGATGGAGTTGGCTTTCTGGGCCATGAGTGCACACTGCTGGCTCATGTCCAGCTTTTCATCCACCCCCAAGTCCTTCTCTGCAGGGCTGCTCTTAACCCACTCATCCCCCAGCCCGTATCTGTGCTTGGGATTGCCCCGACCCAGGTGCAGGACTTTATCCTTGGCCTTGTTGAACTTCACGAGGTTGGCCTGGGCCCCCCTCTGAAGCCTGTCAGGGTCCCTCTGGATGGCATCCCTTCCCTCCAGCATGTTGACCGCACCTCACAGCTTGGTGTCATTTTGCAAAAACTTGTGATTGTTGTCTTTAATAAGCATGTTGGTAATTAAGTGCATGTCCCTTCTAGAGGTTCTCCATTTGAACTTAACAGGAATATTGGTCTGTTGGTAAGTGCTTGGATATTTGTTGGTTAACTAGTTGCTACTTAGAGGTGGTGGCAGAAGATTACTTTTGAATGCTGAGGGATTTCCTCCAGTGTGTTTTGAGCATCAGACAGCAATTCCTAGAAAAGGCTCACGGAGGGACATGTTCTTTAATCTACTGAAACTAAGGCAAGTGCACAGCTTACACTTGTGTTTTAATACCTAAACACATACATTTTTATATCTCTCTTTTCTGATTGTGCACACAAGTAATTAAAAGTATTGTAAAATTATTCAGAAGTGTAGGTGTTTGGAGGATTTTCCTTCTTGTGGGCTCAATAAGACTCTGAAATAATTCTGGAATATTTCACACAGACAGGTACATGAAAGTGGGCAAACTGCCCTCTGTTCGCTTTGTCTTCATTTGCATCAAGCAGGCATGACCAGTCTGTGTTCTCCTGTAGGCATATCCCAACATTTGTCTTAGACCATCATTTGAGCACCAGGAGAGATACCGCTGCTGTATCGTTGAGGTTGTGCTGGTGAAAGGTGGAAGGCTGGAAATGCTGGTATTTTATTTCAACAGCAAAGTCTAGGAAGCCACCAACTACCTTTCCTTACCAGAATTTAGTCTGTCGCTCTGTTTTGCGATATTTTTTTTTCTTCCCGAGTATTGTAAAGAATTCCTAGTACTTCTGTATTTTCATGTTCACCTCTTCAAGATTGTGAGTGTAAATAGCTTCCCCAAGAGGTTCAGCCTGAAGGAGTTTATAAATGGCAGTAGCATTTGCTTCTTGGTGTCTTTCTGGTTTAAGGTAAAAGACTGAGGCTTTATTTTGATGTCAGTGCCTTTGCCAGGTAAGTTGTAGTAAGCTCCTAACAGATTGATTCCTTGGTCTTGAGATTCTGAGATATTCCTTGTTTCCTTTTGTGTGCTCTCATGGGGTGAGATTTAGGCTATGTGAAGGAGTACAGTGGTGAGGATATAGGAGGCTTATTTTAATTTCAATTTCTGGCTGGCATTTCAGTTTCTAGATCTAAAGACAGTATTGTAAATGTTGAGGGGGAAAGAAAAAAACATTTTCCATCTGTGCCAGCCTTTGCTGGCATGCTTCACATTGTGAGCATGTTGGTCCTGTTGTCTTCCACAGTCATCCAAGAAAATTTGAAATGCATATAGGTGGAACAAAAATAATTTATCCCTTTGTTTAATTCAAAAAATGATAGCTCTGGTTTGGGAACGTGTGAGATATTGTTGCATAAACCAGTTGTACTAACTAAACAGTTGTTTAGAATTTGAAAGTTACCCTTAAGGATAAAGTAATCCATTGAGGTTGCTGTGTTATTTTAGCTTCCTTTTTAGTTTTTTGTAACCTTTAAGACTTTCTGTATCTTACCATTTTTGTGTGCTGTTGTTCACCCCACCACCTTGGCCCTAGCATATTTTCTAGAATTTATGTTCGGTCTTCTCAGTCAGGCAAGGTATGTGTTTTATTCTAACAAGTGCCATATCGGCTGAGCCTCCTGTGTATCATACGATACATTCTTTATTTGCAGTAAGAAAATAGACCTGTTATTGCCTGGAAGAGTTAGGCTTGCTGTGGTTGTTTTATAAGCACTATACCTAAGTAAACCTTTTTTGTTCTATCGTTACCCCTAGTAAAAAAGGTAGAATGAAGTTGTATATTCCTCTGAGAATAACGTATCCAATCTGCATGTGACCATCCAATAACAACAGTTCAAAAGATTTTTAAAAATGCCTATCTGACAGCAGTATGTCTTAATTACTATACAAGGCAGAGAAAGGATTAACAGAAATGTAGCAGAAATCGAATACTACATGTTTGTAGACCAAGCAACTACTTTATTCACAAGGTATAAAGACAATTTGTTTGCAAATTGCTTTTCATGTACATGACAACTCACACCACTACCCCTTAGGTGAGTGGTGGTACAGCCTTTTTGCCCTTGGGACAGGGAATAGGAGGGGGAACAGATACTGAAAAATAGTAGCCTCTGATGTTATCTTGTGGTAGTTTTGAAATTTCAGTGGTCTGACATTTTTTCAGAGCAGTCCTTCTCTTCTGGAGCTTGCAGGTGCTAAAGACATTCGGAGTGTTTGAAAACTGTCTGGTTTTATGTGAAAGAAACTGGTATTGAGGATCAAATCGAATAGAGGATTGGTGGATTTGTCAATATCCAGAGGGTTTTTGTTTTAGAGGTGTCATTCAGAATGCTGTGTTAGACGAGACTGTACAAGAAGAGTGAAGCCTCTTTGAAGGGAGTCACACGGCGGCCTGAGGGCTCTGTGGAGCTAGGTTTATAAGACAGGTATATGTTTTGGTATTGTCTCATCAGGACCAGTCTCAGGAACTTAAATTGGCTTTGATAATAGGAGAGGTCCTGGAAAGATAAATTTATACAATCTCCCCCACCAACTCCAGCAAAATGGGGATAGCTCTTTTCAAGTTGAGATGGCACTGAGGAGCAGCACTTCTCTACTGTGTGGTAATTCAAAGGTTGTGACTCTCAACTGGGAAGCAGAAGTTCAAACTTACCTCTGCAATTTACCAAATAAATGCACTGTAGATGGAGATGTTTTCCTCTTGTGTTAAAAGTGATGTTAACATGTGGAGACTCACGGAGGGGAAACCATAAGGTAGCCATCAGGAGGAGTGGCTAGTGCAATCACCTGTTCTGAAGGAAGGGGTTTGAATACCTTCCCACCCCACCCCAATTAAATAGCAGAGCCTAGCATTTGAGAATACCTACTTGGGCTTGCTTGTGAGAATTCAGCAGAAATTAGACTAGAGTAGACCTTAGTAAATACAGAATGGGTGCGTAGAATGTTTTCCAAACCAGGAAAATGGTGTATTTTTAATTCAGGGGCTTCATGGATTAAGCAGAAGATGAATGGAGGTTTTTTTGGGGAGAAGGAATAATAATTTTTAGACTTGGGGATTTCAGTTTTGCCTCATTCCAGCTTAAATTCTGCATGTAAGTATTCTGCTGAAAATGTTAGTCACTGCTGTTAATCACTAAACTACCTTCTGGATTTTGGATAATAATACATTAGCACAAGACTCTGTGCACAGATGCAATTGTTCTCAAGATTGCCTGAATGAAACCAAGTAAAATAATCTTCTAATGACAGATAGTTATTGAGGTTTTCTGCATTGTTTCTCTTGGTTGGAATTTTAATATCTTTTAAATGTATTCATAGGTAAAAACATCAGAGTTTTATCGATACTCCCGGCAGCTGCGACATGAGGTTGACCAAGCCATGAATTACTTTCATAGCGTTCACCAACAGCCTTTGATGGAAATGAAATCGAACAAAATTCGTTCTGCCAAACCCCAGACTGCAGTATTTAGAGGAATGATAGGACACAGTATGGTAAACAGTAAAATTCTTCTCTTGCACAAACCAAGGGTCTGGTGGGAACTAGAGGGTCCTCAAGTACCTTTACGACCAGACTGCCTTGCCATTGTGAATAACTTTGTGTTCCTGTTAGGCGGGGAAGAACTGGGGCCAGATGGCGAGTTTCATGCTTCGTCCAAAGTGTTTAGATACGACCCGAGACAGAACACTTGGTTGCGAATGGCAGACATGTCTGTTCCACGGTCTGAGTTTGCTGTTGGAGTTATTGGGAGGTATGTTTATGCGGTGGCTGGGAGAACCAGGGACGAAACGTTTTACTCAACCGAACGGTACGATATCACTGAAGATAAATGGGAATTTGTGGATCCCTATCCAGTCAATAAATATGGCCACGAAGGGACCGTGCTTGGTAACAAGTTGTATATCACTGGTGGAATTACGTCATCGTCAACTTCTAAGCAAGTGTGTGTGTTTGATCCCAGTAAAGAAGGGACAGTAGAGCAGCGAACGAGGAGAACTCAAGTGGTCACTAACTGCTGGGAGAACAAATGCAAAATGAATTACGCAAGATGCTTTCACAAAATGATTTCTTACAATGGTAAGCTTTATGTCTTTGGTGGCGTCTGTGTGATCTTGAGGGCCTCCTTTGAATCCCAAGGATGTCCTTCTACAGAGGTGTATGACCCCGACACCGATCAGTGGACCATATTGGCTTCGATGCCAATCGGTAGGAGCGGTCATGGTGTGGCAGTTCTGGATAAGCAGATAATGGTTCTCGGAGGCCTTTGTTACAATGGGCATTACAGTGATTCGATTCTCACCTTCGATCCAGAGGAAAACAAATGGAAAGAAGATGAGTATCCGAGGATGCCATGCAAGCTGGATGGCTTACAAGTCTGCAGCTTGCACTTCCCCGAGTACGTTTTGGAGCATGTTAGACGTTGCAGCTAAAACAGAATGAACAGCCCGATGAAATGCAAAAAGCTAAACCTGACTTGTCAAAAAAATACAAACTGATTTAATTCCGTTGGAGATTTACCTTGTGTATAAAGACAACTGCTAAATGCTTAAGAGAAACAGGATGTACAGGGAGAGTACTCACCAAGTTTATTAGAAAAGCCAGTAGTTGGTCTGATATTGTAAAGGCTTTGTGGTTTTTTTTTAAAAAACATAATTGTAAGTAGGGGAAAGAAAAATATATTTTTGAGTGTGCTTATTTTTTGGTACATTTTATGTCCATAATGCTTTTTTCTTTTTTTTTTTTTTCTTTAATGGCCGTTATATCACTATGCTTCTGACATCAGTTGAGTTTAACAAAGTATTTGTGGAAGGAAGAGAAGAATGACTTTATTTTCGTTTTTTATCGAGTATCAAAATAAACCACATCTTCTGTACTAGGGTACAACCAGGTATAAAATAACCAAACTAAACCATTTCTGTGTTTTATGTTGTCTTTTTGATGCTTTTCCCATTAATTGCAAAGTATTCTCAAATCTGCTAGGTGTTTTTGTTTTACCTTAGATATGTTGAAGAACAATCTTTACCCCTTTGCATGACCTTTTTCCTGGTTTTGTATAGTAGTACCAGTAAGTCTGCCAAAATACAAATTACAGCTTTTCTACTAAATTGAAAACAAAGCATTTTTATATTCAAAACACTCTTTCTATGCTGCCTTCTGTTGTCTGCATTGTGTTCATAGGTGAGTAAAAAATACATACACACATGCATACACTGTACGAAACTATATATAAAATACATCTTTTTATGTGCAGTTACAATATTATATTTTAACTAGTGCACAAATTCAGCCATATCTGTTGAATTTAAGGTATATCCTTTAATGAGCTAAATAATTCAAAGTTCAAAAGTAACTGGAAGCCTCGTTTGGTATCAAGGTATCTTATCTTTAGTATATACTGATTGAGTCAGTAACTTTAAACTCTTTATATCAATGTTGCATAACGAACTGTTGATATCTGTTATTTTATAAATTATTTTTTCAAAAGTAAACACATCTTACCTGAGTTTCTTTTACGTTTGAATGTGCTACCCTATTTTCTTTTTTAATGAAAATGGTAATAAGCAAATGCTTAGCACTGCTTCGGCCCACAGTTATTTTTGGAACTGGATATACTGGAGTTGGTTCTCAGTACTTCGTTTGTACTCATACTTCAGTATGAGTTCTTAGTTTGTGCTCTTATTGAAGTAGTATAATCTTTTTATTATTGTTATTATTTTATCAACTGCTGTGAACTACTGTGTTTTGAAAACGTGGAGTTAGGTGTTTGGATGGTTAGTACCATTTATGTTTCTTTCACAAAAAGACCTCACACAACTATAGCTGCTGGCCTCGGGAGTGGCCAGCAGTTGAGCTGTGTGGTCCAAGAGGGCTTCGAATAACTCCGTGTTAACTCACAGGTATTACTGACAGTAGGTTGGTAGGAATTTTCTGCCAAGACGTTCAGTAGTAACAACAATTACATTCTGGTTATCTTTAATGATGTGAAATTAGCCACTTCTGGAATCCAAAGGAGAGATTTGGAGAAGTTGATGGCTCGCACTTAGTTCAGATGCGTAGGGGCAAAATGCTGAAACATGCACCTGCATATTTGGTAAAATCTTGCGCTGCCGTGTTTCACTTGAAGCAGTAGACTTTACTTCATATGCAGCAGTGCAAAACTACTTTATTCAGCATCTTCCAGTCAGAAATCACTGTAGAAATGGAATGTACAGTACTCAGGGAGTTCAAAAGAATGCACTTACAAAGGGACCAAAATCACCCTAAATTTCTTATGTTAAAAATAACACCTACTTGCCTAAACTAAGTTTGAAATAACTGATAGAAGTTAAAACAACATGTAAAACTCCTCATGCTTGTATTTGATGTTTTTCTAGCAGTTATGTTCTGGGTTAAGATGTGAGGATTTGGACCTATATGGCAAGTTGGAAGTTTTTTTTTTTTATAATTTTTAATTAGAAATGATTTATTGATATTATTTTCTTTCCATATGTTATAACAGAAAGAGAGAATGTATGCCACCATAGCTGTAGTGATAAGTTCCTTACACCAGTAGTGACTGGACCAAATATTGGTGTTCAGCCTTCTGATGCAGACAAGCTTGTGTTTAAATTGAAGTATTTTAAAATCAAAATTCGGTTTTACTGCATTAGAAATTGAATTTACTTTCTTAATAGCTTAAAGCCCTTGTGGCTTACCTCAGTTTCACTGTGAGACTTGCATGTACATGACCCTGCACGGGTGCCGAGAGAAACTGACTGTAGGTGCTGGCTGTGTGCAAGTAAAGAGGTTCTCCTGAACATAGTTCATGGAATATTGGGGCACGAGAAAAAAAACACGGAGGGTTTTTTTTAATGTTTTTTTTTAACTATTATTTTTGTCACCAGCTCATTTCTCAGTAAGTTTATGGAGTAGCAAAAACTGATCGTGATCGAGTAGGCTTTCAGAGGCATGTTGTGTGCAGCACGGAGTACTTCACTTTTACCTGAGGACACTGTGGAATGGACACGGTTCTGGACATCTGGCCTTCCGTGATTCAGGTGTAGTGGAGAGACAGGGCCAAGATGTTATTAAAAATAATGGTAAGGGCAGGGAGCATCTCAAGTTACGGTTTTGAGTCTGCATTTAAAGCACCTTCTGAAGTTCTGTGTGCTAAGCAACTGCCAGTAAAATAATTGGTGAGTATTGATGCTTGAAACGTGAAGAAGCTTTCAGACGCTCTGTTCTTAAGTTCCGTGTTGTCTTCAGGCATGCGTTTCTGAAAGATCTTGTTCAGGATTGTAATTATTCTGTGAAATTCTAACTTGAACTCTTGGTTCCAGCTTCCCTGAAGTTGTGTCTCCATTGAGAAGCTGGCTGTAATCTTTGACCGTTAGGAATGACTGGAATTTGCTTGGGTTTAGAGTGTGTGGGGATATGTGAGAATGTTAAGTTAAATTTCCACTGTGGATTTTTATATTTCCACTGTGTTTTTAGTGTTTCAAACATGAAATATAAAATCAGCTTAAGTTGCAGCAGAACTTTGAAGGCAGTTATTTTTATTACTTTATATATCAGAGGGCTATTTTCTCTATTTTTTTTCAGTTGAAAGTTTCTGTCTGTTTGCTTTTAGTATTTAGCTCCAGATCATTTAGTGTTTAAATAAAAACAGAACTAAGTTGGCTAGTAAGAATTGCCTATCACTATCAAATTTAGAACATTATGATCAGATTAAGATGGATTTTAACAACATTTTAATTGCCTCTCATTTGTCAAGTAAAAGTAAGTTATGATCTTTGTTTATTAAGTTGGGGGTAGTGGTGGTTATTCTTTTCTCACCCCAACCGTAATGGAATACCAGCAAATCTAATACCACCCTTGTATTTAAAATTTAACACGTGGCCTGCTTCGAAACAGCAAGTGTACTTGCCTTTTCTTAAAGAGGTGGACATACTGAGTTACAGTCTATGTTTATGGGTTGGTTGTGGTTGGTTTTGGGAGTTTTTTTTACTATTCCATGTTTATAGCAAAAATGTATCGGCTTCATGTCTTGATTTAGCAAGTAGCTCCAGGAGGAAATTCTGCTTTCACATGGACAAAAAGCGTAGTGCTCCTGTAAAAGGGTTGGATGCTGCCAGTTCCCATTCCGCACGCTGCTGTATCTGTTTCTAGGGGACAGATATTTTTTTCCGGAGTACTGCTGCAAGGAAAAAATAGCTCATTTTTCCTCACAAAGTGTGGGTCGTAGTTTCATAGTGGGAGGCATTAGGTGGCAAAAAAATCCCACCTTTTGAAATTTTTTACTCCGTTGATTCAGGTGGAGGAAGGCAGCACTTGATTTTGCGAAGGCGCTGCTATTTCCGACAGCACTGCTAGCGAGAGGGGCTAGTGACAGCGCGTGAGCTACCTGACACCCTGCTTTTATGGTACTTGCTTTTGCAAAGTGTGGATGCCCTACTTTCTGCAGTATGATAGCAGTCCTGTTATAATTAGCTCTAAGGGTTTGTGACTTTAATATTTCTCTGGTTTCTGAGATTTTGCAGCCGTTTTTTTTCTTGAGGACCTCCTGCCTTACAAGCCCAAGTGCTGTGTTTTTTCACGCTGATAATACGGTAACTACTTCCATCAGGGATGAAGCTTCACTTGACACTCAGGAAGCAAAGGACAAAATTCAGCAGGTACAAATTCAAATTGGTTTAAAAAGAGAAACGTTGCTTAACTCATTATGTCCATTCTTTTCCAAAAGGTGGGTAGGCGTTATGGGGAGATGCTAACGGCTCTAAAAATAAACTTGAAGCTTGTGTCAACATTTATATGACAAAAATCTTTTTAGAAACAGTCACATTTGTAGAGGTGTTTTGCTTTTTTGATGTACTTTTTCCTTACAACAACAAAAAGTGAATTGGGCCCCCCGATGGTTTTTACGCTTCAGATGCGTACTTCAAATATGTGAACAGTCCAATATAAACAAATCAGAAATCTGTACTTAACATTTGTGCTTTTATGTTTTCTTTTATTAAACCTCTGCTTCAGTGTTTATTGGGTTGGGGGCATCAAAGAAAACATCCGTCCTGCTCTCCTTTTATTAATAAGAATATAGCTGGAGAAGTTGCTGGAGTAAGTGTGGCCCATCCCGTGTGGCAGGGCTCGCTGAAGGAGAGTGGGGAGAACGTAACTGGAAAGCATGCGTAATGTATTTAAAACAAAGCTTGCCAGTGTCCTGTGGCTAACATTTGGAGATTTTAATGTTTGTAAAACAATCTGAAGCTGCTTAAAATAAGTACTAATGACTACTTTTGCATCTGTATTATATTTTTAAAAGTTGGTGAGTAACTTTAAAATTCCCATTCATGTGACTTAGACTTTGTAAAACATAGTTGTATGTGGCAGGTGGCAGAAAAACTGACTTGCTTTGAGCACAGCTTTCCTGAGTTTCCCTCCAGTTTTTCTTTTTGTTTTTTTTTTCCACTTCCCAAATTTCAATTAATGTTTATGTAGTCTTTTAAAAATAACTTTGGAAGATCAGTTTCAAATACCTTTGGATTAATATTAAGTTGTTAGCTAGGGGAAAACCACTTCTACTTGCAGATGGTAGTTTTTATTTATGGCTCTGGTAGAAAACCTTACTGTAAGTCTAGAAAATGTGGTGTTATGTAGGACTGTCAAGTTAGCTTATATGTAGTGGGCTTTTAGTACCTCAGTGGGCCCCACCTAACTTTTACATCACTTCTGGGAACAGGTGAAGGGAAGAGTGAGCTATGTTTTTATTTTAAATATTTTTCCCTATATATTGTTATTTTTGTAGATCTTTTTAAAATAAATTATTATTATATGCTGGAGATTGCAATTCCACTATACTATCCCACTTGATTCTGGTGTACAATATCAGACTGTTTGTATTGAAAAGAATGTATTTGATAAATATTTGATAAGTTAACAGGAAAAGTTATTTTCAAACTGTTCTGTATTTGTGTCTAGCAATTGGAAATACTTTTCCTCTAGAAAATTAAAATTATATATATATGACCTCATATGTACATTTGGATTAACTGTGTAATGATTACCCTGGGGCTGCTATAAACGTCTCTGAATAATTTAAGAATTGCCTCTTCTTAACTGTTTTAAAGCTTTTTCTTATCTTTCTTTGTCAGAAAGTAATTTTCCCTAGCTATGGAATACAGTATGCTCAGACTTGCATATGCGCTGTGTTTGGGTTTTAAACTGACAAAATGTATAAAATGTGTATAAAGAAAAGTGTAAATAAAATATTTTTAATCTTTGAACACTCTTGCGCAAACTTTGTATTACTGAACGTGTAGTGGGCCTGAATTACTTTCTACAGGACTTGAGAGTTTACTCGATTAAGCAACTCTTTCAAACATGTTGTGTTGCTGTCATTCATAACCCTGTATTAAAGTTATCCCAGCGAGAGAAGCTGAATGTCCTTGTACAGCATCAAGCTCATATCCTTAGCTGTATTTTACAGTCTTCCCAGTTTGAACTGCCATAGTCACTTGTGTCTACTTGGCATTTCAGGCTTGAAGTAATGTTTGGAATTGACTTCAGCATTATATTTGTTACTCAGTGTGAAGGCATAAATTTAAACTGTAAGACTGAAAAACGAAGTCAGCAGCTGGAAGAAAAGACTGTTCCCTGCTATGAAGTACATGGAAGAGGCTGACCCGATGTGTTCATCCCATGCTTGGACCTCAAAGTGCCAGAAGTCCAAGTCGTACTGCTTAATGTTTCCCGTAACAGGAAGGCAAAACTTAATTTCAGGATTAAAGTGTCAGATTAGAGCAACTTTGAATAGCAAGGAGGGAGGGAGGGAGGGTGCTGGGCAGGTAAAACAGGAGGTTACGATCTTATTTCTGAGCAGTTTGATGAAAGACTTCCTTGTCGGACCCTTGGCACACTTTCCCTTTGCCGCTGTTTTTCGGCAACTCTCTTGCTGTCAGATCAAAGCCCCGTTTAAAAGTCTACTATCAAGAATGTTTGAAAATAGCAGCAGTCTTTTTTTTTTTTATATATTGAGTTCTAAAATAGCATTTTAATTTTAATACATTGAATGACATAAAACCTAATTTGCATGAAGTACCTTTATTTTTTCTCCCTCCCTCTGGTAGCTTGACTTCATCCTACACTTAGTAGGACTCTTTAGTGGGAGACTGCTGTGGATGAATTTTTGCTGGTCCCAGTGGGATGTGTCATGGAAGGGCCTCAATTGTCGTGTGTCCCCATTTTTTGATTCAGAAGGCCACCAAAGGTATTAGACTGGCACATACAGTGGAAGAGAAGTTAACAGCACTCTTTCCACACTGTAAATGCTGTTTACAGTTATTTTTGTTCAACTTTTTAATTTCCATTCTCTGTGAGCCAGATTGTATTTTTAACAATCCGTTCTTCCACGATGTTACACTGGCTGACTTATCTTACTTGTTAGCACCTCTGTAGTTGATGAGGAATCTCTGATAATGGCTCCATTATGTCACTGAGGAGGTCTGACATTTTAGTTGGTTCATAGTTGCTCATATCAAATTCTTCGGTTCTTTGGAATATGCAGCCTTATTTTTTGGCAGCAGTTCAGTCATCTGTGTTCACTTCTTTGTGTGATATGAAATTAATGTTAGTTTGGCAAAGGGTTTTTCCACTTAATACCTTCCAGATTCTTTGTTATAAGTCTTCCACCCTTGTTGACTTGAAATTCTTAATTTCAGCAGATCTTTCCCCTTTTTTACAGATAGGCTTTTGGTTTTGTAGGGTTTTTTGTTTTGTTTTCTGCTTTCATCAGCTTCATAATTTGGAACGGAAAATTGTTGCTTTGGGTGTTACACATATTCTGAGTGAGTTCTATACCTCTTGAGATCATAACATAGTTGTGGAGATGTGATCCCCCACCCAGCCTTTGGCTTACCAAGTCTTACTAATGTTTCAATGTCATCTTTTAATCCGAGTGCTGCCTTGTCCAAGGCCACTTTCTGGACATGTGCAAAATGTTCATTCTTTCAAGGGAGAGGATGGAGAATATGTGTAAAGACAGCTTTAATTTCTTTTTTTTTTTTCATTAAGGCTTTCCACTTGTACATTCAGGACTTCATTTACCCTGACAGATGCGTAAGGGCAGTAAAAATAAACCTCATCGTGATCTGTGCTGAAGTACCGAGTGATGCTTCAGTCACCTACCCATTGAAATGAAGGCCAGCGTTGAGCATCACATGCTGAGCACCAAGCCTTCTAAATTGATGCTATGTGGTACTTGAAGAGCAACAAAACCCCCTCTTTTTGCCATATATCTGGTGTCTGTCAAATGTGTCTCCTTGTAATGTCACACTTGGTAGCAGTTCTCTTGTATTGTGGGTAAATGTTGCTCAATAAATGGTGCTGCAAAACAGTATTTGTTTTCTAATGATAGGTGGCTTTAATGATTAACCCCCATTATTGCATTATTTAATTTTACCGGACAAGTAGGTCTTTGGCCTAAACTGGCAGCCTCCTCTCCCACACCCGTTTCAGTATGTTCTAAGCATTGGTTTTATTTGCTGCTCTTTGTCATGTGGCTCGTCTCACAAGTTTGAGTTACACCAATTGCACAGTTCTTTTTCTGCATGAGAATCTTTATTTCCTGTGGTGAATTGTGCGTGTTACAGGTCTCTTTATATATATTTGAATGCTACTGGTGAGACTTTCTGGCTTTGTCATCTTTTATCTGTCAAAAGAATTGCATAATGCTAACTGAAACACAAATATTTCCCCTGTGTTTAACTTCCATAGTCTCAGGGGAGAGATTCTACGGTGGTCAGCGTATTCCTCTTGTGTTTACCTTCCCACCAAAGTCACACAAAATACACGGGGTTGAGCTTGTGGTGGTGACACTGGTGTCAATGGCAGGCATGGCTGAAGTACTTTCCCCTATACTGGTGTAATGACAACCTTCATTTTCTCAAGAAATTGCTCTGCTGTCATCTGGCACCTCTTGAAATGCTCCGTTGGTTAATTTATTCCCAGGATGGAGGAGTCGTAGACACTTGGGTGTCCTTGGTCAGCTGAGGCTATTCCATGGGATTTGCCTTGTGTCACATGTGCTCTCACTTCATCCTCTGACTCTAATAGGTAGCTCTTCAAGGATTTTTTTTTTTTTATGTAACACAGGTGGCAACTTGATACCGAGAAGTTACTGTAACTTATTATAGCGAAACCCAAAACATCAAAAGTTGAAGTTTCAGAAAAAGACATTTCAGAGTGGAAAACTTTTTTTTTTACATATATACATATGTATTCTCTGATTCTCAGTTCATTTATCAGGAGGAGTTCCTGTCAAGTAATAGTTTTTCCTTTGTTATTTCTCCTGAAAGATTATCCAAAAGACTGAAAAGAGTTATATAGTCGGAAGAAAAAAAAAAAGTGATGATAATTAACTGAACGATAGCTTTTAATTTCATGATTTTTCATGGTCTTAAAGTTGGGACTTGATCCAGGGAGTAACGGAAACACGTGGGACTAGAGCTACTGATGGCTGCAATGAGAAGTCAAGGATTTGAGTTCAGGAAGAAACATTTGGGTATTTAACCATAGCAGTATCAGTAGTGAAACTACATGCAGTTGGATTAGACTTTTTTTTTTAATCATGATACGTTCCTCTCTTACACCTGCTCCCTGTCTTAGAATATAGGATCTCTATTTGGAAGGTACTGATGCTGTCAGAACGTGAAAAAGTGATGAGACAGCACGTGCTGAAATTCCAGTACTGGTTGACCCCAGATGTGAATGCGGTAACGCCTTTGCTGCAGCTGGGGAAAGCACAAAGAGCTCTGCGATGGCATCTGCCTTCAACATTCAGTTTACTTTCTGAATGTGTGACATCAGACCTCCTAGTCACCTCTGACATACGTTGAAAAACAACCCACCTTCAGTGTAAAAAGCAAAAGCACAAGGTAAGTTTCACTACAAACAAAACAAGAATCTGCTCTTTTTTTGAATAAAGTAGAAAGAATTAAAGAGTATTCTGAACATGTGAACTACACTCCGTTCATAAAGACACGGGGAAAGGTCCATCGTCACGCACCTTTATGAAAAGCAGTTCAATGTGCTGACAGTGGCAGGATTGTGAAAAATGGATCCCGTGCTTTGGGGAGTGACCTAGAAAAGCTGTGTACCTGGCACGTCACCTCTGGCTGTGTTTTTTGGTGGAGCATTTAGAAAGCCAGGCCCATGGCATTAGGTGAAACTGCTTAACAACTGAAAGCTGAGTTTATTGGAGCTCTTGTGTGTTTTTCTATTGACTGCGTACTTTCAGAAGCACTGAAGAGCGATATGCCAGGCTTTTTAACTTAAAACACAAACCCAAAAAAAGCTGTAAGAGGCAGAAAAGCAGATTATTCTATAAAGACCTTAAAAATAGATTCTAAACAGGATGGCAAAACTGTAGTGGCAAGTCATGGTATTAAAAAATTCATTTTAGTGAATAAAAGATGCCTGGAAAAATGTGTGTGCTTTTTAAAAAAATACACAATAAGATCTGTCGTGAAAGAACATCAAAATAAGCCAGCCTTTCAGAATTATGTTTTCCAATGATCAATGTTAGTAGATAACTGCACTGATATTTAATGAGGAGCTGTTACAAACTTTTTAACAGGATTTATTTCTACTGTACCTATAAAGGTGTGGCAAATAACGGTCATTACATTGCTTGTAAAGGACTCTTCTTATTTTCCTGACAAAAAAATTAAACTGTAAATAAGCAATCCAATACAACATTGTGAAAGCCTAGACTGTAATGGCCGTGGCAAAGTTTTAGAGATCAAGATTCTTAAATTGTATGTCTGCCTGGGCTGACAGTTTATGAACTATGGCAACATTTTCAAGCTTCTCTGAGCTGCAGCTTTCTACAGGAAGTATTTCTTTCACAAATACTTAGAAAAGTCAATTACCAAGGAAAAAGAAAAATAATGGCTTGCAAAATGAAGCTGAAACTTGGTATAAGTTCTTACATTAGAAGCAGCCAGGAGCTGATCATGCCAAAGCTCGCTATTTTTGTGGCCTCAGCAGCAGAAACTTCAACTCCTTTTTAAGCCTGTCTCACAATGTTTTGGACTGTGCATAATCCATTATGGCATACGTTACCGAATTTTGCAGAGACAACCTTCTCCGGCAGTTATTCCTGCCACCAAAGTAATGCAGGGCTTTCATCTAGATTACTGGTAGGCTGTGAAGAGAACAATCCACCTACATGAAAGCTAATATATTTGTATTGTTCTTCTCTATAAAGGTTTTCCCATTCTTTTTGATCAGTCATCAATCACTTTAAAGGTTAACTTGCACATTAAAGAGCAAAATGCACTGAAGATGCTGGAGCTGATACAACTACTTGGTTTAAGAACATTTATAAACCAGCTATCTGTTCTTCAGATATTTATATCCACATTACATAATTGTATCAATAATTGCTGTATAGTTACTGAATGTAAA
Source organism: Trogon surrucura (assembly GCA_020746105.1). Classification (NCBI taxonomy): domain Eukaryota; kingdom Metazoa; phylum Chordata; class Aves; order Trogoniformes; family Trogonidae; genus Trogon; species Trogon surrucura. The sequence continues at coordinate 89,485,571 of CM036617.1, read as the reverse complement.
TTGATCACAAAAATATGTAATATCTACACTATTGCATGGCTAGAAGCAATTGGAATTTTCTTTACTATTCATGTACCAACCTTAAAAAGAGAATGTACTTGAAATATTCTTACGTCTGGAAAGCTGAGAAACAGCCAGTCCCACCCACAGCCTGGGGCTTAGCTTTGGTTTAGAACTAACCAGAGCAGGCACCTTTAGTCACCTAAGTGCCATCCCTCTTTTTGTGGGCTCTCCTGGCAGCGGGAGCTTTGAAAATTTTCTTCGCAAACTACCCAGTCAGTCTCCACCCTTTCACAAAAGTGCCATCGAAAACTGCAAAATCAATCTGCCACAAACATTTGCCTCACACCGGCTGCTTATTTTCCACAGATATAACTGACTGTGCAAAGCATAATGCAATAAAGAGGGCCATTAGTGTTCTTTACCCGTTGGTCACTTACGTACAATTTAGATATAACTCTTCCTTGCTAAACAGGGAATCTTCATAACCAAATCTGTAATATAATGGCATTATCATCTGTTACCCTGTGGTTTGGGTACTGAAGCTCATCTTGTACCATTTGTTCACAGTGTTTCTTGCAATTAATTTGCACACATCAGCTGCTGCCTGTGAAATGCAGCAGAAAAAAATACAATAAAGCTTTAAAAAGAGAATGCACAAAGCTGAAGTCTTCTTATTTCACCTCAGATTGCTCCTGACAATAATCCAGTGTGCCAACAAACAAGAAGGACTGTCTGTTGATTTTACAAACAGCTCATTGAGAAGCATTGCCCAGCCTGCAATGAGATGGTTAAACATCCCCATTAGTCTGGAAAATACTTGTTCTGGCTGTAGCTGGTTCTATCAGGTCTGTAAAGAGACTGCGATAAAGGAAGGAAGGAAGATTTTTTTTATGAGGCGACAAGAATTATTGTTACAGAGAAAATTCAAGATTATAAGAGGGTGCGTACCTCGTCTGTCTTTCCACAATACCCTTCCTGATGAACCGTTTGCTACCATGTTATTCAGGTGCTCTATCTTTTACATGTAAATTCACTTTTATAACATTTTTCAGGACTAGTAGGGCATTAATTCTTCATATTCTAAAATCAGTATTAACTGTTCTAAATTACTGTAATATTTTGGGGGACCTGAAGAAAACTCATAGAGGATCCATGTTATTTTCCTGATGTTCTTATGGTCTAAATTAGGCTTCTGTCCCAGTGCCAGGGAGAAGGAGGAGGTGATGGAGAACACTTCCAAGCAGAATTCCAGTGCTGTGAACCTTCTGGTGCAGCCTACCTCCAGTCCATACTGAGGCAGTGGAGGCTCCTACGAGGTTACAAAAGTTAGGCAGCCTAAATCACCCCTTCACCCCAAGTCTTGACACAGTGGCCTCAGCACAGAACTGTGACAGCAAGTGTATGACACAACCCGTGGAACCTGCATTTTCCATATGGAACAGTTAATCTGTACAGAGAGCACAAACTAATGCTTTCAAGTATCTTTGTGTGTTAAGCTTCAAGGTAATTTTTCACTGCTACGTAAAAATTAACAGTATTCAGTAAAGGCAAAGCGCTTGTTTGCATTTGAAATGTGGTGTTACGTGGCCAAGATTAAGTACAAGGATAAATATCGTCAAAAAATCTTAAAAATAACCAGCACCAAGATCCAAGTGACTGGTCAGGAAATGACGACATGTGAACATGAAGCAGATAATTTGATGGATTTGGAATTACTCTTTTTCTGCTAATGTGTTTGGTGCCTTGGCCTTGAGTGCTGCAAAAGATGTTAAACACAATGAAAGGTGGAAACTTCTGATCGGCAAATCCAAAGGAACAAAGAAGCAGCTTATTAACTGACAAGAGGAGAACAGATATCTCGTGGTATAAATCAGGATGGAATATTGCCCTGGTTTATTTTATCTGACAAGAATTTAATACTCATTATTTCTGATATCCTTCCACTGAGCCAAAGAGCATGGGATGTATACGAGACCCTCCCTCACGGTGGATGTGAGTGGACAAACCTTGCTCCTGTCCAAGTCGTGCAAGTGAGCTGGAGACACCACGTTGTGGGCTGCCAAGCACAAGGAGTGTTAAGATACGGAGAAAATGGTAGTTGCATTTTTTTAATTTACTGGGTTTAGATTAGGAAGGTGTCCTAGTTTGAGCTAAACAGAATCAATTCTCTTCAGCAATCTTGTTTTTCAGCTCAGTCCCTTCTGAGAGTCTGCACTTTCTGAAGTTACCGGCGTGTGTTTGCAGACAGTGCCTGCTCCCAGCTGCGATGACGCCTCATGTTCACGGCTACTGCCGGGGACTGGTGTGTGAAAGGCTCCTGCGGATGCTTAGAATCAGAGAATCGTAGAATGGCCTAGGCTGGAAGGCACCATAGAGATCATCTCCCTTATGAGAAAAGACTGAGGGAGCTGGGGCTCTTTAGTTTGGAGAAGAGGAGGCTGAGGGGTGACCTCATTAATGTTTACAAATATATCAAGGGTGAGTGTCACGAGGATGGAGCCAGGCTCTTCTCGGTGACAACCACTGATAGGACAAGGGGTAATGGAATCAAGCTGGAACACAAGAGGTTCCGCTTAAACTCGAGAAGAAACTTCTTCTCAGTGAGGGTGACGGAGCCCTGGCACAGGCTGCCCAGAGAGGTTGTGGAGTCTCCTTCTCTGGAGACATTCAAGACCTGCCTGGACACGTTCCTATGTAGCATTATCTGGGCGTTCCTGCTCTGGCAGGGGGATTGGACTTGATGATCTTTCGAGGTCCCTTCCAATCCCTGACATTCTATGATTCTATGATTCTGTGATCATTTAATCCAACCTCCCTGTCACGGGCAAGGACGCCTCTCTACTAGGTCGCCTGTGGTGACCAAGGTCACTGCGGGCTCTTGTGTAGCAAGTTGGAGGTGCTGGGAAGTAAAAGGGGTCACCAGGCAGCAAAAGGTTGCACCGCCGGTGAGTAACAGACAGGGCAGGTGACCGACAAGTGCATGCCACCGCATCTGGGTCATACTCCGGATAACGCTGCGGGATCACGGGGGTTAACGCCCCCCCTTCTCCACCGGCCGCCTGCTCCCCGCGTGCCAGCCCGGCGGCAGGAGGGCGATGGGCGGGGCCACGTGGGAGGGAAGCCCCGCCCCCTCGGCGTTGCCAGGTTACGGCGCCGCGGGTAGGCGGGGCCGCGCCGGCCGCCGAGTTCCGTGCACGCGCTTTACCCCTCCCCCACCTTCCCTGGCGGGCTCGGGTTTTTGACGTCACCGCGCGGCGACGCTGCCGGTTCGTAGGGCCCGCTCGGCAGCGCCATGTTGAAGGTGAGGTGAGCCGTTCCGCCTCCGCTCGCGGTTGCGGGCGCTCCCCCGCGGCTCCGCTCTGTTCACCGGGATCCCCCTCCCCCGCCCCGCAGAGAGCGGGCGGAGCACAGGCGGCCGCCCCTCCGCCTTCAGGCCTCGCCGCTCCTGCCCCGGGGCCTTGCGGCGGGGACGCGCCGGTTTGCGGCGGAGGCGGCGGTGCCGCCGGGCGGTCGCTTGGCGAGGGTGAGGCCGGCAGGGGGCGGCCCCGGAGCGCGGCCGGAGGCAGCCGGCGCTGAGGCAGCCGGCCCTGCGGGCCGCGGGAGGGCTCCGGCCCGGGAGAGAGCCCCCGTTCCGCCCGCTGCCCCCTGTCAGAGTGGGCTGTTCTCGTTACCCAGCTGGCGAGACGCGGTAGAGAAGACTCCGGCCGTGTTACGAGCGGGTGATTTTTATGACGTTCCGGCTCAAACTCAGCTAAGATGTATCTGGCCTGGTGGCAGCTGGACCCAGGGTGTTTTGGTTGTGCCTCCAAGGGGGCTGGTTAGCTCGCTCGGCTACGAGGTCGCGGGTTCGATCCCTGTTGGGTCCCCATGTGTTGCCTGATCTAGTCGAGAGGCGTCCCTGCCCATGACAGGGAGGTCGGATTAAACGATCTCTAAGGTCCCTCCCAGCCTAGGCCATTCTATGATTCTACTCTTGCTGCAGCCATATGATTTCGCTTTTTAGCATTTCCACGTTGCTCACCCTCTTCATCCTGCAAAAAAAGAAACATTTAAAATTGCTCCTCGGCTACCGCAGCAGCACGGAGCTGCGAGGGAGCGTTATTGCAGGGTTCGCCTTCCTGGCCTCGTCCCCAGACTCTCCCTTGGTTGCGTGTCGGTCATTGGCGAAATCGTCGGCCAAGGTGGTGATCTGCGCTTCGGTCAAATCCTTGCCTCAAAGGGCTTTGCCTCTGATAAAGAGCCCCAGTCCCCTTAAGGCTAAAAGCAAGTTGTAGGTTTCAGTGGAGTTGTTGTCATGACTATTCGAGAAACAGGAGGCTTTTTTTATAAGCTGGTGACACTTGATTCTTGAAATTTGTTCTCTTTTGTACCCATTTTATTTGTCCAATATTGATAGTAGATCAGTATAACAATGTACTGAGCAGCCTGTGCTTGCTGTACTCTTGCCCCAATATCTTTTTTTTTTTTCTTTTGTACTTTAATGTTGGGACAGTTGCTGGAATTCTTACATAAGGATTTTATTTTAGAATTGTTGAGAATTCCCTAAGTGATAGTGAATTGTCGTTGAAGTGGTTATGTGTGAACTGGTGGATTTAGGTACTATGCATAATATTCCTACTTTTACAGGGCCATCAAACTTGACAGTTTTCAGTGCTTCAGGACAACCTAAGGGTAAAAGAGGTGGCTTCTTGTCCTTGGTGTCTATGCTGGTCATTGTTATCTATGCTTCAGGGACAGGACTGCCCAAGAGTTTGGTTTTTTGGGTGGGATTGTTTTTTTAATTCAGGTTGAGAGATAGGAGCAAGAATGGAAGCAGAAGAGAAAAATGAAGCAGCTTGATACATTAGGATAAATATCAGCTTTCACAAAACTTTAATTAAGGATTTTTTCCCTTTTGTTCTTCCATTCCCCAATTTTGACAGGGTGACAATAGCAGTAACAAGTGAACTGAGAAACCACAGACAATGGAGGGGAGAAGTTTAGACAAACATGCTAATTAATCTTTATCTCTTTGTTCCCTTGTTTGTATTGAGAACTAATACAGAATTTTTTCTTTCCAGAGGCATTTTTTAGTTAGGAATCAAGAACTTTGAGAAAGAAAGTAAAGCAAGAAGGTAGAAGATGAAATATAATAGTCTTTTTCCCTCCTACTTTCAGATAGAATTTTCTTGAGCAGATAAAGTTGAATTCTTCACCTAGAGAAAAGAATAAACTTAATATCCTTTTTTACTTAATGTAAATGCAGCACATTGCTTACAGAAAAGAATATCAGCTCTACTTTTTTTGGTGTCAACTGGGTAGCTGTAAGATGGGCAAAACTGAAGCAAAATGTTTTACTAAACCAATTGGTTTAGTAATACATGGCTACTATCAAATTAAGAAATGACATCCTGAAGTAAATTTGGAACAAAAAAATAGAATGGTTATTCTTCCATAATACCAAATAAACCTTTTAATGGGTGCATATATATGGTACTTTAGTACTAGTTGTATCTGTCTCATGAACTTAACTGATAGAGAGGGCCATTGCAGTGTAGCTTGAACAGCACATTTAAGGAGAGATTAATCTTGCACATTTATGGTTAATTTCATTTTGCTTAAAGTGCAAATATGAAAACTGTGGAAAACGTCTCCACTTCAGTATTTTGATAATATGAATAGTTGACTTTTTAGGTCTGAGTAGTTCTGTGATCACAGATACCTGTTTGTGAAACCAAGATGCTTCCATTCTTATGCTCTGCTGTTTGCATCTTTATATAAAAAACTCAAATAGCTAAAGCATTTGGCACCATTTGCACAGTTTGAAAATCTTTTTCAGAATGAGAATGCGTTTAGATTTTTGCCTTTTTTGGTGACAGAGCAGTTTTGCCGTGAATAAAGGAAAGATTGAGAAAATAGATTTCTACAGCTGTTAATGGATAATGGCATTCATGTTTTTATCTTGACAAAGTACGTGAAAAGTCTTTGTTTAAGCAAATACTATTAAGGATTATTCATGTTTTTCCTTGGCTGTGAAGCAGCTGATGCAGTCCTTCTGGTGTTTCATTATAGTGCTGTAGTAGTGAGTCCATAAATTCAAATGAAGAAAAACTTCCATTTTGAGCAAGTTTTTCCGTACCTTTTGATCCATCAGATCCCCTGTGTCTTTCTGAAAAGCAATCCTGTGACCTAGTTCTTGTGTGCTGTTTCTTGACGCATAAATGAACATTTTCAGAAGTTTGACAACTATAGAGTCTACAATTTTGAATTTGAGGAGTCTCTTGGTTACATTTGATGAATATTCCATCTGCAACACAGTGGAAGAAATTTAAGCTGCAAATGCTGATCTGTGTATAATAAGCATATTGTCTGGATAGCTGCAAAGATATTTTTTAACAGTTCTTCAATGGACAGAAAGAAAATTTCTGAGTAATTGTCCTGTGGCTAAGTCCATTGTCATCATAACAGCATGAAAGCTGTATCGGTTTGACCAAGGCTTCAGTTTCACAAGCGTCTAGGTCAGCGTTGTACCCTTACCACCTGTGAAAAGGAAGAGGGCTTGCTGCCTTCTCCTTTTTCATCCCCTCTTCCCTGGCCACACAGTTCCTCTGGTGCTTGTCCGGCTGTTTCATGGATGGGTTCAACTTGCTAAGCCCGCACAAAGCTCTCCACTTCTTTTTCAGGATTAATCTTTTGCCAAATTGGCGAGGTGAATTGCCTCGCGGCGGAAGCGTCCAGCCACCAAAGCTAGGGCGAGGTGAGCGGCAGCAGGACTTCTGGGAACCGGTGTCGAGAGTGGAGCCAGATCTCTCCGGTTTGGTGGCCGCAGGCTCTTAGATCCGCTCACGCCGTAACCTGACACAGCAAACCCCGGGCTGCTGTAACTCGGCGTGTGTTTATCTGAGCAGCTACATGATTATGAGATGTTGAAAAGTTTTCTCTCTGAACTCCTGGTTCTTGAGTTAAACTTTGCTGTTATTAAGGATGTGCATTTGTTGGAAAATGCTTTCTGTGTGTTTGTGATTTGCTACACAGCTGAGATTTTTACCGTCTGCTTTTGAAGTTAAAGCAGTCTGCCATGGTAAGAAATACGATTTAGTGTAGGTCCTGAAAAATTGCATCCACCTCGCTCATGGTGGTTGTGTTGTGTCACTGGATTGAATTGCAAGTATCCAGAACCGGTCAAATATCTGTCATGATGTACTGTAATTCATGTTTCTCACAGAAAAGTCAGAGATGTTCCTAAAGTTCTTAAGAAAGCAATGGGTATGATACTTCCAGCTGTAGGTCTCTTTCCCTGCCCTCTTCCCCCCCAGTCTAAATGCAGACAATATCTGGTAATAAAATGCCAAATTTTTTGGTGCTAACCATGGTAAACTGGAGGTGTTACAGGCATTCACAAAGCTGCTCAAAATTTGAATATAATATTGTTAATATGTATCCTGAGAGAGTTACTAAAAACTATGTTTCAGGGGAGAGAAAACAGAAGATCTTTTTGTGAGATGAAAGTGGATGAGATGAACATTTGTATCTTCTGTCTCCTTTGGCCTTAGACTTTTCTAGACATCATCTGTCTGAAAGCCTTAGATTGTGTATCCCTGACTCCCCTTTCTCCTAACTTCTAAGCATCTTAATATAACCTATATGAGGACATATTAATATACCCATATATGAGGACATAAACATTGTCCGCTTGGATGTGTTCAAACGTGTTGCTGTTTTGTTTGAACTTAATGACTTACATGTTTTCCTCTAATGTTTCTAGGTAATTCGGCAGGGGGCCACCCCTGTTAGCCTGAGCTTGCTCGCTATCCAGGTTTATGCTTCCTCTTCAGAGAAGGAGACTTCCAAAAAGGAGTTACTGAAAATTGAGGAGGTAAGGTTGGAGTCCTAGTGCTCTTCTGTCCATACAGAAATACCTGCAGAGTTCTGAAAAACGTGATGTGTTTCATGCTTGAAAGCATTTAGGTACATCTCTTTTGTATTTAGGCCTTTAAACTTGCTTCTCAATTTTCAGTAATAAAGATGATGATATGGATTGGCTTCTTTTACCCAGCAGTTCTGATTGATGCCCTCTGCTTGATAGCGGCAGTCTTGCTTGTATGTAAGATCTTTTCCCTACATTAGAGCCTTGTGTTCTTCTTTCAGAAATTACCTTTTCAAGTTTTTTGATTTACTTGCCATATTTCGAATCTACGGGAGTATTTTCTTTGCTTTTTATCCAGTTAACACCATGTATTTTTTTATTACAAGTGCTGATGCCAAATTTTTATTAAAATTTCATGTATGTTCTCCAGTAAAACAACAAACCAAAAGTTTTTATTTCTAAAAAAGATTCTTTTTTTTTTTTCTTTTTACAGGGAAAGTGTTTGTATGGCAATGCTTTGAATCCAGTATAGTAGCCTACAAGATTTTATCGATTTTCTTTTCTTTACAGTATTCAGACCTAAGGAACAACAAATACAATAAATAGTGATAATAAAAATCTGATTTTCTCTAAGATGTTACAAAGGCTTTGCTATATCACAAGTAGAGCTTTAAAACACCCTGTCAGACCAAAAACTCACAGGCTTTTAACAGTCTCCAACATCAAAAAATGAAAATAAAAAAATCGTAGTTCATAACTAAATTCAGCTTTATATCCATGAGAGTTTTTAGCTATTTAAAACATATAAAGTACTTCAACCGGAGCTAAAGTGTGGGTGCATGGGCAGTGTAATGAAATGAAGCTTATTTTTGTGTGTAGGTAGGTCTTTTGGCTGTGTATGCGTGGGCAGTTCACGTGCATCCCGCGAGAGGAGCGATGGCTGAAGCCATCTCCTGGCTCTCTCCCAGCGCAGTAACCTCAGCCGGGGCCGTCGCGTGCCCTGTCCCGCCGCTGGCGTGAGTCAGGCAGGAGGCAGGAGTCTGAAGTTACATACGTACCGAAGAATTGGCTTGCCCAAGGCAGCTTCAGCAAAGCAGAATGTGCGAGCCGTGGAGTTTTGGCTGCCTTTCTTCCCATTCACGGAGCACGTTAGTTTGGATCTCTGCTCGGTCAGCTGTCTGATCGTGTAAAATGTGTGGGACTTCCCTTATCTCCGCGACTTTGGTCCTTGCGCCAGACGTGGCTGTTAAGTTGTCTAATGGGATCAAAGTTAAGCTGATTGTGACCGTGATTGCCAGAGGTCACCAGATTTCCTAGGGAAGTGAGACTTAAAATGCTCACCTTGCCAAGTGTTCCAGGAAATCCAGCTGCATGAGTTATGAAATTATTTGACAAATTCTGTGCCATTATATACTTTGATATGGTTAGCAACTTTCTTATTATGATAGAGATACAGTTGTTTTCCATCCAGCAACACACAGAATCATAGAATTGTCAGGGTTGGAAGGGACCTTAAAGATCATCTAGTTCCAACCCCCCTGCCACGGGCAGGGACATCCCCCACTAGATCAGGCTGCTCAGAGCCCCATCCAGCCTGGCCTTGGACACTTCCAGGGATGGGGCTTCCACACTCTGGGCAACCTGTGCCAGTGTCTCACCACCCTCATGGTGAAGAACTTCCTAATGTCCAGTCTGAATCAATCCATCTCTGGCTTCATGCCATTCCCCCTAGTCCTATCACTACCTGACATCCTAAAAAACCCCTCACCAGCTTTCTTGTAGCCCCCTTGAGATACTGGAAGGCCACAATAAGGTCTCCTCAGAACCTTCTTTTCTGCAGACTGAACAGCCCCAACTCTCTCAGTCTGTCTTCATAGGAGAGGTGCTCCAGCCCTCTGATCATCCCCGTGGCCCTTCTCTGGACATGTTCCATGTAAACATCAGTTTATAATAAGCTACTAACTATAGTATAAATTTAGTATGACATACACTAAGCATCAGTGTAGTATATAAACTGCTAGGAATTTTAACAAATTTTGTTTTCATCAAAACTGTGCTGTTCAACAGTATAAACTTAGGTGGTTTTTAATGGAATACTATTTTAAATATGCTTCGGTAACTAATAAATAAGTCGTGATGCTAAACCTTAAATACATGGGTTTAGTATTTATCATGCGAAGATGCCCCTTGCACTTCAGGTGGCTGTTACAGTTCCTGTGTGCTCAGCCCCATGGTGCTGTTAAAGCTGCCAGTTGCTGCTGTGGTTAATGACTGCAGCGTTGGGATGTGGTACTGTCTTCCTACTCAGTAACAATCAGACAAATTTATATGGGATGTTAGCTTTGTTAGGAGCTACTTAGATACTTTAATGACGGCTTGTGCAAATATAGAAAATGATCAGTCGTGATCTAGTGTGTTAGCTGGGAACCAGAAGTGCTGATGAAGACCAGAAACATTTTTCACAATTATGTTTTGTGTTCTTATTAAAGTAGTTTAATATTAATTTATAACCTGTGACTTGGATCATATAGCAGTTATGGATGAATTGCGCAGCAATTAGAAGTCATCTTCATCATAGTATATAATTAAACTTTGCTCGTAATTGTCTTACAGCCATGCCTGAATTTTTATTATGCATTGTTTATGTAGTAAGCACTGTGTTAGGTGTTCTCTGCTTAGAGTGTTCATGCCCTGAAGACCTACTTACACAATTACACCTTTGGTTTTAACCTCTTGTTTGCTGGTATTCACAGCTGTCACTCTACTCCTCTCCAGCTCGTGAGACTAGATATGTGGAGAATCCACAAACCCAACTGGAAGAGGGGGTTTCACATTTACGACACGCTATGGAGCCATATACAACCTGGTGTCAGGTATAATGGTTTTATATCACATCTGGGAGTGGATCAGTGATAAGGGTTGAGTTGGGGGCTTTTTAGAGGCATAAGTAATAGATAGCAGCGAAGTAAAAGTTGATAGCTGTACAAGCATTTTTCTAAAATGCTGCATTACTTAAAATTTTCCACAGTTTGGATCATATTTAGCCTTCCCTCACGCAAACCCCAGTTGTGTCTTTCTGCTAGTTTGCTGAACTGCCTGCGTTTTTGCAATTTATGTCCCCTCCACCAAGAATTTAAATTAGCTAAAGCTTAGAATTTTTATTTGAAATAAAAATTAAGCTTGAAGATACCTAGGGATATCTGGATTTGGTACAGTCCTCTGGCTGAGGAAGAGACAAGAGTGATTAAACTTGTCTTTTCCATACCCAAGGAGAAGGCCTTAAATTATGAAGCAGTGTGTTTTGGAGCAGCAATACCAAGTTGTCCTCACTGCAGCTGAGACAGAACACAGCTTTGTGGAAAATAAATCAGCGTTTACTGAACTGGAATGTTAGGGGAAGGAGCGCAGCCTTTTGGAAGAGAGAAAATCCCCGGCCACTAGCAGTGGCAAATCTAACGCCCAGAACTTACCTCAGAATTTTCTTAAGTAATTTTTTTAGGTACCATGTTTATACTAAGCAGTCATTAAACACAAAAATAGTATTTGGAGCATAGAGGAAAACCAAGATCTTTGTAATCAAGGCATAAATTACTGAAAATAGGTTGCAGAGTCGTATGATGGCTTTCTTGCTCCTTCCTGACCCAGCAAATGTTGAGGCTTACTTTTGAAACAAGGGTATCCTTCTCATCTCATTGCCTCTTGGCAACTTCAGGTGATTCTCTCCTTGGTGCTCTGGTTCTTGTGAATCCTCTTAAGCTGCAGGCAGTTTTTCCGGTTCTCCGTAGAAAACCAAGCAGTTCAGATCAGGGTGCCCTTTCTGCCCGGAAGTTCTGTGTTGTGGTACTAACCTTTAACAGTACAAAAACATTTTCTCAGGGTTACTCAGTCTAGCGATGTGTTTCCAAAGTGCCACCAGCAGGAGTACTGACTTCAGTTTTGAAGGAGAAGGGAGGTTTTCCACAATGTAGTTAGAGCTCTGACCTCCTTAGACACATGGGTTCTTGTTGGTTGCCTGTGGTAACCGTAACCTGGGAATGAAGTTTGAGGCAAGATTAGTTGCCTGGTTGGACTCACTGCAGGTAAGGCTTGAACAGCACTTTGTGTCTCACTGGCCTGTTGTGTTCCCATCTGCTTTATTTTTTTTGTCTGTGTGGTGATCATTTACATGAGATGTGCTCTTCTGCTTACACACAACAAGCCATTTCCTGGTGGTGGTTTACTGACTCATTTTACAAAGCGGCCATGTAAACTTCAGGGGTTCGGGGTCATCTTGCTTGCTTTACTGTAGTCAGAGATTGTTTTGGTTTTACACCACCTCCTCCACCTGCTATATTAAAGAAAATAACATTTTAGATGTGTCTCACTTGTCTTTAAAAACATAACCCAAGATAATGAGAGTAAAATTATGTTTGTATATCCATTTTAGTTTTTCAAAATTGCTTACTTAACTTTAGTGGAAAGTCAGTTCAAATCACAGGTGTAGAAATGAGCCAGTTACCCGTGAGCCAGAATAGCAGACTTAGTCTCTGCAATCTTCAGAGCATGTTCTTTTTCCATTGGCTTTTTTTAAGACCAGCATCCATTTAGAGTTATATTGTGTGTCACGTGTTAACACTTTTTTTTTTTCATGGTAAGTTGTTTTTTTAAGTCACTCTTGCCAGTGAGGAAGTGAAAGGTCAAAAGATATTATCCCGTGTGCAGTATTCTGAACAAATACTTTCACTTCTGCACAGATACAACTCTAGAGGGGTTCTGAGACCATTTTCTGCTTTAGCACTGGGCAACTGTGTTTGTGAATTTGTTCCCCAATTGATAGATAGCTTTACACTGACTCTTGGAAGGATTGTTAGCGTAATGACAATTAGCAGGGTTGCTCTTATTGAGATTTCTTTTTTTTCTACTGTGATAAAAGGCAGTGTGAATTCTTTCACTTCCTGCATGTTTTCAGTTTTGAGAAAAAAATCTAGAATAAGTCTGTGAGGTTGATGCAGTGCTCTTTGATATACTTTGGACATTGTGTGGACATCCCGCTCTCCAAGTCACTTCAAAAAAACAGTTCTGTTAGCCTAAGAAAGTGGGATTTACCACCTTGCAGAATGAGTCGTGTACCCCAGTGAAGCGCTTGGAAGGAGTTGAAGTGTTGTACTTCCTTCCTTTGCACCAACTCAAGTATTTGAGCTACCTGATCAGGAGCTCAGTGAAATACTGAAGTCGACTTCTGTCTTTTGAGATACTACATTTCATCTGTGCCCAACGCCAAATGACATGTTGAGCAAGCGTACCCCTGGAAGTGAATGGTGGAAGTGGGAAGAAAAAAAAAGTTATTTTAGGCACACAGCACTTCCTTTTTGTTCTTTTTTTTTCTTCCCTTCTCTTTTCTTCATCAAGACAGTTACAATCTATAATTAATATTTTGCTTACTTGGTATCTATTTACTGTTGTTTCCTCTTTTTTTTTTTTTTAGGATCTTTATGCCAAAGCTATGCCCAAATTAGAAAAAGCTGTTGAGCATGGTAGAGGTAAATCAGTTTAGTTTTCTTAAGAAGTAAATTAAAATGCAGGATTGTACTGTATCTTCTGTTAGAAGGGAATTCCATTAAGCATCATTATGTATGTTATTTCTATGCATTTAAGACTATTTTATTTGCACTGTTTATCTGTTTAAATTTCTTTGCAGGTCATTATGACACTACATTTCTGAACAATTAAAATCTGAGACCTGAATCTCTGTTGTTCGATGTCATTAAAAATGACAGTTACACAGGAAGAGAAGGAAAAAAAACCTTATAATTTATTCCCAGCCAGTAGTATTTGCTTGACCCAACCTAGTACCTAAACTTCCTGCAGTATTTATTATTTGTCACAAGTGTTAGGTCTTTTGTTTGTAATATTTAGTCTTTTTATTTTGGTTTGCTTCCTTGGATCTCCTAAGAAATTTGAATTGATCCAAATAATTGGTATTTATTTTTGGTTTTGGAAGCATCCTTTCATACTTAGGCTTATGAAGACTACGCATGGATGCTACCTAGAGCTCATTTCAGATACTCTGCCTCTTTTCCTTAAACTTAGCAGTATCAGACTTTTGAACTCATTTGTATGGAAGATTTTTCATAGTTTTCCATTCCCCCATCAGACTCCCATCTTGGAGTGAGCTTTGTTTATGCTGTGTCTTTTCTTTGTTCTGTGATCTGTTTTTTTACCATGTTTTACTGAAACATTCTTGTTGGCGTGTAAATGTAAGAATCCATTTTGCAAAGTTTTTTTCTCACTAATTTGAAAAAAATGTAATTGAGCTGCAAAAGAGCAAAACAAAAGAGATGGCCCAGGAGCAAAGGCAAAAGCTTCTATGAAGATTGGTAGAACCAATATGGTGTTCAGTTTCATTCATGTGTCACTAGAGAAGATCTAAAAGGCTTTGAATTTTATGCCAGTAAATCTAAAATGTGCATGATAGTTAAATGTGTTTTGATAACTCTTTATATTTTGTAATAATTGCCAGCCTGTTTTGATGATTTCTTATCACACAAACACTTTCACGTTACATTAAAGCACTTTGTTCTGACTTTTTTTTCAGAGGGCTTTGATTTTCTACAAAACCCCCCTGCTGGATTTTATCCAAGGCTTGGTGTGATAGGTTTTGCTGGAATTGTTGGATTGTTTCTTGCCAGAGGTAAGTGGAAACCTTGTGAACTGCTTATGTTATGATTTAGGTTAACTAATTTGTTTGTTTGTTTTGGATTTGTTTGGTTTTCAATTATGATGCATGAGATTTGACTTAACTGTGCAAGCATGTTTCTGCAATGTTCCTTCAATTATAAAACTTCACATAAAAGGTGTGTCATAACCATCAATTAGTGTTTATGAATACTATATTTATTACTGGAATCTAGTCTTTAATCTTTTCCAGTTCTAGCTTAGTATAGCAAAAATGGGAAGGGTTTTATTTATTTTTTATCCTAAAAATCTTCATTACTTAAAGTCTTGATCATATATGTCACTGTAGAAAGCTGTAGAGGAATAAATTACGGTAAAATACAAAGATTCCTGATCTATAGTACAGTTAGTTATGTATTCAAGCACAGAACTGCTGCAGATGGTGATCTCAGCACAGATACTTGTGAATTCTGGGTGTGCTATAAGTATATGCAAGTTTTGTGTTATAGAAAAGTGATGAGAGTTAATTTCATCCCACTAGCTGAAAAAACTAATACATTTCTGGTCTCGTAGAAATAAATGTCACTTTAAGAAATGTTAGTTGTGAAAAAGTATTTTGTGTTTGTATTGAGATATTCTTAATACACTGAAACGAAGTAACACAAGAAGAAAACTTTTAGGTAATGGAACTGTAAAGTTCTAGAATTTAAATACTAATGAGAACTTGCTTTGAATAAAAATACACCCTTGGGCTTGTGTGTGTTGAACAAGCTGAAAGCATGTGCTTGGCTATGTCGAAATGGAAAGCGTTCTGTGAATATATGCAGTCCTCAAAATATTTAATTTTCCAGTGAAGATGATGAACGCAATACTTTTATTTTTATTCCTAGCATGTTTGTTGTTTTTTTAAATTAAGATCAAGGTCTCCAACTTTACGCATTTGAAGTTCTTTCTCTTCGGATTCACTCTTCTTGAGTTATGTGATTATGAATGAGCCTTTACGACTGTAGCAAAATGGTGGGAGAGGGGGATCTGAAGGATTAGAGGGTCTTAGGTTTAATAAAAGTAAAAATCGCTGAATAGAGAGTTCAAATTGATTTTTAGAAGTTCAGAATTTAGTTGAGGAACGGGCAATAGGCATGTAAGATAATTGTAAATACTTTAGCTTAAAAGTACTTTCAAATGCTTTGCAAATTGCTCTAGTGAATCAAGAAAAATTATTCGTAAGAGCAATTGGGGAAGAATTGGTATTTGTGAGTCAAGGTAACTCCTAGTTTGTATTGGGACGTCTCTTGTTCTGCCTCACGTATCAGAGGAATGCTATCCTAACCTTTCTTTGCCGGAATTTTCCTTTTAGTTTAGAGAAGAGTATTGGTACAATTTTCTGAAATCTCTCTTAACTGTGGTTTTTATTTCATCATTTAGTACTGAAATAAATTATGTATTCCAACTAAATACAGTTGTAAGATAATTTTCATTATGGAAAAATCATTATAAAAATAGGCTCCTAAAAAGGTTAAGAGAATAATTACCGGTCAGACTACTCATGTTTCTTAAGAAACCAATAGGACTGAACAGAAAAGATGCTAAACTGCATTTAATAAAATCATTTTGATTATAAATAAAAGATTAGGGCCATTCAGATGTCTTCGTTAATATGTACTCTAACAATGTTTTTTTGTTTCCTTTGTGTTGTGAATTGTTGGGTTTGTTTGTTTGTTTTGTTTTGTTTTGTTATGAGACAGGCTCAAAAATAAAGAAGCTAGTGTATCCTGCAGGTCTGATGAGTATTGGTGCCTCCATGTATTACCCTCAGCAGGCAGCTGCTATCGCAAAGGTCAGTGTTGATACTTTTCTTTGGAGAAGTGTCTTTTAGTTTGACTATTGCTTCCTGCCTTCAAATTAAGTGATAACCCATTTTTAAAAGCCAAGTAATGTCTCCAGTTTGAGATACGTAATGTGTAATTACTTGAAGTTAGAGATTCAGAAAGGAAATTAACACAGATATGCTTATTAAGTACGATTAGCACGTTTAATTACAATACTAAGGAAGCCTGAAATAGCTTGAGAAAGGTAGGATGCGCATTCTGAAGTGGGGTAAGAATTTTGCCAATTACTGGATGCCTTTCCTGTTTATGTATTTGTTATTTCAGGCACATAAGAAACACTAACTTAGGTTTGCAGAGTTTCCTGTGAAAGAGAGAGGTGAAGAGGCCAGACAGTTGCTTACAGCCCCTACTGGTGTCAGTTCGTGTGCCTTGCTGTCCACACTTAACTGTACCAGCAGAATCCTCAGTTCTCCACCACGTTCTTTTTCAGATCCATCTTCTAACCACTCACAGTGCACATCTTTTAGCGTGTCAGAAATTCTTTGTATTTTGGGCTTCGGTAATCTGGCTATGACAGTCATTGGTTATTTGTGGCTAACACTGAGATGTCAGGATGAAAATACGATATTCTCAAGAATACGCGATGCTCTTTGAAAACTGAAAGGTCATTGACTTAGGGAGAGTCAGAAATGCTGTGTTTGAACTCTGCCAACAGGATGATACCCTGGTCTTTGATGGAATCTTTTTTTAGTTGCTTCCAGGATTCAGACACTCTAAATACAGACAGTTCTGTTGGCTTATGCTCAGGGAGCGAAAATTACGCAAGTGGCAGTGTCGCCGAAAGAAAAATAATCAAAATTTAAGAAGCTTAGACATCTCTGTTGGAAACGATGTATTAAAATGCTAGTTGCCTTCTGAACAGTGAAGTGGGAAGTGATTGAACGGTGTTCAAACTGATGTTATTGTTTTTAAAGAAGCTCAGTTCAGTCTTAACTAAGGATTTGCTACTAACAGCTTCACAATACCGTGTTTATTTTATGAAAACTTTGAAGTGCATGCTTGCCCTTTGATTAATTCACAGTTCTTAGTTGGACTGTAATGAAAAATCTGATGTGAGACCATGAGCCTGAATCTTGATTGGAATAGGCTTAGATTTGTTGACTTGGTCAGGACACTAGACATGTGAGTTTAGAAACTGCTGTGGGGAGAGTGATATCCCAGATATTGTTTTGGTTCCTCTACTCTCTCTTGCACTTTCTTTTTCTTAAAGAAACAAAGTTTTAAGCATATCGGATCCTACTGTCGTAATTTTAATACTTTAATCTGAAATTGGAAGCACTCTCTAGTAATTATTTTTAAATGTTTCATCAGCCTTTCAGAAAAATTCTATAAGCTTAGAAAGGGATGTCTGCATTACATAGCTCATTTGCCAACTTAATAGAACAGTATAGGAAATATTTTGGAACATAAATGTTATTTTTTTATTTGTTCTTGATATTTTGGGTTTTTTTCTGCCACATTTGAGTACTTCATCGCTACTTTTTCGTATGCAGTGGTATAGTTGTCTTCATTCAATAAAGTTTCAGATTTGACCATACTTTAAAAGACTAAAAAAGTTTGGGTGTGGGTTTGTTGCTTTTTTTTTCCTTCTGACCTTCATTAAAGACTTTCCATTGGAGAGCTAGAAATAAACACAGCAATATATATTTGCAGTTGAGGTATAACACTTGATGCATCTGTCAGAAGAAATCTTTTGCCTTTAAAATGTATCAGTTGTTAAGTGATGTTATAGCAACAGTTTTTCATTGGTAATGGGTAGTTTTCTGACACTATTTATCTAACTGAAGATGGAAGAAGTGCCCAGGCTAATTATTGTGGTTTTTTTCTTGCTTTAGTAATCTGTCTAATAAATCACAGATTTGTAAGGGATTTATTTCCTCACAGTATTACTGTAATTTCCTCATAGTATTACTGGAATTTGTATAACTTTGAACAAGTGGTTAGACTGTGTAAGTAGTAAGGGAACTGAATTTAAAACTAAAGTTTATTTTGTTCTGATGGAACTTTTAACTAGTGTTTTAGAACTGTATTGCTTTCCAGTGAACCATAACACATTCAAAATATTTTGTCTTTATTGTGGCTTATCCTCCATCTGGAAAAAACTTTCCAATATGAAGTTACTTAAACCAGTCTTTTTATCATTGTAAATTATTTTTTGTTCCTTCTCACTAAAACTCCTCAAATTTTCTAAAGTAGCATGTTATGCTTACCTTCTTCTTGAAAGAAAAAGCTTACTAATGTATGTTTATTTCTTTGACAACAAACTAAGTTATTTCTATGTCTTTTGAACCTATATCTCATCCCTTGCCCAGCTGAGTCCATAGGGCATAAATAGTTGGACTCGCACAACCAAGAGCGTGGCGTGGTTATGGGAACTGTAAGCTGAAAAGAAGGAGTTGGGGTCTCTTGATCCGTGTCCACTGGAGAATGAAATGCTGGTGAAATTGCACTAGGGCTACTTTGTCAACAACACAAATCTGAAAAAGCCAGCAAATTCTCAGTGTAGTTTCTCAGCATGCATTGTAGATTACGGATTGCTAGCCATAATTCTGCTCAATAATCTCGACGTGTAACATACGGTACAGTCAGTATTATATGCTTATGGTTCTGTGTGGAATTAAAATACAGGAGCTTGTTTACATGCCTGTTAGGCTTTAGAGACTGCTCTTCCAGATGTCTGTGGCCCAAGATCACTTTCAAACTATTTCAGAGTCCCTGTTGAGAACCACTCGATCTGACTCTTGAACTTGTTTGTTCAAATTTTAGCATACAGACTTAATAATGGTGTCACATTGAACAGAGATGGTATTTTAGCCTGTTGTAACTTAACACAAACCAGCTGGAAATTGTTACCTTCCAGAAATTAAGCATTTCAGATGACTGAACGGAAAAGGAAGTTCTTTGAAAGGAACTCTTTGTATGAATGTTCGAATGAACATTTTGAACAACTGAATAAACCATTTGTATGATTACTGTTCCTTTTCCTGGTTGGAACTGCCACTCCCAAGCACAAGGGGTGGCAACCGCAGCCCCCACCTGCTTGCACTTCAACTCCTCTGTGAACAAGAGAGGTAGAAAACGCAAGTCTAACCTGTGGCTCTAGGGATGTGTCCATGAGAGGGTGCGTTGGGTGGCTATAAAAACTTCTTGGCGATGTTCCTGTTGACCCTGGAATTTGCAGTTTACAGATCTAGCTTACAGATTCTGTCTAGAGTTGTATTTTTCAACCCATGGGAACTGTGAAGGTGTGGGTGAGACCCAGCTGGTGGGAGGTGTGTGCAGTGTGGGAACGCTGCCTACCTGTGGGAGACCTCCTTTGTTGCCCTCCCTTGTGAAGTAGCTACTTCACCCCAACATTTGAGTGGCCAGTGACTCGTGTAGTGCAATTCATAATTCGCTTGATCGTATGAGTCCTATAATAAGGATATTTTTAAGTTTGAACTGTTAAGTGTTTAGAAAGTTCTTAAGTGTTTTAATGAAGTATTTTTTAAGCAGGAACAAGAAATAATGGCTTATGGATAGTTGTTATTTTATGTTGATAGCTGTGGCCTCAGTAACATTGCAGATTCTGTTTGTTGTGTTGTTTGTGGTTTTGTTGTTGTTGTTTTTGTTTTGGGGTGTTGTGTTTTGATTTTTTTTAAGTTGTGGGGGTTTTTTCAGTCCTGGTTGGTTTGTACAGCTTGCACAACTGGTAACACTATCTTTCCAGGTGAGCCATAGGCTCCTCTGATGTTCAGAACTAATTTGTTGAGAATGAACACTCCTGATACTGAAAAGGAAGATAACTGTCGACACCTGTAATGTTTTAATTGAGGGGTTTTGGAGGTTTAACACATTAATTCCTGGAATAGCTGGTGTGCTTTTTTCTGATAACCTTTGTCACCTTCAGATACAGAGAAAACTCAAGTCATCATAGCAACTAGTAATTGTCAAGTATGTAATTGTTACGTATGCTAAGTCTTTGTATTTAAAACAGTCTATGTTTTGGATTTAGTTGCTGATTTGGGTTTGCTTTCTTTTAATTCTAATTATTAAATAGCCTTTTTTTTTTTGTGAGGCAGCAGCATGATCTCTGCCCAGAAGCACGTCCCTTAGCATTGTGGTACTTCATTTTGTTCAGATAAAGGGAAGTGGTTCTTCACACCATGTGTGCCCAGTGGTAGAACTCCTTGGCACAGGATGTTGTGGGTGCTAAAAACTTGCACGGCGTTCAAGGGGAAGTGCGGCAAGTTCATGGAAGGGAAATTCCTTGTGCGTTGTTGATATGCATAGAAATTGCATCTGGCTCAGGGCACCTCTGGTTTAGTGGACACTGGAAGAAACTTCTTCAGAAACATCAGAAAACTGTGTCAGAAACATCATTTATGCTTTCCCTGTTCTCATAGTTTCAGTTTTCCGCCTTTGCCTGCTGTGGAAGATAGAGTGATACTTTCTTATTTCTTGATTTTGTCATTCTTTTCTTAATTTTGATAGCAAATTGCCCATTTTTGCTGTTGTTTATTTGTAAGAAACTGATAGCGATATGAAAGTGAGTACTGACCTGAGCCTGGAGCTCTAAAAACCGAACACTCTTGAGTTTTAAAGGATACTGTGCATATTACAGTTCCATATCATCTAAGAGGCAGGAGATACTCTTTTATTAGACTTAAAAATTTCTTCTGTTGTAAAATTACCTGTTGGTGTAGTATAGCAAAACCATCTTTCCTAGCTATCTTCTTTTCTGAGAGTTGACAGTTGGTTTATTCATTATGGCAATCTATCAGAAAATTAGGTCTTTTAAATAGTAAATAAAAAGAAACAAAGTGGTACTCTTCACTATTCTGTCAAAGCAGTAGAACTGTAAAATTGCAAAATAGTGACAAACTAAGTGGGATTTGTTGGTATTGTTTGGTTTTTAAAATGATTATGGTCAAATTAAGAAGTGATTTGCATATGTTAAATCTGTTGAATGTTGAACTAGAAAACTGGAATTGTTTTCATGCAGCATCATTCCACCTCTTTTTATATAGGTATATTTTTCAGGTAGCCTTCATACAGCAAGTTGGCTTTTCTTATTCCTCGTATGTCAGTTTTTTTCAGGATGTTTATTAATTCTTTAACACCCTCACCTTGAACAGAAGGGTGTTAAAGGTTTTTATGTTTTGACACTTCCACTTAAACAAGAAGCTAAATAATATTTCCCAGATTATTAAGCTCATGCTTTCTAATATCTTTTGTTTAAAAGGTCGCTGGTACACAACTGTATGATTGGAGTCTTCAGGGATATATTGCTGTAGAATCTATTTGGAAGGATAATCCTAAGAAGAAGAAATCTGGAGAAAAAAGTGACAAGGTAAGAAGTCTGAGGAGCGTGATTTCTAAATTTACCACTGCATTTTCAGACAAAGAATATGGGAACAATTGTGGGTTTTTTCCCCTGCTCTGACTCAAGTTTTATTTCTGAAGACAAAGATATTGTTCTATCTTCCTAAGCTTTGGCAAAATGTTAAGCTTATTTCAAGTTAAACTTTAAAAAATGCTGTTTGGAAGTTTTCTTTAATATGATCTACTGTTTAATAGAAATGTTGGGAGTATTGTGATGGGAATGCTGGGAATCAAGCTCTTACAGTCTTTATTATTTAAAAAAAGAACCTTTGGGTTTTTTAAAAAAAAATTTTTACAAGCTCCATGTTAAAAATCTGAAATAACTTCTGTTTTTCATTACATACATTCTCTCTGAAAGAGAGGTAACAATCTTCTTTCCACTTTGTTACCTTTTTGGTTTTTTCCCTTTGAATGTTCATGATCATTTGCTCTAGCAAATGTCATCGTGTGCTGCTCTGTTGGACGTTACTATCTAGTCATAAAACCATCAATTTATGGGGATACGCAGTTCTTGGGGATTTAGCCATAGATAACTAGCTGTGTGTTTAATATTCACAGCCCTATTTTAGGAAACTTTGGTTTAATCATTTCTTATCCAGAAAATTGCTGGTAAAAATTGAGTGTCTGAATCTGCTTCGAACTGGTCGTTCTGGTGAGGTACCAAGCGCAGTCATTGCTCAATCTGCTTTCTACATTTCCAATTGTTAAGCACTGAACGAGGGGTCAGACTAACATTTACATATGTGATTTTTTTTAAAAACTGTATTTTTAGCTGGAATAACTTTCATCTTTATTTTCTGTTCTCTAAGGCACTTCTGGGTTTTTTGGCCTGGCATTACTGTTCAGTGTTACGCTAAGCAGACTGATGCCTTGCCTTAGAAATGCCTGCATCTGGGGACAGAGCAAATACTGACACAATCATAGAATCATAGAATAGTTTCAGCTGGAAGAGACCTAGAAGGCCATCGAGTCCAGCCTTTGTCCCAGCCCTATCAACTGGCTAAATGATGCTCCCGAACGCAACATCCCCCCGTCTCTTAAACACTTTCAGGGACAGTGACTCAACCACCTCCCTGGGCAGCCTGTTCCAATGGCTGACAACCCTTTCAGTAAAGAAATTCCTCCTAATATCTAACCTCAGCCTCCCCTGGCGCAATTCAAATCCATTTCCCCTCATCCTATCACTCTCCACTAGGGAGAGCAGACCAACTCCCGCCTCTCTACAACCTCCCTTCAGGTAGTTGTAGAGAGTGATGAGGTCTCCTCTCAGTCTCCTCCAGGCTAAACAGCCCCAGGTCCCTCAGCCTTTCCTCATAGGACTTATGTTCTAAGCCCTTTGCCAGCTTGGCAGCCCGCCTCTGTACCCTCTCCAGCACCTCGATGTCCCTCTTGTAGTGAGGGGCCCAAAACTGGACACAGAGTTTGACAAGCACTGAGGTTTCTTTAAAACAGCATTTTTGAATTAACATTGCTAATATAACTAAGTGAATGTCCACATGCTTATTTTGAATTTTAGAACGGAGCAACTTTCCTTATTTCCCCTATAGACCATCAGTGATACTGTAGGATTTCCTTGCATCATCAGAGAAGGGAAGCCTTTTATTCCAGCACTCCTGTGGTCCATGTTTATACAAATTTTGAGGCATGTGTGCCTTTAGTTACTTTAAACCTCGTATCTCAGCAAGTGTCTTCTTCTATAGTTGACTTACAATTGTCAAAGTAGTTGTGCTACATTTAAGTCTTATTATCGAGTGTACAAGAATCAATTTATCCTTGGTTTTGAGTTAATGTCTGTATTGGTATCTCACTATTTGCTCATATGTTTGTGTGTGTTAAAGTAGTGTATGTTACAACTTTATATGTTGTTATAGTATATATAATGTATATTGTATTTCTGTATAAAACTACAGAATGGTTGAGGCTGCAAGGGACTTCTGGAGGTCATCTGGGTCAACCCCCTGCTCAAGCGGGGCCAGTCTGAGTCCATCATCTAAGACTTTGTTCAGATGGCTTTTGAATGTCTCCAAGGATGGAGACCCCACAAATTGCCTGGACAAACTGTGCCAGGGCACAGTCACTCACACAGTAAAAACGTGTTTCCTGATGTTCAGACAGAGTCTCTTGTGTTTCAGTTTTTGCCCATTGCCTGGTTCTGTGACCGGCCACCACTGAAAAGAGCTTGGCTCCGTCCTCTTTGCAGACTCCCTTCAGGTATTTACATACATTAAGATCCCCCTGAGCCTTCTCCAGGCTGAGCAGTCCCAGCTCGCTCAGCCTCTCCTCAAAGGAGAGGGACTCCAGTCCCTTCATAATCTTTGTAGACCTTTGCTGGAACCTATCCAGTATCTCCGTGTCTCTCTCATACAAGGAAACCCAGAACTGGACACAACACTTAAACTTTGTCTTCAGAGTTGGGCACACATAATGCGCAACTGTAATGAGTTGTAAGGTTTTAATGTTGTGTATCTACAATTGGTTGCTTTTACAAATTGCTAGATGGTGTGACTGCATCGTAATGTCCAACAGAGCAGTACACAGTGACATCATTATCTTGGAGCAAATATTCGTAAATACTCCTCCCCAAAAAAATTGGAAATAAAATTGTGTTTTGCTGCTTCGAACGCATTTTGCAGTCCAGAGAATGCTACCAAGTTTCAAAATAAGTGCAGTGTGATTGATTAATGATACTAGTTGAAGATTAGCACCGACTTATGAAGAAATGGCAACTTGTTTTAATGAATCATTATGTTACGTAATTTCTTGATCGTAATTTAGAAACTGCCTGAATCTTCTGGGCTTTAGTATCTTAATGACGTCTTTGCTTTTTATCTGCTGGGCGTTTCTATTACCTCGCAGGAGCAAGCTGTATTTATAGCTGTACCATTCTGATACAGATAAGCAAACTGACTTCTAGGAAATATATGTAGGTGACTCAG
Organism: Trogon surrucura; assembly: GCA_020746105.1. Taxonomy (NCBI): domain Eukaryota; kingdom Metazoa; phylum Chordata; class Aves; order Trogoniformes; family Trogonidae; genus Trogon; species Trogon surrucura. The sequence goes on along the minus strand of CM036617.1, from coordinate 89,460,879 downwards.
TTGATTAAATGTGTGCCAGGGAGCGCCTGTAAGGTTTTTATGGAATTTTTTTAACTGCTACTTAAAGAAATAAAGTTCAGATGTGTAACATAAAGCTTACGTGGTTTTAGATTCACTTCTAAGCTCACTGCAGCTTTTACTTCATGATTTCTAAGCAATTGTGCTTGTTCTGTTGATACAAACTGCTGTAGCTGCAGACTGCTTCTTGTCTCTTATGTCAGTTGTTTCAAGTAGCCAGCCAAAAGGTGATTTGAAAGCAACTTTGAACCAGCAGTAAGTCCTGGCCTTTGGCTGTGGAACTCCTGATGGAGCCCTAGCTCACAACCGGTAGCAGTTCACGCTAGGGTGACAATGATGTGTAGCTTCTGGCTTGTAAACCAGAAGTCCTGTCTGACCAGAGCGTGGTATTTTCAACCTGGAGGCCTAAGCCGCAAGAGGAATAGCTGCAGAGAGAGAGAGGGGTGTTTTGGAGAGGCAGCTGCACTTGAATAGACTACAGGTCTGGGACCAAGTTCCCTAGGGAGGTCTAGGTGTGGGACTAGTTGCAAACAAGCTGGACTGGAGGAATGCTCACGTGTCCTTTTGGTTGCTGAGTCTTAGGAGAGTGGAGACTTGCATCAGTGAATACTTCTCCTGTCCTGGGAATGCACTCGTGTAGTTGTTTGAATAAACAAAGGCCTGTACCTTTCCTAAAACCTAGCAAAAAATATCTCAAAAAAAATACGCAACAATAAAATATTTCAGAAAGACAAACTGACAGCATCAGGAAAAATTAGCTGAGCTTTTTATTTTATTGTGTCCCAGACTTTCAAAAGGAAGCATGTGGTTGTTATTGGAAGGCAAAAACTTTTGAAGCTTTCATCTTATTATAAGGCTTATTCAAGGACTTGCTACCTCAGCAGAAAAACAAACCACATGCAGAATTGCAGAGACCACTAAGTAAACACACTTCTTTCTCTTCCTCCTTGCAGAATCTTTAAATCACACCCCTTGGTTGCCAAAATAGATTATTTACACAAAGGGGTGAAATGCCATTGAATGTTTTTCTCCCAAAGTTCATCTAATTGTTCAGATATTGTTAGTGTTAACTTTTGCCATTTAACTTGATGGATTAGGCGAGGTACATAAGTCCTGTGACTCTTGAAGAAGCCTTGCACACTTGATGAAATTGCCTGTGTTTCAGTTGTTCAGTGATCTCAGTCACATAATTGCCTAGATTGGAAAAGATCTTTCAGGTGATTGAGTCCAGTTGTTAACCTAACACTGACAAGTCCTCAACTAAATCATATCCCTAAGCACTATGTCTGCATGGTTCATATAACTCCAGGGGTGGGGACTCTACCACTGCCCTGGGCAACCCATTCCAATACCTGATAGCCCTTTCTGTGAAGAAGTTCCTCCTAATACCCAATCTAAACGTCCCTTGGTGCATCTTGAGGCCATTTCCTCTTGTCCTATCACTTGTTACTTGGTTGAACAGACCAAGCCTCACCTCACTACAACCTCCTTTAAGATGTTTGTAGAGAGTGGTAAGGTCTCCCCTCAGCCTCCCCTTTTCTCCAGGCTAAACAGCCCCAGTTCCTTCAGCTACTCTTCGTAAGTCTTGTGCTCTAGACCATTCACCAGCTTTGTTGCCCTTTTCTGGGCCCACTCCAGCACCTCAACGTCCTTCTCTTAGCGAGGTGCCCAGAACTGCACGCAGCACTTGAGATGCAGCCTCACCCGTGCCAAGTACAGGAGGACAATTCCTTCCCTGGTCCTACTGGCCACACCATTCCTGATACAAGCCAGGATGCTATTGGCCTTGGCCACTTGATCTCCTACCACTGGAGCATAGTCTTGCTGTTTCTTTGTCCTCTGAGGTTGTTAACGAGATGATGTTTTCTCCCTGGTGTCTAGAGAAGCTAAACAGCAGTTGTAAAAAGTCATATGCTGCCGAAGTCACTAGAAGTGAACTGGAAAGTATTTCTCATGGAAGAAGTCTGTTCTGAAACATCCTTTGGTCTGCGTTGGAGAAGCAGTCTAAAATACATAGTTGACAATTTGGGGACATATGGGTGGATTTGGTTTTTTAGTTGTTTTGGTTTAATTGTTTGAGTGTTGGTTTTTTTTTTTAGTGTAGTGTTGTGATGTTCTATCAGGATGTGATCAGTCACAGTTAATAATGAAAACCTCTACCTGTTTCTATACAGGTAAGGACTGGTATATCCCTGACATGAGATACGAGGGGTAAAATCTACCCTAGAAAAAATTTTTCAGTCTGTTTCTACTGCTGTGTGGTTATACTCGTGCAAAAAAGTACTTTTTGTTCATACAGGGGATTAGATCCACCACATCACAATCAACTTTTCCAGTAAAAGAATTTCTGCCTAAGTTGCATATTTATTGAAGCTTTTAGTGATACAGAAGTGTTACAGAAGGAAAGAAATACTACTAACTATCATGCATTAAAATTGGCAAAGCATTATAGGATAGATTCTGGGACTTCAGTCTTAATTTGACAGCCCTGTGAAAGAACCGGGTTGATTTGCATATTTATTTCTTATTGCCATACTTTCAAAAGGTTTCAGCTAGATTCCTTAACTGGTGAAGGCAGATGTAAAGGTTATTCTTGTTGCTACAGCAGATGTAACTCATTTTGCAAAACCACGCCAGAGCAAAAGATGAGTTTTTTTTTTTGTTTTTGTGACATTGACTCCAACATTTTCCTGTTGCTACACAAAGGGTTCTTGCAAACAGTCAAGAAGTATATGGGTGGCTCTTCTTGGCTTGCGTTAGTTTGTTATGTTGCTCTTAATTTGTTTGATAGTCCTAGGTACCACAGCTGTGAATAACTGCATGTTTGTGCAGCAGTGTCATCAAAATAGATGTGGTATGTTCATTTTCTAAAGGTTTTCTGAAACAAAAACTTGTGCCAAATTGAGGTCATAGCAACTGAAATCGAAATTCTTCCAGCAAAGATGAATTCCAGGACCTTCTGCTGCTACGTGTCAAAACACTGTGGCTGGAGCCCCTCCGTGCAGCAAGTCGGTCTGGTAGGGTTTGGAATACGCCATTCCCAGTGTGGTAGCCTGGAGCTGGCTTCTTGAAGGAGCCGGCCCTTCAGGCTGAAAGGCCACTGCTAAAATTACACAAGAACCATAAGTAAAAGTCAGTGTTCACATTTTTTTTTCCAGATGAATGAAGTATTTTCTTCATAAGGGACAGCAGGAATAGTTATAGTAGTTATTTAGCTTCTGGATACTTTTATCTCCACATAAAGTGGACAGCTTTTCTGCTTCTTCCCTCAGGTAGAGGAGATGGTAGGAGAAATGTAACCATCTCGTTGGGAGGTCAGGTATATTTTGAGGGGTTTATCGTCTGAAAATCTTTTGCTTGCTTGAATGATATTTACTTCAAAGAAGTAATTCCACAAAAATCAGTGGAATTAGTCTTAATGTTTGTGTTACTGTATTGTAAGTCGTTGAGGCAATGATAGCAAAATGGCAGATGCGTACCCCAAACCTTGTTTATATTAAACCCAGTGTGCAAAATTTGTAGCAAATCACACCAACTTATGCCTTTATGCAGTGGTTTAGAATGACGTGTCTGAAACCCTTTTAAGTAGCCTTAGGCGACATCAACCTTTCATTACTGAGGTTTTGCAATTATGAAGCCAAATACCCTGCATTGCCTTCAGCTAGTCTTTGGGACTAACTGGTCCCTCTGCTGTGCCCAAAAATTTTGTAATTTGTGCAAGCTCAAATTGTTCTACGTTTCTTTTCTTCTACCCTTTTTGCCTTCAAATGCCTACAAAAGTGTTGAACTAGCTGAACTGTTGTTAAGTCAGTGAATTGCAACCTTTTTTTATTTTTGCTTCCCCCCCTTCCGCCCCTCCCAGCAATCTCTGTTTAATACTGGCTGAGTTTCATCAACTTTATTCCCTGTCCTTTGGTCAGAGGGATGGACAAACCTAGCAGCTTGAGGCTTTTGTGCAACGGCATAAACTGAAAGACTGTGTTTTTCTATACATGTGATTATAACTGACTTACAGAAAACTGCTTCAACATCAGTATTACAATGCCACGGTTCAATACATACCGCCTGTAATTGTCTTAACAGTCAGGCCCCGTTTGACAGTCTACTCATTTGATGTTTATTTTCAGGAAACACAGCCTTCTTGCCCTTGCTCTTCTGCCTCTGGTTTCGATACTTCCATAATTTGTGCTGTTGCATTGTGCTGCAGCGCTGTGAGCTCTCATACTCGAGTGACTTCGTCTTTGAGTGACAAGGGCATGTATTATGGCAGCAAGTCACTTAAACCCAGGTTTTGTTCCAGCCAGTGAGCTAAAATGTACTGAAACACATAGAAAAACAATTTTCTTCAGTAAGTTCTCGCTTCGTCTTGTCTTTATACCACTCAGAGACCTTTGCTGTATTTTCAGCTGTAGTAGATTCTTGCTCTTCCCCCAACACTTCAGTTGTGTACACTGAAGTGGCTAAAATGTGAAAAACCAGCACAGCACTGGAGTTCTAAAACCACCCTGCTTTCCAGGCCTTGTTCTTTTCTTCATCTTTCCCACCTTGCTCTGGTCAGTAATAAGATCTTACAGAAAACTGATGTTGGGTTTTTTGATTGTTTTTCTTTTTTTTTTTTCCCTGTCTGTTGTTTGATTGTTTAAAGAGCTGAAGAGATTGAGAGAAACTCTTGTGGCTTGTTTGGTTTTCATTCCTGTCTGGCCTGTTGATAGACACCACCTATGTCTTACCAGTACTAAGATACAATGTATTTTAACCTATATATATATATCACAAATAAAAATACATAAATATTAAAAATGTATTTCTATGGCTGTCTTTGGGTATTTTATTAAGGGCTACCTGATGACACAGCGCTTGCAAGTGCAGCGACTCTCAGCTTTGGGTACTGGTTTCCTGCGCTTGCTCAGAATAAGCATCAAGGAAATTACGGATCTGACCTTTCTTCACCTGAAAACTGTGGTGGAAGCTGTCGTGTCAGTGTGGTGACTGGGGAACTTTACCATCAGCATCATAGATTGTGACTGTAGCAAACCTTGAATTGTGTTTTGAGAGGGGAGATTTTAATTCACTTGTGTTTTGAGCATCCTTTAAAATACAATATAAGCAGCTGAGAGAGCTGCTTTCTACAGCAAGTGCTTGCAAGATTTGTCTTCAGTAGCTTCTCAACAGACAAGAAATGCAAGTTTGGTCTTCTGAACAGAAAGATAAACATCAACTTCTGATGCAAAATAATGTTCGCTGTCATATGCTCTCCTTTTTATTGTTTAGCAGTAAGAACAACAACAGAGTAAAAGTGTTAAGAATTACTACTCCTTTTGGATTGGATCCTTCACATGGGCACTGGTGGATTTGAATGTGTTAAAGGAGGGAAAGACAGAATCTACTTCGCAAAAAGCTGGGCTTTTTGAGGGCAATGTCGAGTAACATTTTCAAAAGTGCTTTGTATTTCTGAGAAAGTTAAGTTCAAGCTCTATTAAAGATAAAAGAAGTTATTGATTGACTGTGGGAGGATGAATAAGGTACACTGGTGATGTTCTCTTTATGCTAAGCAGTACGTTGCAAACAAAAAAGGACAGAAGATCAATTATTAATCTGTGAGGCCAGGTTAGTCTTTGTTTTTCTTTTGCAGCTGGTGATTTTGTTTTGGTGTTTTTTTCTGGTGGCCAGACTCTACCTTTCAAGAATTTTCCATGAGTATAAGGAGGATGTGTATCTACTTTTGGAGTTGTAAGTTCAAAGGTTAGGTGCCGGTGTAACAGGGCCTGGCCATCTGCAAGACTTTTACAAAGGTAGCAACAGAAACTAACTTCGGCACCTGTCTGGGCTGTAATGTGAGAAAAAAGCCACCATACATTTGGGTTTTTTTGACATTAGGCTAGGTTGCTTTGGAGAATTTTTCTCAGTATGTAAAGAAAATTTTCAGAGAAGCTGTTGTGGGTTTTTTGAGTTTGTTGTTTAAAATGTAGATCTCGGTGTATCTCTGCGTATCTCTTATCAGTTACCTTTTGGTTGAAACTGTCAGAAGCATAAGAATGCAAAGTATTTCCCCTTCTGCTGTGAGATAGAGCTCTGACCGCATGAACTTCTCTGGCCACCCAGATATATTCTGGAGCGGTTGCGTTGAGCCAGAAAGATGGTCTTGAATATCTGCCTGCTTCTAATTATGAGAGGGCATCGTGGCACAGAGGAGGTCTGTCTTCTGGGTCGTTGGTCTAAATGCATTTTTTGCTTCTGCTCTGGTTTGGGTGTGACTAGGGGACTTCGACATGTTGTAAAATCAGGTGTGTTTGTTTCCCGTGCCAGCTCCAAGGATGTCCTTTTCTGGCTGCCCCACACTACGGCTTGATCAGTCTCACTCAGGCTCACTATTTACATACAGTGGCTGGAGTTAAAAAAATTCTAAATTGCTAATTCACCAAATGAGTTTCTGTGAGGAATGCCAGTTTAGCAGGGGATTGGCTTTAATCACTCTGGCTTAATATTTCTAGTGGAAGAAAGCCCTGCAATGAGATCTACTGAACTCACAGAAACAAAGGAACTGAGCAAGACCCCTGTTTTCCTGTGTATATGGGTGTGTTCCTCTGAGTTTTCTTCCTCTTTTCATGGGAAAGAAAAAAAAAAAGCTTACCTGGGTGGTATTTGCTTTTTACTAGTTAAAACAAGCAAGTGGAAAAACACAGAACTCTCTGTGAATAACTTATTTTTAGTTCATTTGTTCAGGATTGAGTAATCCCTGAAATGAGGCATCATGAGTCAGATTATTCATTATAAATTGTAGTAAAATGTCGTAATTTACAAGTTCCTGTACAGGAAAATCGTGGAGCAGATCATCACTTTGAAATGGATAGGGTTTGTGGGTGTGATTTCATCTACTATGAAATATCCGGGATAGTGATCAAAAAACCAATGGTTTTTTGAAAGAAAGAAATACCTTTTAAAGGTCTTGCTAGGCATATTTTGAATAAAAAAAAGTCAACGATTATTTTTACAATTGGAACTTGATGGATTGAGGCTGTATCTCCAGTGTGGCATTTTCAGGGTTTCGTAGACCGAGTGCCTTATTCATATTGTTTAATTTGTGCTGGTACATAAATCTGACCCGTTTATGTTTTCCTGTCTCTTCTGGCTTCTTTTTGTTACATTTTCCATCACATTTAAGAGTATTTTAGATTAAAAGAAAATGACTTTTAATTTCCATGTGTGGAATTTAAGGATACTTGTACCTGATCATTTCATTCAACCCCCTGTTCAAAGCAGAGACGGCTTCTAAGTTGGGTTTGGTGGCTCAGGCCCCGTGCAGTCGAGTGCTGAGTATTTCCAAGGATGGAAATTCGAAAAGTTCTCTGCAAACCCCATTCCAGTGCTTGATCAGTGGTATGAGACATTCATCCCCCGCACACACATGGCCTTAGATCTCGATGAAATTTGCGGTGGTTCCTGTGTCCTTTGCCCCGTGTCCTTTTGGTGTGAACCTCTGAGAAGAGCCCAGCTCTTCCAAATATATAAATGCCCATTAAGGAGCCGTGGGCAGCAATTAGCTTCTCCCTTTGTCTGGTCTTCTCCAGGCTGAACAGACTCACATGTCTCAGCCTGCCCTTGTGTGTCATGTGCTTCAGTCCCCAGCCATGTGTGTGGCTCTTCAAGTACTGTAGTTTGGGTTTTTATTATTATTGATATCTATTTAAAACTATAATCAAATGCCTGTTCGTTCTGGCATACTTGGCAAATAGATAGACCAGACGCTCTAACAAGCCTCTCTTTGTTCTTCCATTTCTGTCGTTTATTTCAGGGAAAGAGTGTGAAAACACTCTCTCAAAGGATATGTACTAAAAGAGACCTATTGTATAAATCCACACAGAATTCAGAGAATGCAAAATAGCGACTACTCGGTGGGAATTCATCCTCTGTTACTCGCACAGGCAAAATGAGTCAATTAAGGCATTTCTGTTGAACTGCTTGTTCTTTCAAATCCTTTAATTGCTCAGCTAACTACAGGAAGACTGAAATCTAGAAACCGATGGGAGAAGATCCTGTTTGAGTATCTTGTACTGAATTAGTCATATCAACTGCTTGGTTTTGCAAGAAGTTTTTGTTTCAGCTTTTGAAGAAGGTTTCTGTTCTGGCAAAAAACAGTAATCGCAAATTGCCTCAAGGCAAGAACATTAATCATGAATTGCTTAAATTGAAATTTTGTGCCTGTTTTTTCCTCCTCAAGGGTGATGCAAATGGTAACAAGCCCCTGGAAATCCATGCTGCTTCAAAGGAAGAACGAGCCCAGAAGTAGAACACCAGATCTCTTGGCATCAAACAGGTAAAGGATAGAGACTGATAATAGTATGTGCTACAGCAGCAAAATAACCTGGAAAAGCTGAACACTTGCAAGTTTGACTTGTAGTTATCTTCATATCGATGAAGAAAGAGGGTCAGACAGGTGGTGATTTTATTTGTCGTAACATTTGTCAAGAATATGCATGTTCCTTAATGCTATTTAAGTTAACTAATCTAAATTCTTCACCTTTAGAGCATAGCAAGTAAATATATGTCTTCTCCAATGGTTCTGTGTTAATTTAGCAGGGCCTTGTTAATATCTTGTTAGGGTTTTGGTTGGTTGGTTGGTTTTGGTTTTGTTTGGTTTTTTTTCTTTTTTCCTTCCCATTTCTTCCTCCCATACAAAAACCTCTTTGCCTGTGCAAAGGTGTGAAGGAGAGGAAAGAAACCTCTTCCCTGCTGATCTGTCTTTCTCAAGATTTGTCAGTGCCAGAGTATAGTGTTCTCTCACAGCCTGCAACAGTCCACTGTGTGCCTCACCTTTCATGTTGATCCACGTCCCTAAGGAGACGTGTTTCACCAGGTGGTGAATGGAGTGATGGAGGAAATGGAGGTGGCATTTCCCAGTTCTATGAGCCAGAAACTTGAGATGCCAGTTCTGTTTCTGACTTGGCCACTGGGCTGCTTTCTAAATTCAAGGAGTCCTGTGGTTACAGCTTCTAGAAAACAGAAACAAAAACACCCTCTCAGCTTTTTTAAGGTGGTTCAGTTTCATTGCTCTGTATTTGAGGCTTATCATTACTAATGATAATGTAATTGGGCTTCATTTAGTACAAAATATCAGCTACTGTCTGCTCTGTTATCAGTTGATAAGGGATGTCTTTTCTAGTTGCTAGTCTTTGCTACTTGCTTATCTTTGCCTCATGTGATTTTAACATTAAGTTACTTATTTTTCATCAGGAAGTCACCCTACTGTTCTAGGGACTCCTCATTATTTCTGTATGCAATCTTCCATTTACCAGAGAAATCCTGTTTTTTCTCTAACTGCCAACTGTGTAAATAGAGTCTGGATTTAGAAAGTTGCACTCAATTTTTACTTCAATGCGTCATCACCAGTCACAAATGTTTGCAGATGTGATGAAATACACACATGTGCTGAGCAACGGTGTTCCACTATTTCTAAAATCATGAACACGCTACTTTATGCTGACAACATGAATGACTGGAAAGAAAAGATTTATGTGTGGTATGTGTCTATCTCTACGAGCACGAGTAGAGAGAGCTTTTAAGGCTCTCAGTAGAATTTCTGAACTCTTATTTCAGCTGCCTTGAGAAACTGCCTTTCTCCAATTCTTATTTTCTGGATTTTTGTTTTGGCCTTCAATGCTCTTTGGGTATTTTACACCCACAGGCTGCTTCGTAGTAAGGATGTCAGTATTCAAGTCTTAGTGCAAGTCCAAGCTTCACCTCCACGATAAAAGCAAAGTTTAAAAGCAAAACTAGTTTCTAATGTTGTGTTTCCCTGAATGTATCTTTAATTGCTATGGCTAATTGTCACAAAGGTAAAAAGGCGTGTTAACTGGCTGATTTACCAAGTACATTGTTTTTTTTCCTTCAGACATATGAATATAAAATCTTAAAGAGTGTACCTTTTCCAATTATTTTATAAAATAGCTATGTAAAAAAATACAGGAAGAACAGTTTTGAGTAAAGATACCCAGGAGAACCAGGAAGAAGAAAAGTTTCTCTAAAATTCACCAAAGTATTGTGCTTATTATGAACAAGGACAGAGCTTACTAAATGCTAACAAGTCAGGAAAATAGAACTTTTTTTTGTGTGCATGGAACACTCTACCAGTATCGGGGTTCATTACGTGTAAATAGCTTTTATTTTCTTTTAGCATTTCTTACTATGTAAATATAATTTCTGGTAGATCATTCTTCAGTTTTTGAAATGGTAATGCTTTTTGCTTAAGGCAGTTGGGTTTTTTTTGGGGAGGGGGATTGATGTGGAAGAAGAGGAACAAAAGCTGTCAGGAAGACCTAGACTAAAGTTGTTTTCCAGACTCTTTGTCCCGAGGATTTTAATCATAAAAATATATTTTGAAAAAAACCTCACTAAGCACAGCTGCTGCCTTGGATAGTTGTGGTGGTGCTTGAAGTGCCTGGCTGTTGCTGGTTTTGAAATCTGCTTGCTTTACCGCATGTTCTTTCTGGAGGAGTTAAGTAAATGGAACGACCTAATTTTTGACCTAGAGCAACCAGATGGTGGAAGCTGAGTTCAGTATCAGTTTTCAGCTGTTCTGCGGGGGTGGCGAGTCGTTACTTCTGCTTGAAATCAAACCCAGTTATTTTACTTCATACTCAAGTCCAGATGTGTTGTTGGATTTGAGTGATCCCAAAGGTTGGAGAAGGCCGCTGTGATCTTTTGAAAGACAGATTTGTTTATTCTGAATGAGATCAGTCCTGAAAGTCTTGCTGTATTTTCAACTGTTGGCAGTATTACTTAAATAAATGCAATCTCATTTTCCTCGTAGAGATTAGCCACAGCATGGGTCTCTGAATTGCAAATGGTCAGACAAGGACAAAAATCACTTTGGGTTGGAGACAGTAGCGTACTTCTCCACTCCAAAAAAACAGCAGCATTGTACCTCCTCTATTATAGTATGTTTGTCATTGATAATTATATGCAAACTACAGCCCAAACCACATCCCATGATGGGAGAAACTTTATATTGTCCAGCTGTTATGCTGAAGAGTTACACGGAAGTGACATGACTTTGTGTTTTGTTGTGAAGACAGTGAAGACAGCATATCTCATTTTCACTCTCTTTGGGTTTTGTATTTATGTAATTCCATTTCTTTGAGTTAAATTACCCTAGCTTTCCAGCAGAGCGAGTGTGATTAAGAAAAAGTACGTTTGGTGGGAATTAAAAAGTATTCTTATTGAGAAGGTTGGTTTATTACACAAGACTTCAGTTGGTGTTTTGTTGCTGTGTTCTTTCTCTTTTCTATTTCCCTACAGTTCAGCTACAGGAATCGAGTTCTCTGGAGCTATAGGAATTGGGTTCTCTGGAGCAGACTTAATCATTAGTGCTCTAATGTCAGTAATATGGAGAGTTAAATATCTTTACTAGAAGTAAATTAGTATTGGGAATATTCCTCAGAGAGTTTTTCATCAACTTGCCAAATCATAGGAAAAACATTCTAATTGCACTTTGACAGTGGAAAGAGAGGGTCTATGATACTTAATTCTGCTTTCTCCCTCCTTCCTCCTCACCCTTCTTCTCTGTCTCCTTTGGTTATAGGTGAAAAAAACCATAGATATGAGCAACAGTTTCCCAAGAAAAAGAGGAAAACCATCTGAATCCATTTTGATTTTGAATGTGACTAATCTGCCTTCTGCCTCAGGAAAGACTGACCGTGTGCTGCTTGGGCTTCCGGTGTGGAGCCTGTGGAAGGACGTTACGCACTTTGGGTCGCTCTTAAGACCTTGTCCTCAGTTCTGCAGTGGGACTCAAGTTTGCCCGTGCTTGTCCCATTGCAGGATCAGCACTGCAAGTAGCAAGCCTCAAAATTCCTCGCTCTCTTATTATTATTTATATATAAAATAAAATTCCAGTTGCACAAAATGGTCCTGTTTTTTCGCCCTCCTCCTGTCTTCTTTAAACCCGTATGTGTATGTGACGTTGCACAATCTACAAAGAGTTCTTGAGATGCTGCTGACAATGCCTGTATTTTTTTTGAGTGAGGAAAAGCTTAAAGTAGCATGATGTTTTGGCTAACATCAGCTAATAGAATTACCACCGAGAACAATTACAATGACTCTTGTGTTTTGTCTGAGTTCTCCCCCTCCTTTTCTGTACAAATCTTCTGCCTCATCAGTGCCAGCAGGAGGTATATAATGAAGCATCTGTGAGTTCCTGTCTAGTAGATGGATGGGAATGGAGCTGTTAATGTTTGTTCTTGTCTTTGCTTGAATGCACAGCTCAGTGGGAACCAGAACATGAGGGTGGTGGGAACCAGCTATAGAATAACTTGGCTGTTTCCTTATTCCCAGCCAAGGGAGGGGAGGAAGAAGGGAAGCGAAGGGAAATACAAAAGGATTTCCAGCGTTTTGCAATCTTCACACAATAAAACCCTTTCATTGTTCGTTGCCATTTCCATGAGTCTCTCTTTTGAGGCATGATGCTTCACATATTACTGTAATTCACGAAGCTCAGAGCATTTAAAGCTGTGTTGGTGAGTCTTAAATGTTCTAAACTAATCAGCAAATACAAGGAATGGGGGAAGGATAGAATTACACAGATGCTTGTATAATATGTTAACTTTTTAGAAAGAACTGGGAAGAAGGTACAAAGTAAATTGAATTCAAGATGCTTTTCAACATTTTTGTTATTACTTGGCTAGGTATTCCAGCTGAGCTTATTTCACGGACTTTTAGAGAAAAACAAACAGATCTTGGCAATGGGAATACCTGTCTGTGTGGGCATTATAAAACAGGCCAAGTGTTTTTTGATACTGGCGTAAGGCATGTGGTTGCCTCAGGCAGACAAACAGTGTCTCCCAACATGTTCAGTGCGTGTTTTTATGATTGTTTTAGGCTGGTAAAGACGGATGTTGATTTAGAAAAAGGAGCAGAGTACTTCTGTGGGGTTTGGGGGTGTGTGTGTTTTTGTTCTTTGCGTTAAATTCGCCAACATAATCCAAACAGACTTGGGAGGATCAAAGTAGTGTTTTTGTCAATAGTGGAAAGAAAACTTGGGAAGTATCAGTCATAGCTGTAACTGCTGTGTTGCACCACTCTTGCAACACGAGCACAGATTGGTTTCTTCCCTTACGGATAATCCTTCACTTAAGCATTCTTGTATCCTAGAGAAGATTATTACCGTTGAGTTAGGAATACAGCTTTAGACTCCTGTATTTTTTTTCAGTAATATTTGGCATATACCACGTTGGCATTTAAGAACACGATTACTTGGTAATTCAGGTATTTTCACCCCTAGACTCCACCAAGATGTGCTTCCTCATCCTTTTTGATGCAGTTGCTAGCTGTTCTGTTTCTTTTTACTGCCTCTGAGAGCAAAGTGAAATTCTTCATGTCCAGTCTGTTTCCTTAGCTAATCCTCGTTCAGACACAACAGCTTTTAAGCTGTATTAGTTTACATAGGTACGTGTGTGCATGTTCAAAAAATCCTGGGTTAAATAAGTGTCACTTAGTTTAAATGCTTTTTACTGGATTGCTCTTCCTACTGTGTGTTTATGCTGCTGCTTAAAAACACCCCAAAGGAGGGACATGAAAACAGAATGTTTTTATCTGGCAGGAAATGACTGCCTTCAAGCACCTGCACAGGCACATGACGAGGAGATGGTTCCAAAATGCGAGTGAGATAGCCTTAACTGAAATCCTTTCCTTAAGTCTTCTGGTTTTGCAAGTACAGGAAGTAAAAAGTTTCATGCTGGTAAGAATGCAAGAGATCGTAAACATTCAACTTACTTGGCACACGCTCTCCTAACAAGCAGTAGGAGAGCAATTCAACTGCTGTTCAGATACGTAGATATAGATATATATATGTACGTACGTGCACATACACAGATGCGTGGAATGTGGAACTAATTAGTGCATGTCTGTGTTATCTTTTGCCAGACATTGCCTGTGGGTATGACAGCATAAGCTAAAAACAGTATATTCCCCACCCAGGTTTCGTATTGGCAGTTTGGTCATCCTTCCACTTGAAGACTAGAGCCTGGGCAACTGAGGAAATCACGTTCTCATCTCGGCGCCCTTGGCCGTGGTGGCCGTTAGCCCCTATGTTGGGGGGCCAGGTTGCAGCACTCTCTCTTAAAAACACAATCTTTAATCTCTGCATCGTAGAACTGGGGACCATCAGTTTGGCCGGTGTGGCCCTCAGTGCTGAGTGTTAGCTGGCTGAGTAAAGCATAGCCTCTCCTTGTGCTAGAAGGAGTGTTACCGACCTGGAATAATCCTGTTAGCCCAGGTAAATACGCACCATCTTGCAGCCTTGAATAAAAATGTGGTGGTATTTTGCCACAAGTGTTTATTGCAAAAATCTGGGTAGGACTGGGTGCTCTAAATGAAGAAGGTCCCAGACACAGACTTGGTAGCAGAGGCTGTGACTGAATTGTTTCAGAGCATTCTTCATTGCATCTGCCACCGTTGAGAAGAGCTATAACTGCAGTGCAATAAAGACCAAGATTGATATGGAGGGAATCATGTTCTAGGCCTATGGAAAAGAAAGCCCTGGGAGCTGAAGGGGCTTGCTACTGCTGCGTTCATTAGCTCCGGCAGAACAATCTCAACGTGAGCCCATTTCCTTCAGAACGAATGTGAGCTCCTGCTGCTTTTTTCTCTGCTTTTATTTTTTTTAGACTTTGTAAAGGTTATTTCTGTACCTTCCCATAAATCGCAAACACCTTGTAAAGCCAGTTTTATCATAATAAACTGCTGTTGACAGAGACTATTTTGGCCCTTGAGGCATGCTGAGGAGGGCTGCACAGCTTCCCTCTGGACCTTCCTGGACGTGGCATCTCAAAGGAGGGTCGGCTATTGCACCTGGATGGCCTGGCAGCTGGCTGGGTCAGCGGCACCACGGAGTGTTTTTGACAGGTACAAAAGCTTCTTGTTTACAAGGAAAACCTTTGATAATATCTTAACTACAAAGCAGAAGTTATTTTAGCAGAAAAGAGATGTTTCTAATTATGTAACAACCACCTGTCTTAAGTCTGAACTGTTATCTGATTCTGTTATTTTTTGACTGTGGATGGTTCTTAAATTGACTGGAGCTGTCAGCTTTCTCACGGTCTTTCTGGAAGCAACATTGGCATATTGATGCAATTGTGTAGCTTTCGCCCGTTTTACGATGGTGAAGCTCATGGTTTCCACCAGAATGCTGCTCTCATGCGCACGTTTTCAAACTGGTGCTACTGGTAGCCACTGCATTGGTGTTGAAAGCTGGAGAAATCCAAGGTGGGCTTAGAAAGTCTCACAGCTGGTTACCAAACTTCTTCCTCTGTGAAAATACAAGACTTGAGAACTTAGTTTGATAGAGACTAAAGCTATAGCATGTGCTTTACGTGTAGTGTGAGCGTCCAGATGTTGCTCGGCAATCCTAACCTGAAGTTCGTAAGACAGGACCATGAAATACAGAGGGGGTCACATGCTTTTTGGCAGAGAGGGCAGACGCTGGGTTGGGAAGGCTGTTGCTGCTGTCCTTTACCACCTGGGGTTATCAGAGCTACCCGAGGGAAGTGGCGGGCAGCCCTGCCACCGCTGGGCAGATGAGTGCTGGAGGGCAACGTGTGAGCACCTCTTGCTTCTGAGGCTTGCTCAGCATGCGTTTTAGGGTAGCAATGAGTTCAGCAACCCACATAGAATCATAGAATGGCCTAGGCTGGAAGGGACCTTAGAGATCATCTAATCCAACCTCCCTGTCATGGGCAGGGACGCCTCTCGACTAGATCAGGCTACTCAGGGCCCTGTCCAACCTGGCCTTGAGCACCTCCAGGGAAGGGGCAGCCACAACATCTCTGGGCAATTTATTCCAAAGTCTTGCCACCCTTGTACTGAAGAATTTCTTCCTAAAATCTAATCTAAATGTATTCTTCAATTTAAACCCATTTCCCCTTGTCCTATCAGTCGATGCTCTTGTAAAAAGTCC
Source organism: Trogon surrucura (assembly GCA_020746105.1). Classification (NCBI taxonomy): domain Eukaryota; kingdom Metazoa; phylum Chordata; class Aves; order Trogoniformes; family Trogonidae; genus Trogon; species Trogon surrucura. Next base: position 89,444,912 of record CM036617.1, on the reverse strand, counting down.
CTCCCCAGCCTTCCTGTAGGATCCCTTCAGGCATTGGAAGGCAGCTATTAGGTCCCCCCAAAGTCTTCTCTTTTCAAGACTGAACAATCCCAGCTCCCACAGCCTGTCCTCGTAGCAGAGGTGCTCCAGCCTCTGGATCATCTTTGTGGCCCTTCTCTGAACGCACTCCAACAGATCCATGTCTCTCTTATGGTGGGGACACATGTTTGGATAAAAGAATAATCTCGAAAGGAGAACATAACTTCTTCCTTCTGTGGCCATGACGGTGTGAAAGCCACAGGACTGTACCACCTCCCATACCGAAATCTTTCAAAATCTGGTGTTCTGGTCCCACTGCATCAGTCTTCCACGTCTTAACCTGAAGTACCTTCACTCAACTCCAGGGCGCAGCACCCGTGCCTTTGAAGAAGTAATCTGTTCCTTTGAACTGAAAATGAGCCACATCCAGCGCTCGGCCGGGAGTGCCGAACTGACTGTGAGCCTGTTGTGCCCCCGCTCTGCAGGCAGCTGGGCCACGACGTGGGGGAGGAAGGACGGACGCCCAGAGCAGAGGTGTGCGGTGATGCTCCCTCCCTGCTTTACCTCAGGGACATAGTAGGAAACCTCTTGTTTTCCCAGTGATGGTGGGGGGGACGCTGGAGCATGAAGCCAGAAGAGTCTTTGTGGCTGTGTGCACGCAGCGGTTAAGGGTGGCAGGCAGGGAGCTGTGAAGGCAGCCCTTGCCACCACAGCTTTAGCCCCTTTACTTACTTTTTTTTTTCTGTTGTTGTTTAAAATCGTGTACAGAAACATGCAGAGTTAGTGGATAAATCCACAGTGAAAGAAAAAGAATTCTTCCCTTCCCCCCATCCCCTGCCCTAGATTAAGTTCACCAATGCCCTCTCTGTAAATTTAGCAAGCTTCAGACTCACTTCCTTTTGTAAGGAGACCTGAAAGAGCCATTTCCTGATTCGTACAGCCCTCTTGTATGTGTCCACTAAGTGCTCATTCATGCTGTGAATCATAAAGGTAACCTCCGTTCAAAGCACTGATACTTTGGGGTTGTACTAAGAAAAAAAAAGAGTTTTGTTATTCAACACAGCATGCTGAAGTCATCTTTGCGTTTGCCAAGGAGCCGCACCAATGGGTTTTTTGATCTTCTGTCTTAAAAGCATTGTTTACAAACTGCCCAAACTGAAACGGGCTGGTAAAAGCACCCAAGCCAGCCCAAAGGAGTATGTTTACTATCATGTCCCAGGCTTGACACATTTTCCATATCCTGCCAGAGATGAGGAATGGCATCAGGAGCTGTGAGTGAGTCAGCCTCGGCCCCGGCGCGGTGCGGTGCCAGACATGGTGCTTACGCAGCAGCCTCGCTGGCAAGCCTGGGCTGGCTCGGGGCTTGGCGCAACTCATAACACACTAAAGTGAACGAAGACACTGGAGAAAACTCTGCTGCTACCAGCAGCGAAGGACTTCTTTTCCTGCTCGTGGTTCGGTGGGAGGTCAGTGAGGCACAGCCTGTCATGTTTATCCCTCCCGCGGCCGCCTCCAGGTTCAGCTGGCAATAAAAAAGATGAGCTTACTGGCTGGTGGAAGAAGGAAACGTGCATCGGCTCAACTCTCCCTCACCTCTGCCAAAAAAAAGCACGAGCCAATTCATACATAATATTGGATTCCTCTGCCATTTAGCAGCTTTTGTGCACCATCCAACTGTACACGGACATCTCCCTGGGGCCAAACAACCTTTGGCTGTACTTTTGCCTTGACAGATCAGTACAATCTACCCTTGTACGAGAGAGCAAAATACACAGATGCTAAACCCAGCAACAGTGTTTTGACCGAGAAGAAAACAGTAAAGGGGGAGAAGTCTTAGCTCAGGCAAAAAAGAGGTAACTCAACATAAATGTGAGTGCATCCTCTTTTACTACCACAACCTCTCTCAAACTCTTAAAAAAAGACAGATATTTACTGGTTGCATTTTAGTTTGTGGGGTTTTTTTTACACTATGCTCCGATTTGTACATGAGGTTAGGCTGCTAAGTAGGTTCTCTTGTTAGAGGAATATTAGAGGAGCAGCGGTGTAAAAACACCCTCAGCTCGGGCTAGCCAGTGACTCATACCTAAAAGTAACAGAGCTATGGGAGCAGAAAACCCAATTAATTTTAGGTTCCTGGTGGGTAAGCTAAGGTGTAACACAGGTGTGCAGAACTTGCTATGTACCTCAGGCCGCAAGTCTCTGAGCTATGAAGGTGCTGTGCTCAGAGCCAGATTTTTATCTTGGAAGGCTACAGGGTTAACTACTGTGAATAAACACATAGCTGTCAATCGTAAGTAAACTGTCATAAATAAAATCATAACCACTAGGGAGATGTGGATTGGCAATTTGATTTAATAATCCTGTGGGACTTCCCGTACTTTTATATTTTCTTTGCGGAGTGAAAGGCGTGAGAGGAGCAATTTTATTTGCGCACAAGTTCTCCTCACTTCCCCTGCAGCTGGAAAACTGCTCTGCCTGCGGGAAGGCTGAGAAACATCGTGTGAACCACCCAGCTCCCCTGCCAGTGCCAGAGGGATGCTCCTGGAGCATGGGACAGGTCAACACCGTCCCTCCAAATTGGAAAAGAGGGACCCTTTCTGCGCTCAACTGTAGAGGAATTTCTTGTGGAGCAGAGGTGCGGTATAACTTTAAAAGTGTGGACAACCCAGCTTGGGCCTAAACAGGGGCTCTGTCCTTGAAGCTGCCTTGGAACACAGGGAGGAGGAGGTTTTATCTGTTTTGTGAAGAGCCTTGCCGGGGGGAGAAAGGGGGGGTGAGAGCTGCTTGCATAGTGGAATGGCACTGCCCAATGGAGCGCTGGCGCGTGTGAACCTGTAACTGACCAACTCTGTTAAGGCGCAGGCGCGGGGACACTGCTTAACTATATATATTGAGCTGTCCGGAGCAATAAAGGGAGGACGATCTGTAGCCATATTGGTGTGATGATCGTTAACTTGGCCGGCTCTCCGAAGGGACCCTTCTTCATCTGGCGCCTGAACAAGGGACCCTCTGTGGACGCTTAAATGCGGATTGCTTAAATGTGGGAAGACTCCGAAGCATCGGACGTGAGCCGATTTGGGAGCCGGAGAGCTGGAGGCAGGAGAGTTCCGGGTGTGACCAAAAGGACACCGGAGACCAGAGCTTGAGCGACCAGTCAAGCCCCTGCCAAGGTAAGACCGCGATGGAAACGGACGCGGCAACTCGCCTCCTTAGTATACTCTCTAAGAGAGGAGAAAAAGTAAAGGAGCGAGACGTATTAGCCCCATGGGCTCAGAAGCGGGAGAAAATGAATGACCCACCATTAATCTTTAGTTCCACGGAATGGCGTGAAGTAGGAGACTTTTTGTGGGACTGTACTCTAGAAGGAGGAAAAGAAGGAAAGGAAGTGAAAGAACTAGGAACAGTTTGGAAAACCGTAATACGCGCTCTAGAAATCATGCAAGCAGAAAAGAAAGTTGCTGCGGCAGCGATCGAAGCATTGGGGGGAGGGCAGGAAAGGAAAAAGGCAAAGGAAGAAATTCCCTGCTTGTCCCGACTGGGTGGAAGGAAAAAAAAAAAAAAAGAAAAAGGAGAAACTGCACTGCATTGCAGAATTAAGACTTTCGTCCTTGAGCTGAGCTCTTTTCTAAACAAGTGCATAACTCTTGCTTGCTAATTATGAAAAGAGACCCTGACCAGCCAGGTACAGCTCATGTTGAGAGCTTGTCCGTGAGAATGAAGATAAGACGCTTCTTGTACACCAGATGTGCATGGGAGTGAACGGGAGAGTATGATCAAAACAGACCTGGGAAATTCTGCTCTCCCTGTGTGATAACAGAGTGATTGAAGTAATACTTGAGCTAATAAGAAAAAAAAAAAAAAAAAAAAAGAAAAAAAAAAGAAAAAAAAAAAAAGAAGGGGGGAAGAAGGAAGATCAGGATGAACCCCTGAAAGAGATGCTGAACAAACTCGCTGAATTATCAACTAGACAGCAAGAAATAGAAGAAACCCTTAAACCAGTTCAGCTCCCCCATTACCATCAGCTCCCTCACTCAAGCCTGATTTTCAAGGTTGAACCACAAAGGATCCTTTGCAACAGCGATGGAGCGGTGTCATCAGAGACGCTATAACAGAGGGAGATTGGGAAGCAGCCAGTTAGATTGTGTGTCCTGTTATTATTAATAACGGACAAGTGACCCGGGAACCGCATGATCCTGCATGATGTGGCTGTGCAGCATCCTGTCACTTCAACAGCGCAGCAGCAACACGACCGTGCACTGGGACTGCCTGTTGAACCTCTTGTTTTGCCCAGTGACGTGATGGGACCCTGAGGTACCGATTACCAATGACGACATGGATTGGACTGGCAGAAGATGCTTACGGCTGATGGCAGAGCAATTATGGGGAAATGTAACTGTTTTCAGTGTTACCTGTTGTGCTGATATGTATTCTCTTTGTGTAACTAACAATGAAGCTTATATTGGTTGTGTAGGACTGTCTAATTAAAGCCATATAACAGGTGTTAAGGTTTATGGTATTAACCAGCAAAGTGATCTTTCTTAGCTAAAAGCAAGGCGGAGAAACTAGCTGCCTTTTGCTTTGTTAGAAGTGTGTGATTAAAGATCAAAGTATGATTTAGGGTGATGGGTGTGAGAACTTTGACAGGATGAATTAAGAGTTTAGTTAAGGCATTTTTGGTTATTGCAGTTTTAATTGTTATAGGCTTAGTTATGTTCAGTTGTTTGATGAGTGTAATCAAGAAAATGATAAGCAAGCTACTGGACAGAGCCTGGGTTGTCCAAAAAGAAAAAGGGGGATATGTAGAGGAATTTCTTGTGGAGCAGAGGTGCGGTATAACTTTAAAAGTGTGGACAACCCAGCTTGGGCCTAAACAGGGGCTCTGTCCTTGAAGCTGCCTTGGAACACAGGGAGGAGGAGGTTTTATCTGTTTTGTGAAGAGCCTTGCCGGGGGGAGAAAGGGGGGGTGAGAGCTGCTTGCATAGTGGAATGGCACTGCCCAATGGAGCGCTGGCGCGTGTGAACCTGTAACTGACCAGCTCTGTTAAGGGGCAGGCGCGGGGACACTGCTTAACTATATATATTGAGCTGTCCGGAGCAATAAAGGGAGGACGATCTGTAGCCATATTGATGTGATGATCGTTAACTTGGCCGGCTCTCCGAAGGGACCCTTCTTCACTCAACTGCAGAAACTCAACACTGGGGTCCCTAGGTAGAAGATCCTGTAAGGTTTCCATACCTGGTTGTTGACTTAATTCTCAGCACCAGTTTGTTTCTTCTCACCTTTCTCCACTTGCTGTGTTTGTGACCCCTCTCTCTGGCAGATTTCCTGGCTTTGCCTGGAGCATCTCCTTGGCTCAGGGGGTCCTGCTGAGGTCTTTCCAACATTTTTCTCTCAGCTTGGTAATTTTCTTGAGGAATTCTGACACCTCATCGCCTCTACTTTTAAGGTTTCTCATTTATGGATCCCTCAAACTCCTTCTCATGTACGGTTCTTGCTAGCAGTTTCTGTCACTGATTTTGAGACAGCGTCTCCTTAAAATCTGCTCAATTACTATTTTGAGAAACTGCAGAACAATAAGATCACTCTTTTTTAAAAAGATATAATTTATTTTAAACATGAAGGTTTTTGAGCCAGGTTAATTTTTAGCGGTGACGGCTGCGCTGGGACCATGGCCTCACCTGACTCGGTTACAGGTGTGCCTTGGCTGCGCACTGGTGCACCTGGAGGACTCCCGGAGCCGTTGTTCCCAAACAGGTGGTGCGTGGGGCTGCAGAGCATCACCCGGTGCCAGGGTGGGGTGTGTGCAGGTTGTCTCCTCGTGCTGCTGGCACAGCAGCAGTGGCCTCTCCTCCCTTATGGGAGAGGCTGCCAACCTGACCAGCCGTCCCCAAAAGCCTGGCGACAGCAGCTTTGCAGTGCTTTTGGCACCCTACAGCCAAAACCATCTGAAAGGGAAAACCAGAGCAAGAGAGAGCGAAAGTGTACGCTGTGATCAGAGAGGACTCAGTAAAAGCATGCAAACTGTGGTAGATATTTTTTATACATGCTTTCCATTATTGACTTTCTACCTCCACTGGTAAGGATTGGTTTCCCACCTCTCTTTTCTCCTTTTTCCTATTCCCAGCTCAGCAGTACAGTTGGAGGAGGGCCACACCTCTCCCCCAGGGTTAAAGCTTAGGGGATATTTTCGTGGGTGACTTTCAGCTGTGCAAGAGGAAAACTTGTTTCTCCAGGATGCACAAGGCTGGAGATGGGCAGGCACCCAACATCGCAGCCCTCCCAGCCCTGATTTTACTCAAGGTGCTACAGTAGCCCCATAAGTCTTGTCATAATCACTTTTTCCTAATGTACCATTGTAGTTGCAAAGGGTCTTTATTTATTTTGTGTTAGGGAATAGCAGAGGCTGATCTGTGTGTGGAGCAGAAACTCCGCCTACTAATAAATCTCCTAGTAGAGTTTTCTTTCCTCCTTAGGTGGGATTTAGTTTTTTCGACAGTGTGTTCATAACAAATGTGGGAACTAGATTGGATCAGATCATTAGATTAAGTTGAAAGGCAATGCTCAAATGCATGTTCATAATGAGTTTTCTTTTGATTGCTCTAGGTAATATATTCTTTACTGAGGTATGAGAATTCCTCAAGAGAATTACCGAGGTGAGAAGAAAATGTTGGGAAGACCTCACCAGGACCCTCAGCTCAGGGAGATGCTTTGGGCAAAGCCAGGAAAGTCCACCAGAGAGAGGAGTCACAAATGCAGCAAGTGGAGAAAGGCGAGAAGAAACAAAATGTTTAAACATTTTGACTTCAGGAGAAGGAAATTACTATGAGATTTTTCTAAAAAATTCATAGAGAACAACTTAGTTATGGCAAGGCATACAGAAGAGCTGCTTGCTTCTCCTGGGATGGAGATTTAGCCATTGAT